>JAWNKY010000177.1:0-135053 GCA_035041765.1 Drosophila algonquin | reverse complement strand
TGCTGCTGTTGCTGCTGCAGCTGCTGCTGCTGTTGCTGCTGCTGCTGCAATTGCTGCTGCTGTCGAATATCCTTGTTGGAGTCAGCCAGTGGCATGACTGTCGCTGTCGCTGCCCCACTGGCGTTCAATTCTGCAGACACGTTCGCTGGCGTCTTGAGGCCTTTTTCTCGGACTTTCGCTTTTCCCTTTTTGGCCAACAGAAATACAATCTATGTATTTTCTTTCTTGTATCGTTCAATTCTTTTTTTTTCGTTGCTTAGTCTTTTTTTTTGTATTACTTCCGTTGCGTTTGCGGCGACGACAGCGACTTTTCGAGTGGGAGCAGCATTAGGCGGACACTCACACACACAAACACACACAGAGACAGAGCAGAGCGAGAGAGAGCGTTGGATGGAGAAAAAGGGTGGGAGAGAGAGAGAGAGAGAGAGAGAGATGTGGAGGAAGCGTAGGCGCGAGCTCTGCCCACTCACTGCTCGCGTCTCTGCTGGCTGCTCTGCTCTTCTGCTGCTGGTGCTGTTGCTTATTTTTTTGCTATCCTCCACGGAATTTTACTGGAAATATTGTTAATTTTGTTTCTTTTTCTTGGCGCTGTCTGCTTGCTCTTTCATGTGGCTGTTGTAGTGGTGTTTTTCGTTTCAGTGCGAGGTTCTTATCACTATTATTTACACATTAAGCGATTTATCTAATATTTTCCTATACAACTATGCTTTAGCGATGAGCGATAGTCGCATACCTGTTACTTGTCACGAATATTTTTTGCAGTTGCCAGTTCACTTCAACAACACTTTCAGTCACAGCTGCCCATCGCTATGGCAATCGCTCACTTGCGCCCTCTATCGCTGGACGCGCGTAGTCAGCCGCCGATAAGTAAAGCTTTCGATTTTTTGCCGCGCAAATTCATATTCAAATTCAAATCTGAATGCCGGAATAAAAACGGTACTTACTTGGTGCAAATCTGAAGCGCGCAGCGATAGACCGACACAATGCTGACCACAAAGTGCAAAAACAGGGTGAATATCAAGCCACAGGCAGCGGAAACCTCACTGTTGGCACTCATCAGGTCAAACTGTATGGGAAATAATTGAGTTTTGTACAAAATAAACAAAGTGGGAGTGTCGCGCACACTCACCTGCTCGCCTTTCTGCTCGGCCATGCGGTTGAGGTCACGCGAGAGACCCACGCCCGAAATGGCCAGCGCCAGCGTGCTGCTGGCAATGCAGACCAGACTGAGGGCCAGGAAAGCCGTTTGTGTCTTGCGCATGCTGACCACCCCCAGGGAACCGGTGACGGCCGCAATCAGGCCCGTCCAGATGCCGCAGCCGGCCATCGACAAGGCCGACTCGCGCACGATCAGCAGCGAGCCGAGCGCCACCAGGGAAATGGCCAAGACGAGCTGCAGCGTTCCGAGCACGATCTGGAGCGGGAACGCCGAGCAGCACTCGTTGCTGGCCCGTCGCTTGCGGCGCGCCTTCGCCGACAGGGTGGAGCTGGCGCCATCTCCACTGCCCCCATCGCTGCCGGCGGACCCCCCCTTGTACTTGATGAACTCCGGGGGGCAGCGCTGCTTCTTGCTGATCCGCGAGTCGATGGTGTTGTTGGCAGCACTCTTCGCGTTCAGAGTCCCCGCCTGACCTGTCTGACCCGGATGGCGCGTGGCCATGGCCTCCTCCAGCTGCTGCTTAAACTCCTGGTGCGAGATGAGCTTCGGCTTGTTGGTCTCGTCCAGGTTCTGGCTGCTGGTCTTGGTCTTGGCCTTGGCTTCGTCCATGTCCATGGCAGCGGCCAGCAGGGAAGCCGCCGTCAGCTTCAGTGGCGGTGGCTTCTCATCGTACACGGGACTCGAATAGATGTGACTCTGGGCATCCTGGCGTGCCTGCTCCTGCAGCTGCAGCTGCAGCTCCTCCTCCTGCTGCTCTTTCTGCTGCAGGATCCCAATCTGTGAGTTGGTCAGACTGCCGCCTGGTCCCATATTGGTGGTGTTTGTGCTCTGCTCGATGGTGCAGGTGGCCACCTGCAGGAGCTCCTCCCGGTTCAGGCTGCGGTCCACAATGGTGTCCATGCTGCCCGTGGTCGAGTCGTGCGAGTCTATGGTGCGGGCCGGCGAGGCCGAGTGACGCCCGTTGAAATCCCCGCCCATGGCTGATGCTCCTCCATTCATCTGGTGGCTGCTTGTCTCTGTCATATCTGCTGTGCTATCTGCCGCTCTCTGATGATGCTGCTGATGATGACGATGGTGTCAATGGTTGCTCATTGACAAGCTGCGTGGATGGCGAGAAGGGGGAGAACTTTAGTGATGCACTGAAGATAGCGAAGATAGAGAGAGAAAGAGAGAGAGAGAGTGAGGCTGGTAGTGAGGAAAGTACACAGCAAATGCCCTTAAATCTCGCAAGGACCATCCGCCATTTGACATACGTAATCGGTACAGCTCCTCCCCCCTTTAGAACTCTGCTGCTCTTCAAAATCCACTAAGGTATTTAATTATTGGATAAGTATATTTATGTACAATATTTTTGAAATGTTTCCGCTTTGTCCATTCGTGGCTTGCCCATTGCCGCTGGCCAAAGCAGGTTCGTTGCCAAAGTCTTTTGTTTTTTGGCTTGAACACTTTGGAAAGCTGTTTCGCTCTCTTATCGCATCGGATTAGATCGATTGATTGATCCCTTGATTGATCTACATTGAGCCACAGAATCGTCGCTTAACTGCCAGGGGGGGGGTATGGCCAGAACCATTTGTGCCCTCGTTTTGTTGGTAAACCAATCCCCCAATTGTCAACACGGTTCGCATTATGCGAGCTGCGCTGCCTTGACATTTGCCCGCCTCCGGCTGGTCTGGCTGGTCTGGTCTGGTCTGCTCTGGCTGTCATTGTTCTGAGCCGAGCGGAGCCGGACCGGTTCGCACTTGGCTGCCGCCAATTAAGAACAAAAAGATACCCGAAACAGAAATCGAAAGCCAAAGCCAAAACAACAACAAAACCAACCCAAAAACAGGCTCTAAAGCATTAGCAGGCACTAAACGCGCCAAAGGCACTCTCCCAACCACTTGAGGGGGGTTGGAGTGGGGTGCAAGCCACTTGCATGGCATTTGATATAGATTGTGGCAAATTGATAGTGGCAAGTGGCAGCATACAATGTACATATTGTAATTACATTCACACACACACACACGAGAACGAGTATTTGTAGCTGATATTCACATACATATTGCACTATTTTGACTTCAGATGGTAGCTGAAGCAATGGGTATACGAAAACACTCTGGGCCTGTGGCTGTGTAGACTTTACGTCCGTCTTTAGAACCTACAATAAATCCCATAAATCCCGCTAGCAATTGATGGGTTGAACCAAAGACAATATAAACACTAAGATGTGTCACGGCATACAAAATGTTCAGCTCTATTTTTTCGGTCAGGAATTTTACAGAATTCCTGACTGAAAAAGAGAGAGACAGAGAGCGCTCTAGGGGCAAACGCTTTGTACGTGAGGCTGAGCTTTAACTGTATGTGTGCACATTTTGTAGGTCTGCTCGTTTGTATTGGTTGTTTATATTGTCTTTGGTTGAACCATTTTTCCACATTTTTCTTTGTGGAATCTTTCAACGTGTTTATCAGAGGATGGACACAATGCTCGCCTGAAGGGGCGCCCCCAAAGAGGCTTCACAGCAAACCCTCACCTCGAATATCATCCATCACCAATCCTCCGATTGAATATTTATTTGTGAATTTTATGATTCAAACAAAATATATCCCACCTGAACGTATTATAAGGGAAAAACTGGAAAGACCTTTAAAACATCAGCAAACGCATAAAGCTATTCGTAATAACACCATATAACTGGTATATCTAGTAAATATACTATATAGAAAACATCTTCCATTGGAATTGCAGTTAATCAAATGCCTCCGTTTGGTATTTGCTTGGTATTTTTCATGGCTCTGAGGCCGCCTGCAAAACCGAGACCGAACTGGGTCACAGACAATCGAGTGTTTTGCCTAGACCAAAAACCGAAATGGAAATCATGCCAGAAAGCCAGAAAGCCAGCAAGCCACACAGCCACATCGCTCTGGCTCTTGCTGTTGTTGTTTGCCGGCTGAGGGCCCGGCCAGCTCTGGAAAGTTGGTATTTACGAGTAGTGGTAGTAGTCCCCCTCCTACCCGCTTCTGGCCCCACACAAAGCTTTCCACTGTCCCCATGTCCGGCTGCTCATTTTGTGGCACTTTTCATTTTCATTTCCATTTCCATTTTGAGTGTTGCTGTTGTCGGCTGTCGGCTGTCGCCTTGACGGCAATTAGGCATAATTGCCACAGCCACTCGGCCACTCGAGCTCTTCAATTAGCATAGGAAAAACGGTGTGACTATGACTGTCGCCGTTTTCGGGATCAGCCTGTAGACTCCCCGTCCCCGTCCCCGTACCCCTGTCTCTAACTCTGTCTGCCAGCCAAGCGATTCCCACACTCTTGTGGCCTGCCAAAGCCACCTGCCAAGCCACAAAACCGCAACAAAAACTGCAATCAAATCGACACCGGCTCAAATTGATCCATAAATATCAGACACTGATGGGCCTCGTCTTGTGCTTCGAAAGAGAAATCAGGAAAGGGAAATTCTGAAGATCTTCTGCAAGCCTTTGCCGCGGTATCCAAGCTACTTTTGACTATTCCGTCCCTTCTTTCCTGTGACCTCTTTGGGCTCTCAAAGGAGACATGAATGCCCAAGCAACCTTTTACTTATAGCCACTACTCGAAGAGCTTAAGGATAGTTTGGGGCAATGAATATCTCAGAGAGTGACTATGCCATAAGTCAACTAACTAACTAACTGCCAGCCGTCCGAAATATGAAATATGAAAATGCATCCATCCATCGGGCATCAACAGCGGAGGCAACCGCAAGAGCAGAGCAGAGATGCGAGGCAGCTCTGGCCACAAAAAAGATTTACACATGCAGAGAGCCGTTCATTGAGAGGGCAGAGTACAGGTTTGGCGGGCACTTTGGTCAGTCTCTCCCTCTCTCTCTCTCTCTCTCTGACCAGTGCAGCTAAAACTGTGCTCCAACACTTTCACTTGACTGCCTGGCGATTAGTGTTTTGATCGACGAACCCGACAACAAACAGCCTTTGCCCAACTGTTTTGGAATGCTTTAATTGATGCTCCCCAACATAGATATAGACATAGACGTACACTCGTGGATTTCCTCATATTATCATCGATTTGGTTGGGGCTCTCCAGCGGAACCGAAACCCAGATCCAAACTATACAAATACAAATTAGTAAATTACACTTTTTTCGAAATGTTGCACACTTTTGGTGTCGGTGGCATGCGCCATGGAGGGACGCCGATGTGGATGTGGATGTGGCATTGGGCAATCTCAGGCAATTTGATTTGCTAATTATTTGCCGACTGCATTCGCGTTTCGTGTTTCGAATTTGGGCTTGGGCTTCGCCACGCCCCTTCGCTATGTGGGCCTCTCCACCCTATCACTTATCGGGAAATTTGTAAATTATAAATTTTGATCAAAGTTATGACAGCTTTTCAGCCAAATGGGGAATGGAATGCAACGTGTGTGTGTGTGTGTGTGTGTGTTGGCTTAAATTATGCATTGAGGCAGGCAGGCGGGGGCATTGAGGCAGGCAAACAGTTTTGTGAGCCAGCTGCGACGACAGCCGCACAGAGCGTTAGCATTGGCTCTTTGGCAATTAAATGTAATTTCTTGGGCTTCGAAAATGGATTTGCACAACAGCAGCAACAGCATTTTGGCCAGTGTTGAACCAGCGCTGCGGTTGCCAAATCCAGGGAGCAAGGTTTCGACCAAAACGGACCTAAGTGGGGCGGGGGGTTGGATTTATTTCCACAAAAGAACAACAACTTATCGGCGGGATCACGCACAAGACATGCCTTTTGTCTTTGCATACTCGCGCACTCTCCTTTGCATATTTCGCTGGTGTGGCCCCAGCCGAAAAAAAAGGTATCACAAGACATATGTAACTTTGATCTGAAAACCTATATTTTTGGTATCTTTATAGTCATGTTTTCCGTTACTCTTGTCTCTTATACGAAGGATGATTCTGTAGCAGCAAGTTTTCCATCAAAAAAATCCAAAAAAATTAACCAAATCTGGCCAGAACGACAGTAACGTCAGTTGCCTCCGCGGACTAAATCCAAAAAACATCTGAAGTTTTAACATTTAATAACTTAGAAAATGAGTTGTAAATATTTCATTTATAAGTACAAAACAATTGTAAAGAGAAAGCCCCAAAAAATGCAAAGAAAACCTCCGAAACCACTTCTGGTTTTTGTAACGTAACTTCAGGCTATACGTATTTTCACATAGATCTTTAGAACAGAAGCCGGCAGCGTCCTATGCAATGTGCAAAACCAACGGGGCAGCGCAGTCGGCACCCGCGCCGTGTAGCGTCGGTCCTGCGCACACGCGGCTTCGTTATTCTGCTCGGATGTCGCAACGGCAGAGAAAATGAATCGTGTGGCTTCGGCCCTATGCTCGACAGGCTGCGTGCCGAACCCTTCTTTAAAACCATGCATAAAGAACAGAAGACAGAAAAGAACGAAAAGGAATGCAACAAGTTTTTAAACAATAATTAGTTTAAGTAATTTCTTTCGGTTCTCAATCAATTCAACTCAATTTGAATGGCTTTTATTGGATCTTCAGGAAAAAACACAGCGAACATAAATGATATTGAATGTAAGTAATTACCTACCATTACACCCTCCCCTGTCCTCCCCACTAGTTTATGCAAAGAACTCTCGAAAGACCCCAAGACCGAGTTGCATAATGTTGCCAGCATGTAATGCAGCTGCCACCAGCAACAGCAAACGGCAAACGGCAACAGGTGGTGTTATTTTGGGGCAAACGGAGAAAAACAAATGTTTTGTGGCATGTGAAAACTCCCACAGCATTGACTGGGTGACTAACTGACTGATTGACTGGCTGCCAGACTGCCAGCATGACTCTGATGGCTATAGACGAGCAGCCCCGACATGAGATCAGGTGGCTGTACCACAGATGCAGTCGCTTTAGATGATCATGATGATGATGTTACTTGACTGCCAGACTGCCAGTGTTTCCTGCTGCCCACGCAATAGCAGGAGGAAGAGGGCAGGGGGTGTTGTTTCTGCTGCTGCTGCTGCTGCTGTTCCTGATATTATATGATTAGATGTGATGCATGTTGACGTCGTCATCTGATGCTCAGGTAATTAAAGCTCGCCCGCCTGCCGTGACAGACGAAGCAAATTAAAATATCAAAAGAGCACGTGCAACAGCAACAGCAACAGCAACAAATAACTGTGCAATGTGACACTGCAACAACTTGCAACACTTGAGCTGCTATTGTATAGCGGCTAATGTTGCATCATACTCATCATCATCATGCAAGACGGCAAGAGAGCAGGGCGGCAGGGCGGCAGGGCAGCCCCATCAAAACACTTTTCAGAACCAGCCAAAGGGAAATACCCTCAGAGAGAGAGAGAGGGAGAGAGAGAGAGAGCGGGAGGTGGGGGTGGCCCCAGGAATGCCAGGGGTGTGACCAATTTACTTGACAACTGTCTCCAGTAAATTGCGCTCCATTTGCCAATAGGAGCAAGAACAGCGACCAACCCAACCACAAGAACTGTTCGGGCTTAGAACGGTTTCGTTTACTGCCTGTTTCGCGTGCCTCAAGGGAGGGGGGTGGGCAAGTGGGGGAATTGGGAGGCAACAACTGCCTCTTTCGTGTGCCTCAAGGGGGGGCATATGGCACTTGGGAGTAGAAACGCAGCTGTTTTCGGTTAGTTTGTTGCTTAAGTCATTCGTTTCGACTAAAAGACTATCTACATCTACATCTACATATGCCCCATATGGATGTAGATTTATAGTACATAACAGTATGGCGTTGCTCTCAGTTCTTTACGGCTCTCATCATTCTTTCTATCATTTTTGTATCTATTGGGTATCACTTGGTCGGCTTACTCTCTGGCTGAAGAGGGGAACTCCCCCCCTCGACCCAACCCGACCTGAGTTGAAGTTAATTTTATGCAGGCATTTGAACAGACAAATGAATTGGAATGAGAATAATTATTGTACGATCATGGCTCTATAGAGTGGGGACTGGGGACTGGGCTCTGATGATGACGATGACGATGACGACGGTTGCAAGTTGAAGTTAAAGGCAGGCACACACACACTTAAGCACTTGTTTACAGCCACAGAGTTGCATGTGGAATGCACACAAAAGTTGAAATGTCAAAGTCTGTTGCCAGTCTATCTCTCACGTCTCTCTGTGGCCCAGTGACAATTTTTGCATTGTCTGCCCTGTGCATGGGGCACAATTTTTCTTTTCTTCTCATGTTTTGGTTGTTGGCCAACAATGGGTTAAGAGCAGCCTTCAAAAATGTGACCAGCGCTCGGGCATGCCACAGTTTTGGCTTTTTGTTTGCTTTGCTTTGGAATTTAGTGTCTGGCTGTTAATTTTTTGGGCCCTGCACTGCCCCCCTGTCCCCCTGCCCTCTTTCTCGCTCTCCCCTTCGTTTGATTCGATTTGATTTTGTGTTTACTTTGGGGATTTTCGTGGGCCTCCATCGCCGTCTCTGTCTCCATCTCTGGCAATGACAATCAAAGCCTGCTATTATTATTATTATTTTTGATTAAAAACGTAAGCGACAAAATATTCCACAGATCATCAGAAGATATTCCCCTAATTGCACGCCTCATGGATGGCTTTAGCTTTCCATGGGCCGATCGTCATTACCGATCCGATGCGATGTTAATGATCGTCTCTCCTCAAGTGATCCCCAAACCAAAAGAAATCAAGGCCAAGGGCATGTTATTCCTATTGGCCCTTATGTTAGGGCAGATATCATGATCATGGCCCAATAACTATCAGCTAAAGATGGATCAATGCTGATCAATGATCTCCAAAAAGACATCTTAAGATGGAAGGAATGCTTTGATATCAACATTTGAGGAGAAAACTGAGAGAATCGAGAGTTGTTTGTAAGCGAATTAACTCTTTAGAGATCCATGATATTATCACAGAAATCGGATCGTTCTTTAGCTGATATTTTCCAGCTAATGTAACAGAAGTATAGAAGAACAGATCGTCTCTTGTAGAGTGATATTCAACTGAAAACTAAGGAGTCTTCTTTCAAGTGAAATTTATGCACATTTTTAGTTGGCTGAAGTTCAGATTTTCCGATTACAATTCCTGTCAAATCATAAGACTCGCTCCATATAATTATTGTACATGTATGAGACTCGCTTAACATTCAGAGCCTGCCCTGCCCCAACCCAACCCCTTCCCTCCCCTCCCCTCTCCGTCTGCCTAATCAGGTTGAACAACAATCATTGCACGCATTCGCATTCGCATTCCCCCCTTGTGCTGTCTTGTCCTGTCCGGCGTTCCCCCGATCTCTGTACATGTACAATTAAGGCGGCAAGGTCGTCGCCGTTTGCCGTCGCTGTTGTCGTGGAAATTAACATTTGAAATGACTTCATACCAAAATAATTGCACGCTGCCTAAGACAAACGAACGCAAAGAGAGCAAGCAGACTCGCTGCGGCGATCGATGGAGTGTGGCGGGGCATGGGAATGAATTGGATTGGAGTTGATTGGAGTGGTGCGGCTTACGCACTTTGAAAACGAGTGCAACGCACGCGGCAGGCCGCAGCTGGTGGCAGCCACTAACTGCTCCAACAGCTAACTGGCCAATTTATGCCTTGGCTTATGAAATAGCCAGGCCGTGCCACAAATCGCAGGCGCAATCAAAACGAAACCAAACAAAATCTGGCAAAAGGAGGAAACCGAACCGTTCGATACCCTCGCATGCCATTCCATATGATCAATAGATCTACTGATTCGAACCCAACATATCCGGCTTTAGTCTGATATCCATATCCTTCGAAAACATATCTCAAAGTGAGGGACTATGAATGAATGGGTGTGTGTTCTTTGAGTGGTCATAGGTCGCGGCATACCCCTTTGTGGGGAGGGTATACAAAACTGTTGCTGGCCTAAGCACTTGCCCAATTCGGAGGAAATAAAGCTGGGCTGGGGCATATCATTAGATGGAACTTGCGTTGGCTGGGGATTGGTTGCCGATTGCCGGTTGCGGCTTGCGGCAGGGGGAAAGCGTCTACAGGCGTCTTTGGCGTTTGTTCCCCCTTTCACTTTCAATTAGCCAGTGGGCAGCACAGTTTCTCACTCTGTCTCTCTGTCTCTCTTTTTCGTGTGTGTTGTTTGTATCTTTTTTTGGCCTGCTTGCAATTTTCCTGTTTTCGTTTCGCATTGATTATTATTGTTTATAATATGCGCGGCGCGCTTCAAGGAAAAACTTTCGCTGCATGCAACACATTTGGTGCGGCTCTGGCTCTGGCTCTGGCTGTGGCTGTGGCCTGCACTTCCTGCAATTATCGCATAAATACGAGTACTCGCAGCATTGTAGTACGCGTGCGCGTGTGCGTTTGCCACCCGTCGTGTGGGGGGGACTGGGACTGGGACTGGGACTGTGGACTTATGCAACCCAGCGAGGGAATCAAAAATCCAAAAATGTATGCAACTCAATTATGCAAAAGATGTGTGCAAATTCCAATCGAAAATGGGCGTCAAATGGGGTTGGGGTTGGGGTTGAGGAAACCGCAGTGCCTTAAAGAAAACCTCCATAACTCAAATCAAATATTAAGCAATGGCCCATAAAGGTTTCTTTCGTTGAAGAAAACTATGGAAATCTTAAAAAGGAAAGCATACAGAGTATACACACCTGATCATAATAATAGGTACACCTATCTACGTTTTGAGTGTAGCTAAATCAATTTCCAAATTATTCACTTAATAGAGTAGAGTTACCTATTAGTACCTATTATTTTGATCAGCCCGACATTGACTCTGATGTAGAAATGGTTGTATTTTCTAGTATATTAAAGTTTATTTTATTGAAAACAAATACTAAGAGAATAACTGACAACAAATTTTAAGTTTAAAATATTGAATACACAAATTACGTAGAGTCTGAGCCTTTGACTAAATTGTAATTTTTGAGGAACCTATTTAAAAACAAAAAACAATTTTTGTTTATAAAAACCATGCCACATACTCTGGCTGTTTGGTGCACGAGTGGTGGAGATGGCCCCTTACAAACACATTTTTTGCTACATCTATATCTACATCTACATCTACGCCCAAGTGAAGTTATGTTCAAGCAAATATATAGGTGTTTAGCACATAAATATGTACATACATAGTATAAATAGAGCAACAAAAGATTTTCTGTATGTTTAGAAGGTTGTTTGGTACCGTATACGGATACGTATATTTTTACCTATTATATGTACCTATTATATCATTTTACCTATCATTAGACATTCGACTCTAATGTTGTGTTCAGTTTGAGCATAAAATTCAGTTCTTGTTGAACTTTTTTCTTGGAACTTCTGTGATTTGCCATTGTTTTTGGCAGAACTCTGCGACAGGCCATTAAGTGCTTCAGGTCTGAGGGCAAAGTCGTATAAGTGCCACAAAATGTACGTTTCTTGTTAGCAAACCTGTACAATACTCGTACATGGCTCATATGCGGATAAAAATACTTTCCATTTTTGTCCATTTGGTTTGCAAGCTTAGCTCCACCGAAACGTAGGTATCATATCTACAATGTATCTAGGTATCTGGGTATCTTTGTATCCATGTTTTGTGTATTTCTTTCTTACCAAAAGAAACAATTGGCAACAATTGCACTGGCTCTAAGATTTTCGTTGCTGTATGGCAGGTTTTTCGACTGGAATTGTGGGACTGGGACTGGAGCTGGGGCTGGGACCTTGGGGCCTTGAGGCGGGTAAATGGCGATGCCTTGGGGGTTTGGCTGTGGATGGAAATAGGGGATGGTAGGAGCAAATTGGGAGTTGATTGATCATGTAATTGGATTGGAACCGCAAGTTTCATGCCCAATCATTAGATCATTTTGAGAGGCAGTGATAAAGAGTCACCGTTTTAGGTGACTTCAATGGGGGCTGTGAAAGTGTCCCCACCGTTTGAGCACTTTGGAAGGTTTAGATTGCTGTGTGAGGAGCACACAACTCATCCACCAGCTGCAAAGCATCGCATGATTGGTGATTGGTGATTGGTGATTGGAGATTGAAGATTCAAGAGACTTCTCTGCCTCCTTTCGCCTTCTCTTTCTTCTGATTATTTTTTGTCTCATCTTTTGCAAACTTACGCTAATTGAAGCGGCGTCTCTGGCCTTTGTTTTTATGTTATTGTCTATTTATCAACGATTTTCTCCTGCTGCTGCTGCTGGTGATGCTGCTGATGCTGATGCTGTCGCTGGTGTTGCTGGTGTTTGCCGGCAGCCTGCTGCGTGCAATTAACATTCAACAAATTCCATTTCACTCTAACGTTCACACACACAAAAAAAGAGCCGCGAACACACACACACACACACGTGCCACTGAAACACACACACACACCTCACACAGGTGCACGATAGATTGGTGGATTGGATGCTGCGACGAGACGATCAATGAAAGCCGAAGAGCGATACAGCAAAACAAAAAAAAAAGTTTTATATCGCTGGATAGCCGAAAAGCAAAACGAGAGACGAAGACGAAAACGAATCGAAACGAATCCACATCCACTCACAGTACCGTTAGCCGTTTGTAGGAGAGCTCTCTGCTTGCGTTGCGGCCGCTTGGCGCTTTCGTTGCTGACTGAGCAAGCGCGGCTTCGACTTCGACTTGGACTTGGACTACCGTTCGGTGCGCCGAGGCCGACAGCTCAGCCGCTGCCAAAGCAGAGCTTTGGAACTTTGGTATGCCTCAGTGTTGTTGCTGCGACTTCGGCTGCTGCTGCTGCTGCTGCCGGCTGCTGGCTGCTGGCTGAATGCTGCTTTACAACCTGTTCGCGTAAATCTGCGTTTAAAGAAGTGGCGACAACAAACGGTAATGAGCTTGCACCAGCCGCCGCACACTGCACTGCAACTGCAGCTTTCGAATTGAACTTTTTGTGCTGCCGCTGCCGCTGCCACTGCCACTGCTGCAGTCAGCATCTCCATCTCCATCTCCATCGCCTTCAATTTCAATTTGCTCTTCAGCTGCAGTCGACAGCACTGCTGACGTCATGGAGACATTTGATGATAAGCGCGAATAATTGAGAGTTAGAGAGTGAAGAATGGAGAGTGAAAGAGAATGAGGGAGTGAGAGTAAGAGTACGAGCCAGAGGGAGATTGAAGAACAAAGGTCTCAATATTATTCCATAGCCATATCATATATATCCCAAGGATCTTTGCAAATTGGCTCGAAGCACAGCGGGTCGTAGCCCCCAGGGGATCTAAAATTTACGATGATCTGAAACACGACTTAAACGGAATTGTTGTGGTTGAATGATTGTTGGATTGTCGCTGCAACGAGTATTGGCACTGGCACAGGTACTGGCTGTTGCAATGTTAACTTATGTTAATTGAAATCACATAAAACAGAACTCAATGCCTTCGCCTTGGGCTTTGGGCTTTGGGCTTTGGATTGGGGAAAAATGCGTTTTGTTTTCTTGCTGTTTTTTTTCTTTGGCGCTAAAGTAAGTGCCAGACGTGACTAGAGAATCTTTTTATTTTCCATGCCATTCGATGGTCGATTTTCTGTCTTCTGTCTTGGGTTTGCTTTTTGTTTTTCTTGTCTCAATTTTGGCCTAATGGGCATGCTTATGTAAGCGGCGGAATGTACAGGTACCCGAGTCTTTCTGCGATTATAAATACATACAGATATACGTAAATGTATATGTAAATGAATGAAACGTTTAACGGTTGCATTGCAAATGCTTAACGGCAGCACCAGCCCACAGCAAAAGGCCACAAAAAGCTCCGCAAAGAAAAGGCCACAAAGAGATAATACCAAATTATAGGCCATATAAAATAAAACGAACGCCAAAGCAGCGCCCGCCATCAGCAGCCAACAATTGGGTGTGCAATTAAAAGTTTTTGAGCACTTTTATGGGAAAGAGGGGTTCACCATCCCATCCCATCCCATCCAAACCCCACCCCCCCGCGCCACAGACCATTTGGCAGTAAAAAGTCGTAAATAGAGCGCGTTCAGCTGGTTCAGCCATGTGAAAGCAACAACAACAACTGTAGCACAGCCCAGAGCAAGCAAAATTCGAGAACCAACAACAACTGCTTGAATTCTGCTTGAATACTGCTTAAAAACAGCTTGAATACTGCTAGAATACTGCTTGGACTGTTGATGCAAGTTTCTAGCATTTTGGTGGTAGATTTTAACTTTACTGAGAACAGAGCCGATGGCTTGATGGTGCCCCTTCCGTGGATCTGGTGTCTCAAAGCCCTTAACTTACGCTTCCTAACATTCAGTATCGGCTGCAGTCGGCCTGTTTTGACAATGCAGAACACTATCTTAAAGAAACTCAAGAATTTGAAATGCTAAAGAACTACACAACGGTTGTATATGTATATATGTGCATATGTATGTATCTAATGGATGTACCTTTTTCTTTGAGTGACCAACTGTCCTACTACTGGTCTCCTTCGAGGTCAGATGGATTGCTCAGATCTTGAAGGTTTTCGAGGTCATTTGAGACTTTCGACTTTAAAGGCTGTGTTTTTACTGCGCTTAAAGGATATCACACGGTTAGATTTTATTTATATAGATTTCAGTTGTCAGCTTGTAGGCAATTGATAAAAAATCAATCGATTGATGGCAATGGGAGTGAAGATGATGATGGCAAGAGCTAGACATCAAGAAATAAGTGAAACTGTTACCAAATTTTACATGGATCCTAGAGTGTTCCTGTCGTATTGTGCCTAAGGGGTATTACTCGATTACATATTGTCTATCGTGAAAAATATCTACCAAGATTTGTTGAATATAAGAACTTCCTGTTTGAAAATATGCTGGAAATAAAAAGGCAATGGAAATGGTGTAGCAGAGGTACAGCCACAAGTATCGCTCTCTCCCTCCCTCTCTGTGTCCCAACAACCCAACAAAATCTGCGCGAAAGTGCAACTCGGAAAATAATTTACGCAAGATCCACAAACACACAAAAACCAAAATGCAAAACAAAAGAAAAACACAAAGCAATAAAAAAACCAAAAAAAAATATTTCAAAAATTGCTGAAAATACTCCTGGCTGGTCGGGCACTTCATGACTGGTTTTTCACTTGTCTGGCTGTTTTTTTTCCTCCTTCTTTTTGTGTCTTGTGGTACTTGCTTTATGTAAGTTGCAACCTGCTGTTGTGGCTGCTGTGGCTCCTGCTGCTGCTGCTGCTGCTGCTGCAACTGCGACAAGTCTCTTTCGTTTCGTGTCGTTTCGTTTCGCGTTCGTTTTCATTTTCGTTTGGCGGCGCGCTCATAAATCGCTGAACAGATTGCGAAAAGCAAGTGGCATGATAAGCAGGATATACGTATGGTTGGCAAATGGATAACATACATATATGTACATATATAGCATGTAAGTGTGGATAAATATGAGGTTAGTATATGTGTACATGGCGAATAGGTTTAAAAATATTAGCCATTGAGCTTTAGAAAGGCAAGGGAAAGGAAAATGAGAAATTCTTTGGTTTTAACGTCATCTAATAGGCCTAGAAAAAAGATCGCATAATGGAGAATTGCAAGATGATGATACGCCGAATATTTGCTAAAGACCTTGGACAGAAGACAAGGAATTATAGGAACAAGGTGGGCCACTAGACTTGTGTCTGGAGCTAGACAAGAGTTTTGGTAATAACCAACAATCCCTCTACCACATAGAGTATAAGGTCGTTCTAGTTCTAGACAACATTTGGCAACGTTTATCTCTCCGTTTGTGGAGCTGGTATACCACACATTTTGCACCCCTCCCCCTCGCCACCTCGCGAGTGCCTCGGACAGACGTGAGGCCGAGAAACAAGTTCAATCTGCGGATTCAAGTGCCGTCGATCAGGTCGAGCCCAAAAATGCACAAGTGTGGCACACACGCAAGCAACCAAACAGAGAGAGAGAAAGAGAGAGACAACCCACACAGATAGAGTCAATGATCTTTTGGAGCTGTTTGACGGGGCGGCCCTGGCCCCCTGCCACTGCCCCTGCCACTGCCCCTGCCTCTGGCCCCCCGACAAAAGAGCCAAAGAAACTTGAACATTTTGCCGGCTGCTTTCACTCTCCATTGGACGGAATACGGAATTCTTTCATAAATTTCTTGGCCACGCGGCTGGAGAGGGAAAAGAGAGTTAAACAATTTCGAAAACGTCGCCAGCTAACGACTTTTTTCCTCTTTGAATCTTTGCGCAGCCTTTCTTTCGTTCTCTCTCTCACTCTCACTCTCCCTCTCTTTAGCCGTGTGTTTCTCTGGTCATGCGGGGCGTATGAGTAATTTGCAATGTCCGTTTGGATCTCTACTGCCTCTCCGATCCCCCAATCCTATCCACCAATCTTCAATCTGCGTAATTAGCCAAACAATAGACTGGTCTGCCTTGCCCTGACGCATGTGCCACAAGATTAATGAGCATCCATCCGAACAGGATGGGGAGTTGGCGGGAGCTCCATCTCTCCACCTCCATATAAATCCGTCTCTATATATCCATAGCTATAGCTGTGGACAACGCCCTCTGGTTTTCGAAAAATGAAAACCATTTACCTGCGACCATCACATCAGCATCAGCACCCATCGACGCATCGGGGGACCGACGACAGCCGCAGCAGAAGAAAGATAGAAAGAAAGAAAGAAGAAAGAAAAAAACATTTCCGACTCGAGCCGCCGAAATGAAAAAGAAAGTGAAGTTGTCGAACCACCCCGGATCGGATAGGATAGGATCGGCTCGGATCGGATCGGTTGGGTATCTCTGCCCATAAGTTGACTCTTTCTTCGCCGCTCTGTTGTTGATGTTTATTCTGGCAGCAGCCAACAAAAAAAAATCACAAAAGAGATGTTTAAGCATTTTCTATTATGCAAATATTTCGGCAGCTGACTCCATAAATATTCACTGCCAAAAAAAAGAAATGGTAAGCCAAATAACCAAAAAGCGAAAATGAAATTGAAACTGAAAATAAAAACATTCGACAACATGTTTGTTACAGCCCGGTACTTACATGATTTTGATCGGAACTCGGATCGGAAGATAAATACAAATACAACTACATAATATTATCTTTTTTTTATGATAAAAACCATCCCATTTCAAAGAAAATAGTCATGTTAATTGTTTTCAATGTTGAAGTGTAAATCTTTCATTATAAATATAAATACTAACTTACTTTAATCAACTGCTGGGTTCCATCGACTAACTGCCGATTTTACCCACTTCAAACACAATCTAGCTCGAAAATTAGCTGCATGGGTTAATGAAAAATCCCAAAAAATACGAAAAGTGCACGAGAAACCTATTCAGAGATATACACCAGCATACGAGATTGAGAAACATGTTTTTTTGGGAAATTTAAGCAATGGAGGAAATGCTACCTACAAGAAAATTAGCATATCAGCCACACAGAGCTGCTTGCAAGAGTATTTCCTAGTGCGTGTATTTTTTGTATCAAAATACATATGTCTCTGCGCTTGAACATGTAACATGCAATAAAAAATATGGATGTTATTAATTGCTCGGACTTAGATGTACACTTGTTCGGTTCTGCCTCATAGAAATACCTTCCAAATTCACGGAAATAATACTTAATATGCTGTTCGAATTCATAATTTACTGAGTCAATGCATTATCGCTTATATATTCGATAAAAGAAAGATTCTCAGAGACAAATAATGAAGCATTTGCTTTAATGTGATATGCATGGAACCCGTATAGAAAATGTTACTTTGGAAGAAACAAAAGCAAGAATTGTGGAATCCAGAGAGTTCGATCATGAAGCAGATATTGTCCGACTTGGATGTGGATGTTGTCCGACTTGCTCTGAGGGCGGGAAGAGAAGAGCGTGGATTAGCCTGCAGCTACTATACTATAGCTACTATGGATCTCTTTACTTACAATGTAGCAAGATATAACGAGGGGGAACGTTGTGAGCCGCGGCAAAGACCGCGGCTCTACCTTATACCCGGTACTCATTCAGTATATACATATGTACATACATATATGAGCTTGCGATTTATGCAATTTATTATATGTTCGCAAAAGGAACAAATTACATTTTCTGAAAAAAATATTTAAAATATAAAAAAATGAAGTCAAAACATTTTTGGAGTTATTATACATGTTTCCATATTTGTTTACCTATGATTTTTAGATCTGCTTCTAAATTTCTACATGACATGTATAACTACATATGTATTTGAGACGTACAAGTGTTTAGGACAGAGAGAGGGAGGGGGCATGAGTCAGCGCTTGGCAGGCGTTGCGTAGCCACTGAAATTTAATTTGTTCCTTCTGGCCATAATATTGATCCGACCTGATCCATATTCGGCAATCTGGTAGATATGGTAATTTCCCATGATTCTACGTTTTTGGTTTTCATTTATCTTAAAAATTGTGGATTCCACAGATTTGCGTCTTTTGTGGGGGCGGAAAGGGGCGTGGCAAAATTTTGAAATACACTTGTGCAGGTTTGGTATCACAGGAGCTTGGATAGAAAGTTTGGTTGCTCTAGCTTTTATAGTCTCTGAGAACTAGGCGTCAAAAAATACGAATGGGCAAAGCAGATGGGGTCGCGTGTGAGAGAGAGCGAGAGGGAATGATGACTTTCGAAATGGTTTTCTTCATTGTAGCTATAATAATGATCCGATCTGATCCAGATTCAACACTCTGATAGAAATGGTCATTCTCTATGATTCTGCGTATTTAGTTTTCTTGTATCTTCAAAATTGAGTGTGCCACTGGCTTTCGTCCTTTGTGGGGGCGGAAAGGGGCGGGGCGAAATTTTGCAACACATTTGGAGTAGTGTAATCACACAGGAGACTGGATACAAAACTTGGTTGCACTAGCTTAAATGGTCTCTGAGATATAGGCGCAAATGAAGACGGACAGACGGACGGACAGACAGACATGGCTATATGGACTCGGCTATTGATGCTGATCAAGAATATATATACTTTATGGGGTCGGAAACGCCTCCTTCTGGGCGTTACACACAACCGTTATCCCCACAAATCTAATATACCCCTATACTCTTCGAGTACCGGGTATAAAAACGTGGCACAGCGGGCAGGTATTGTTGTTGCTCCAATGGGCCTCGATCAGGCAACTCTCGCAGAACCAATGGTTGCATGGCGTAAAGACCTTATTATGGACCAGTTCATTGCAGATTGGACAGATTTCCAAGCTGATAGGCATTTTGTCGCATACTCGTATATTTCCTTTGTTTTCCAGTAGTGCTTACGAGTAGAACTGAATGAGGTTTTCAAAGTAACTTGTGTCGTTATAGTTTATTCCAAAGGCCTTTCCTATACTCAATCATAACAAATTTGAGGCCTACTAGCAAAGAATATCTCTGACTGGCAATGGAAATTAATATCGGCTGGGGAGGGATCAAGCAATAGTGTACCCAATTTCTAAGAGCATGGTGTTTCGTTTTCCATAATACCTGACCAAAAACGTTGTGAGTCGCACCTAAGGCCGCGACTCTTCATTTACAGAGGGCGCACACTGCACGTTGAAGGAAGTGTGAATGAGAGGGAAGGAAGATCTATAATCCGATCTAATCCGATATATATGGTCATTCTTTATCATTCTGCGTTTTTGGGTTTCTGATATCTTCGACTCGACTATTGATGCTGATCAAGAATATATATACAAATATACTTTATTTTCCATCTGGTCGCAAATGGAATATACCCCTAAACACTTCGATTGCTGGGTACAAAAAAACAATAGAGATTAAGAGATTTGCAATGATACATTAACAACAAAATATACTTAACAACAAAAGTGTTTTCCATGGCAGAGGGGGGAAGGGCAAGGGCATACCCATAAACCATTCCAAATAAAATTCCACAACAACAATTTTCTGGCTAGTTCCCATGGCGGCGGCAGCAGCTTTTGGAATTTCCAATTTATAAAACTCCGAGTATTTCTATTTTCGTTGGCTGCGCATTCGATTAGCAAAGGCATTTGAATAAATTGGCAAAAGCAAAAAAAAAGCGGCGAAATAAGGGTCACACTCTCGCCTCTCTAGAACTTTCCCCGGAGGCGAAACTACTACGGTTTACGGTTATGGCCAGCCGCACCTGCGCCCGCACCCGCACCCGCAGCGGCAGTCGACGATGCCACCGCTCCCAGCTGCTGCCCCCGCACCCAACTAAATGCCAAACAGCGCACAGCTAATGGCTGGCTGGCTGTCTACACCTAAGGCCAAAATAATGGGTACGAGTAGACTACATTTTTTATTTCATTTAAATTTGTTAGAGTACCTATTGTTTGAACCACAAGTGTGTGTATTTAATGCAGGTGGTGCACGAGTGTGAGGGGTGGCCACACTTTTGCTCTTGTTACAGTTATACATATGTAGTTGGAACAGCACCTCGCTCTGCCCCACACCATTCCTTTCCTACCTCACCTACTTCTTAAGCTGTGGCGCGCATGCAAAATTAACCAAAAACTAAATTGAGTGGAAATTTTATTTTATTGTTGGTTTTGGTGTGTGTTTTCTTTCTACCATTTAGCATAACTGCGATGCCCACACGGGTACCGAGGTTCGTGATACCCCTTTGGATATAGTTAGATATTTACTTGAGAATTTTTACTCTCTGAATGGCAAACAACTTGCATTCCTTTTATAATGCTCAAAATGAATTGAGTGAGTTCGTATGCTACGCCGCACAGTGTCTCGTTTCGCTTCGTGTCTCGCTGGAAAAATCTGATTTCGTGTTGTTGAATTTGAGAAAATGTATGCTATGTGTACTTCAATTGGGAATTGATCAAGCTATTCAAAACCTACCATCCCAGACAGTAAGTAATACAATTGATTGTATATGTATATATTTTTTCCTCTTTTACATTTTATTTATATATTTTATTATATATATATACTCATAGTTTTCATGGTAAGAGTAACGAATATTTGAGCTTCGAGCACTTTAATTTTTCTTTCAAAGATTTTTGTTTACTTTCAAGAATATATATGTAGAAATAGTTAAAGTTCTTAAGGAATGCATTTTTCAATAAGTTTTTAAAACACGAACCACTGTGCTCCGATGGAGTTTGAGTGACATATTAAACGACGAGCCACGAGTTGAACGAGTGAGAGTTTGAGCGTGGGGTTGTTTCGGAAATCATGCAAGCTATAAATTTCCCGTGTTTTACTGAAAAATGATAGTGGCAATAGTTGGAGATAATACAGATAAGGATATCGGAATGATAAGAGCATCCCACTCGGAAATGTAGCCCGTTTGAGTCACTCTTATCAGCCTTAAGCTTTCATTAGATTACAAGATTATTTTGAAGCTCGATCGCTCATGGAAATGTCTCCTTCTCCAGACATCAAGAGAGCCGCCGTGCACGAGCGTGTCGTGTTGACTTCAGAATCTAGCTCCGAGATCTCCCAATCATCTGGCATGCAAGCACAGCGTCTCGGGCCATTACTCAGGCGAACAGAGAGGACAAAAAAGAGAGAGAGAGAGAGAGAGAGAGAATGAGCAAGAAACAAGCACTGCAGTCGCAGTCGCATTTGTCTTTTCCACTTCCACTCCCACTACCATTCCCGCCCACAGTTTGTGGAACCCCATGGCCATCAGTGGGTGCTGTGCTGTGCTGTGTTGTGCTGTGCGTCGTGTAACGTGTCTGGCATACGCAATTTAGAATTTGCAATGGCAATCGAATGTGGATCGAGGCTGACAAGTGAAAACGGTTGCCCTGGCATGAGATACGCATTCTGGCCGTCTCGTCGCGACGGTCATTGACAGCTAATCGGCTGTCTTGGCCGGCACTTTCACTCGCCCGCCGGCGTCATTAGCATGGCATCATCATCATAATCATCAGGCATCTGTCCACTGGCTGATGTTTGGCCGATTGTGGCTTTGAGTTGAGTTGAGTAATCCCAAGTCTAGATCGCGATGACCCAACTCGAACTGTAATCAGGTTGTTGTTCAACAAACAATTTCCACCCCTACATATATCAACTGTTGGATGTCACAAAGAAAAAACACAAATCAATCTCATTTTATACATATTTTTTATAAAGTTCACCGTTTAATGTTTATTGTCTAAAGTTTAACAATTCTTAAAAAAAATTACAATGATAAATAAAATTGGCTAATTGCTATGGCAATTACTCTGACCCTTAAGGACAGATTTATTGGCTCAAATAGCCGCTATGGTCCAACTCACAGCCAAATTTAGGTCAGAGAAAAGCCAATAGCCTAACAATTTAAGCTTAAAGTTAATTAAATTAAATTATATTATTCATTAGAGAAGTTCTGACCATATCATCAGAAGAATTAGAGGAAAACAAATGTACAATTCGTTGTAATTATGGCAAAGGCTTCGGAAGGATTCATGACAAGAGTTGGAGATGGAGAGGAATGTAGTGCTTAGTCGAATGGGATGGGAGAGAAATAATAATAAGACTTATGAGGGTAGTGGATAAGTGGATAAGTTTGTGGAGAAGTAGAACTCCATGGCAAATCCTACGGGAAGTTTGAGTCCACAGCAATTATAACCTCCTGCACGTCGAGACGAACGGTCCTTTCTAAAAGTTGTGTAGCGACCTCCCCCCAAAACTCCAGAACTAAGAATTTCCGGCTTTAACCAGGTCTCGGTAAACACAATAACGTGGGATGCTAATGCGACACTATCCAAGAAGTGAATGTTAAGCTTACTGCGTAAACTTCTAACATTCTGATAGCTCACTGAAAGAGAATTTATTAGTTCTTTGGAAGGGTGAAGGTAGAGCAGGAAGATGAAGTACATTGGTCTGATTTAGACGCTTATTTTAAATGAAGCTATCTCCTTGGCATAAGAAAAGTTAAACTTCTCTACCTTTAAGTCAACGGCTTTTATTTTGCTTTGTATATAAGCATTGACTTCCCTAGTTGTGGAGTCAGGGGCTAGCCGTGAGAGAAAAACTTGTCGCTTAGGTGGGATCCCCACCAATCTTGGCACCACTGGCCTATCACCTGTGATGGTAATGCCCGGTGGTATTATTGGTGTTCTGGTGGGATCAGAATTGACGGAACAGCTGAAGAATTTGCGGACACTACAGACACGGATGCCACAGACAATGGCCGCATGCTCTCCGAGGTGATAAATTCCACCGAATTTGCATCACCAGCAGATGTCGTTACCTTTGGAGTAGCCAACGAAATCAACTGCTGCACTTTTGGAGTAATCGGAGTCAGGCTGAATTAGTAAGTACTGAGAGAGAGGAGAGCGAGAGAAATGTTTCCTGTAGCAGCCGGAATCGACAGCAGCGAATTCATGAGGGGTTTGTCTCAGGAAAATTCGCATGACGCTTTCTTTAGGACGTTGATATGCAATGACTGCACCATAAAAAGGCCCAAGCGACACCAGCCGATGGCTGTTACGCGCGGATCCCAGGCAAGAACGCAGCCCTCCTCCCGCCCAACCAACCGAGTGGCGCTGCCGCATAACGCGCGACTCGTTGACCGAACCGATCGCGGACATGCAGGAAGATACGTGGCAGGAAAGTAGAACTAATCTACCTAAAAACTAAGCAATTTCTAATTACGAGAAAGATATGAGAGTATCAGTAAGACTAGGAAGGGAGTTAGAAGTAGATAGGATATGGTAGAGGGAATTATAATCTGAGCATAGGACCCTAAATGGTTCATGCAAGGAATAATTCGATCTACAAAGCGAAAGAAACAACGGTGTATAGCTCCAAGTGCTTCTAATAGGAATCGTGAAGCCAAGGCATTTCGATAGCCCTCCAATCCAGTTCCAAACAGTTCCCATTGAGGCCACAGCCAGTCTTGGCTTATATACATATATACGATGCGAGCCCCTGCTTCGTTTTGATTTTGGAATAATTCATTTCCATGACAAGTTATTTTGAAGCAAAACGGGATAAAACCTTAAATTGGAGGCTCAGCCAGAATGGTTTTGAAATGCCGGACCTAAAAGAAAATATAATGAAAATGAATAAATAAAAAAACGATTTGATTTCAACATCAAATAGTAAAAGCGATTTGAGTGTGCATATGTATCATCCCATGCTTCGGTTATAGTACATCGCAAAAAGTAAGGAATTGTCTGATGTCCTAAGACCATAAAAGAACCTTAGCCAATCCACTAGCCTTTGAAGCTAAAAAATTGTTTTTCCTAACGTCTAAGCCAGCCGTTTCTATTCCCTTTTCCAGGGCTTAAAACATAAAAAATGAATTTATGGTATATAAAGATTTTTAAATGTATAACCCATTAATAAAATTATAAAACTAAAAAAAAAAATTATTTACTGAAGCACGTTTTGAAAAATATTAATGAAATATAGCTTTTCAATTATTTTTGACAGGAAACTGTACATAGTACAATGTATGTATGTATTTATAAAACTGTAATAACATGAACAAAGAGTTCTAATTTTGGATTTAAAAATTACTCCTCATGTTTATAAACAGTACATATGTATGTATGTATATGTATGTATGAATATATTTAAACCACTTTTAATACTTACATTTCTTTTTGTGTTCTTTGTTTTTTGGCAATTTTTGTACATATGTACACATGTACACCACATTCCATCGTTGAGGTTATGTTCATTTGGTTATGTATGTATGTACATATGCATTTTTATATGTATTTATGTGTTTAAACTATAATTGAGTGCTTATTTTTTATCAGAGTGGCCCAGTCAAACTGCATTAAAACTCTGCTAATACTTTGATGGTAATTTTAATTCACAATTCTCAATTTTTCAACAAACGTGCATGCATCAATCTGCAGCTTAGATTACAGATAACGGTGCGAAGCTCTGATCAGTGACGTTCAGACTGACTCTCTCCCACGCACGTCGCTCACAAGACCCAAGCTGTAGTCCACGCAAAGGTGCATTTAGTAACAAGGTGACGTTGTCCACCCACAGTCTCTCTCTCTAGGCGCTCAGAGAGGCAAGCGCTAGCAAAAGGTAGCCAATTTTTTACATTCTACACGTTACCATCTCTTTCGGGTCTTCTTTACTCTTCGCTGTTGTAGTGAGATACAAAACCTAGAAAAGAGGGAGCTGCTTGCGGTAATCCACCAGTGCACTGGAGTGATGCAAAACCGAGCACAAGTACACATTCAAACCAAAAGAAAACAAGCAAAACAAAAACCACCCTTTTGTTATTTTTGGGTTCTCTTACCCTTTTACCAAGAATAAGAATTGCTTTCCAACACGCATTCTCTATGCATTGTGTACATATAAAATGAATATGCAAGGGCATGTAAAGGATCGGCGCAGAAGCTATACTCCTCGTAAACACCAGAAGGCTTCTGAAGACTTCAGAAGGCTTCTGAGGACTCCTTCAAATCCTTCCAATCCCTTTGATCAATCACAAGTTGATCACAAGTTTCCATTGTAAACACAAACATTAATTTGCGGACAGAAAAATAGACATTTGCCGAATAGTTTTATTTGCTTGGCCCAACAACAACAACAAGTACATTTAAGATTAATGAATTCGATAACGTTTTCGATTACGCGCCCGAAAAATAGTTAGCTTAAAGTTTAGTGAGGCTGCTAGTGCGAATGCGAGTGCAAAGAGTTAAGAGCTAATGGTTCCTTCTTGACGAGGTCGAGGGTTTCTCGGCATCGTCGCGATCCTTGTGGTCGGCATCGCCTCCTGCAGCGGCCCCAGCATCGATATCGGCACCGACATCGGAAGCGATATCGGTATCGGTTTCGAGCTCGGTGTCGCTGCAATCGAACGAAAGATTGGCGGGAGCGTTGGCCGGCAGCAACAGGAACTCGTTGAACAAAAAGTCGGCGTCCATGGACTGAGTCTTGGGGTGATAGCCCCGGACAATGCCCCGCTTGGGCGGTTCTATAAACCGCTCCTTCACGATCAATGCCCCCGGACGAGGAGATGGTGATGGTGAAGGCGAGGGAGAAGCCGAGGCTGATTGGCAGGCGGACAGAGCATTGGGCAGACGCCCAAAGTGCCCGGCTCCCCGTAAACGATCCCGGTCTGTTCCTGCTGCTCCTCCTGCTCCAGCTCCAGGTCCTGCACCAGCTCCAGCTCCTTTCTGGTGCTGGGGCGATCCACTGGTGCTTTTTAGGTTGATGCAACTCTGGGTGTGGGACACGTTCGCATAGTCGCCCGTGGCCTGCATGGGTACGCGCTTTAGGGTGTTACTCTCAAAGGGAAAGTTCGAGTTGGATGTGGACTGGGTAAGGTTCTCAAACTTCCGCAGCCGGGCATCCTGCCGCAGCTGCTGGGCGGCAGCCGGCAGATTTATGGAGGCGTGCAGTGCCGCTCCGTCCTTGTCCGGTGGCCCTGTGCCCTCGAAGACGCTGATCTGTTTCTGGATGCGCGGTGAGACTGGATCGTGAGACCGGCGCACGTGGGGACGAGTGTGCTCCGGTGACGGCTGCTGGACGTGGACGGGCAGGGAGAAACCGAAGCGGGGATCATCGCTGGCCACGTCGGGCGGAGCCTCGGCGTGACTGGGACAGCAGTGGCAAATCGCCAGATTGGGCTCCCCATCTATTGGTAGCGATGGAGTCGTGGCTGCCGAAAGAGTGGCATCCTCGTCGTCCTCGAAGCCCTGAGGGTAATGGAAACCCAATTAGAAGATGACAATGGAAAAGATAAACCTACTCACATCCATAGAGAGCGTCATGGAGCCCCTGTTTGCCACCATGCTCAGGTCAAGGTCCATGCCGAAGCTCACGGGAGTGAGGCAGTTGTCCGGTTCCCCGCATGCGCCGAAGAAGAGACCTTCTCCGGACATGCTCATCCCCACGCCACCCAAGGTAGGGTGGAATTCTGTAAGGCTGTGCGTATCTTCACTCTCATTCAGGAAGATATCTGGCGGTGGTCCCTCAAGCTCCGTAAATGACGGTATGGGAGCGGAAAAGTGATCGCTGTGAAATGGGGAAAACTTTGTTAATGGAGAAGGGACGGTGAGCGCAGAGTCATTCTCACAACAACAGCTGCTTCAGCTCTAGTTCGGACTGTGGTTCCTCATCCGCCATGGCTGCCTGGAGGCTCTCCTGCTGCTGCTGCCAGATTTCTTTTGTGGGTTGACCAAATGGTTAGAGTTTTTAGTTCAACCGTTAGTAAGCGGCATCGATATGGATAGAGATGATACAAAAACGAGTCATGAATGGGCGAATCGAATGCGGAAATGAGCGATTGAAAAGTGAACGAGGTTGAAATTAAAATTAAAAGAGCTAAAAAAGAAAGAATAAACAGTGGGAACAGTGAGAAATGGGAACGAGATGAAGGTACGAGTAGAAAAATTGGTATGTTTAACAAGCGAGTAGGCGAGTTATCAAATAGCGAGTCGAGAAAAGAAAATGGAAAAGGAGAAATTAAGATGGAAACAAATGTAAGGAAATGAAGAGTGAGCGAAGAGGAAGTGAGATATTTTTGATTGAAAAGCGAGTTTCCGATTCAATTCATGATGAATTAATGATCTATTTGTATATATTATCGATCGAATACTTTTCACTTCTCGCCATTTTTATTCCAATGATGAGCAAAAAACTTAGAAACTAATTGAAATTAAATCACAAATGACAAAAAAATATATCTATCCGTGTATATGTATACGCATATGTATATCTATGTATATTGATTGGTATTACTCGGTTATGGACATGGTAATATATAGAGCTAAACAAAATGTCAGCTGCATTTACTCTAAATGCTTGGCTCAATTCAATCCACTGAAAATATTAAGAACAAAAAGAACACATAAATAAATCAAATTAAATTAAAATTGCAATCAAATAAGACTAAGCGACATTTGGGCTTGGGGCTTACAACTTAGTTCCATTCTTTGGTACTCTGAAAGGATAAACTTACACACAGGGTACACAGGATGGTGTTTTAATAAACCAAAACCTGAAACTGTGGACCCCAAAGAGGAAAATGGTTAATGCGAGACAGTAGAAAGTTTGTTTAATTTTGGATGGGCATTGATTGGGTTCCTGGCAAATAAAAGATTGTATTGACAATATCATAGCTACGAGCACATCCTCTTATATCTCAAAAAGTAGTTTTCATACAACATCTAAATATTTGGTACTTTGTCATATTGAAGCTTGATTGTGCGTTCTGCATCGGAAAAACGAGGACCAGTTCTCTGATGTCATTTTGAGCACTTTCTTCCCAGCAAACAATAAATTGAAAAAAAAAAAACTATTTTTCAAACTAAAAAATTTAAAAATTTAATCGAATTAAAGTAATATGTGCTTTAAGTCATTTGGAATTTCGTCACTTTATCCAAAAAAAAAATTCAAACCAAAAGTTGAGTTGGGTATTTTCATACAAATATATTTTGGGATATGTTCAGGATCTTTTTTTTGACTTACGCTCTTTTTTGGCGGCCAAAAAGGTACGGCGCTGCCTTCGATCTTCCGCATCCTGGTCAATATTTATCTCTTCTATCGCCAATTCCGAGGGAAGCGTGGGCTCCGCGGGCACGTTGATCGAGCCGGTTTCGCTGCAGCATCCTTGGAAGGTCACACTGAGGGTCGAGGGATCAGCTTTCACCATCACTCCGGTCGGGGTGCTCGGGTTTTCCCCGGCGGCGACAATGCATTCATCGATTGCAGAGGCCTCATCCACATGTGCTGCGAGCGCCATTGAGGAGACGGCCGGCATGCTGCCGTGGTCGAAGACACGTGGCGGAGAGCCCGTTGGTGTCTTGAAGATCTGCGCCAGGATCATGTCCTGCAGGAAACAGTCCAGCTTGCGCAGCGATAGAGCATTGTGGAGTGTTTCCAGGGGTCGTATTGGCGGTACATCGCCAAATCCTGTACGATCCCCAGTTGGGGATGGGATGAGAAACATAATCATTAAAATACCATCAAAAACGGAAAAAATAGAAAGAATCCCAAAAAAAAAAAAATAAATAAAAAAAAATAAAATAATTAAAAAAAACTTAGAATACAGGTAGAGTCCGGCGCAGTGAAGGATTCTCAGCGGAACAAACAAAAAGAAGTTATCCGGAAAGACATCCAATTAGAGGACTTTAAAGGGTGGGAGATAGAGGATCCCGAATCGAAATGAGCTTCTAGAGGTTTTCGCCAATAGATATTTTTCGTTAAGAAGTTAAACCAAAGCATTGGCTACCTTATAGTATAAGAACACCTGCACATATAGTCAATACTTTTCTGGTTTCAAGAGATTTCATTGTAAGCTACCAAAAAATTAACCCTCTTGTGTCGAACGATATGTTTATAGTTTTAACACCAATTGGAGAAGTTACATTTTTCGATTTCTGGGATCCTTCTGTTCGAATTATCGCAAATATTTAGTTTCTCCTACAGAATCATGCTTAATATAAGGTTTATACTTTATTATTTTTATGCCAAGAATACTGCTACGAGTATATCCTCTCCTTGCTAGTCGATTTACTAGTCGATGCAGAAGCTTAAATGATTTTGATCTCTACCCTTTTTTTGTCCGCACTCGATGAAAATCTTGAGGTGCTCTACATAATTTGAAGGTTCCACTTAATTATTGATGGTGCTCCTTGAAAGGAGTCAGATCCCTTTGCCCCTTAATTCAAAGCCCAACTCGTTGTTGGTATTCTTTGCTTACGACTATGTGTAGTACTCACCGGAAGACGAGACCGGTATCATGTCCCGCAGATTGGGGGCAGATGAGCTGCCGCTTATCACTGCCGTGCTGAAAAGGCTATTCGCGCTGGTGGCCATCTTTTTGCTAAAACCACCGAAACCCAACATTTTCATATAGGACATCTGGCCGGCAATACTGTGTCTTTGGCGACGCGATGATGTTGACGAGTTGGCCGATGAGGCCGAGGCCGATACCGATACCGAAACTGTGCTATCTGTGGCGATGGTATTGGTACAACAAGACGGGGTGGTCGTGGTAGTTGTTGTGTTTGTATCGGTGTTGGTATTGGTATTGGTATTAGTGTCATAATGTTGTTGAATGATTGGTTGATCGATGATTGGTGTAATTGTTGTTGAAGTTGATATTGGTAGAATTGTTGTTGAAGTTGGTATTGGTGTTGGTGTTGTTGCGTATTCATGTTGGTGTTGGTGTGCGTCAGAGGAGGAAGGATCGATCGATTTGAATTGGTTAGTAAATGTTTGATTAGAAGACATTGTTGCTGTATTATTATTGAACAAAGTTGCTATTGTTGTTGTTGTTGTTGTTCTGGTTGTTGTTGTAGCTAGAGTTGGTGTAATTGTCGGTGTAGCTATTGGTATAAGTTCTGTTCGGCTTGCTGTGGCAGTAACGAGCAAAGTGGGCAGATTGTAGACCACCAGAGGCTGTCGCTGTATCTGTAACTGTAGCTCTGTCCGCTCTTCACTGGGTACAAAAGTGGTTTGATCTGAGGGTTCGGGTTTGGGATCGGGATCGGGTGTGGAAGGTTTGGGAGTGACATTCTCGGCTATGGATTCGAAGCAGCTCACAAAACATCCGCCAGGCGGAGCTGGCACCGAGCTGGCCATAAAGCGAAAGGGATTCTCTTGGAGCATTGGTGCCGAGCTGGGCACCACCGAGAGCTGGCCACACGAGTGACTGGTGGCCTTGCGGTGGCCAGAACTGGAGGCAGCACTAGCGGCAGCTGCTACCATGTCCTTGCACAGTCTCAGTGTGGAGGCGGTGGGCGAGGTGGTGGCATGGCTCATGGGCGAGAGAGCTCCCAGGGAAGGAGATCGCTTCCCGTATGGGACGGTCATCAGGCAAGCCGGAGCCGAGCTGGAGAGCTGGAAGTCATCGTCGAAGCTGCTGCCACCGACTTCGATGGCATCTGCTCGCTCGGGACCCGTCGCCGGGGTGTGTGCCACCTCCGAGCTGCTCCCAGTCTGGCCTAGATCCATGAGACTCTTTGAGTGTGAGTGGGCCTGTGAATGGAGGGCCAAAGGCGAGGAGCTGGTGCAATTGCAACTGAGCGGTCGTTCATTGGTGGCCAGGGGCGAGATCTGGGGCAAGTGCTGCAGGTGCTGGGGCACCTGGCGACCCGCCTCCATGTCATCCGGCTCATCGCAGCTCTCCATGCGTCGCATGGTCAGCACGTGGAGCCGCTTGTGCGATGACGGCCCGCACTGGGGTGTACCCGGGTTCAACGAGAAATCAATGTCAGAGAGCGGCAGCTCGTTCGTAGAGGAGTCGATCTTAAAGAACGACAAACTGTCCGTAACGCGGATCTGGAAGGCCGTGCGATTGCCCCCCTTGGGAGCTCCTTCTCCGGTGCCGACCCGGGCATTGTCTATTTCTCCGAAGCTCGAGTAAGGAGCTGTCATATTTCGTGGGGGCAAAGCGAGTTGTGGAGGTGGATAATGAAGGGTTAGTACGGATGATTGGGTTCCGTCGGTCAAGAGTCAGCCACGTGTCGGAGTGAGTGTGTGTCGGTGTATCGGAGTATCGGAGTATTGTTGTGGGTGTACAAATAGAAAAGTCATTAGCCGAGATACTCAACAAGTTGGAGGACGTATACAGAAAATGCTTAATCAAAGTTCATAAAAAGCAAGAAAATCCACTCGAAAACAAAAAAAAAACAAAAAAATACAGGAGCAACTAAAATTCGGCTTGCCGAATGGCAAATGCTCTTGCAAGAACAAGTATCCACTAGATTTCGCCTAGACCTGTTTCAATGATACCCAAGGTAGTCCAAGTCTCCTCAAATGTAACCCAACGATTACAATTTTTAATCAGTGGCTAAAATTGCATCAATATGCTGTTGACATTTTCTTGAATTGTACAGAAGATATGTTCTGCCTGATATATTGATACAAGTATGTAGATACTCGCTGATTCGTTTTCTTGATCAATATTCTTATATGAGCGGACGTAGGGTATAGAGTATGCCATACACTGATCAGCGATCAAAACATGAAATCATGTTTTGAGTGCTTATCATATGGAACGAACTATTTTAACGTTACATGTGATCCATGAACTTACGCCAAAATTGCCATAAAGATCAGTAATCTCTAATCAATTTGTGATCAATGATCATGGATCATAGACACCTTCCTGCAAGAACATTAAAAAAGCTCTAAGCTTTCAAGCTTTGTCTGCAGCAGCTTTAGGCGGCTCGCGGCGGATTAGGAAAAGCTTGTGTTTTTTTTTTTAGTATTGAGGCGAGTCCGGTTAGGTCTTTGTGGACGAGCGTGTGGGTGATTCGGTATATCAGTTGTGTGCGTGTGCGTGTTAGGATTTGGATTGTTCTGGGTCTGTTGGCTGGCTTTGGCGGTACGGGCTATGGGTTATGGGTTCTGCAAACAACAACAACGAGCAACGCACAGACACAGACAATAACCTTACAAAAGTTGACATGTTTTCTTTTTATTTTTTCTTCCTTTCAATTATTCGCTGTTCATGCACGAAGACCAAGACAGACAAAGAGACGAGTTTGGTCCATGGGAGGGGGAAGGTGAGACAGACAAATAACCAGAAACAGATACAGTAGAGTAGGTGTTATGTACACAAAGAAAGATAGAGAAGGAAGGATACAGAGAGATAGAAAGCAGGAGGGGGATACGAAGAAGTGTGACCCTTCTGCAGGTGGAGCCCGGCAAAAGATTTCCAACGCAAATTCCATTCTGTTGAAAGGAAGTGCTTCGAAGGCATTTCCCGGGACCCACCTACCAGCGGGGTGGGCTGATTGTGGTTGTGGTGAGGACGAGAGCGAGAGCGATGGCGATGGCGAGGGCCAGGCCGCGCTAGAGTGACCAGAGTGGCTGTGTGCCCGAGACAGTGTGACCAGCATTGCCAAGTACACGGGATTCCGCGGCCAGATGCTTATAGATTTTCCGTTTTTCTCATGTGGAAAGTAGAGAGCGAACGAGATTGAGATTGAGATCGAGATAGAGTGAGATTGAGAGTGAGTTTGAGTTTGAGATTGAGAGCGAAAGAGATAGGGCGAGATGTGTGTGAGTTTGTGTGAGTGTGAGTATGGGCTTGTGAACATGTCTCATATGTCATTTCATCGATCGTCCCACAATATATAGTAAGTATCATTGACACAACGTTGAAACAGAAAAATTGAAAACCAAAAATGTTGGGCACAGCTCGTGGGAGAAGGCTAAAATAAAGGCATGAAAGTTCCTTCGAAACATTCCTTCTTTTCTACATTCCAAAAATATATAGAAAATGTTGAGAAATTATGAAACTAAACATTTGTTTTTGTTCGTTTACCATTCCAAAAAGAGAGATAGAGCGCTATTTTATCTAAAGATACTTGAAAAAATGGGAGTCAATTCAATACAAGATACAGATACAATCGGGCGAATAGAAAACAAATAACGTAATCAAATAAATATTTTGGGTAGACTACGGAAGGGTTCTGGGTACTGGATACTGGGTACTGGATACTGGGTTCTGGGAGCGTGATCTCTGGGGATTTTCAGGGATTTTTCTCAAGTGGGTTAAGGTGTGGATGGTGGGGAAGGGATTGGTGGTTCCCTTTCGGCATTAGCTGGCAGTGCGGAAAGGAAACCATGACATACAGGCATACAAAATAAGGAAACGGAATCGCATGCAAGAGCCAAAAATAAAAAACACCACAAAATATGAAAGGAAAATGCAAAAGATTTAAACTTTTGTTAGTGCAAAAGCGAAGAGCAGCTTCGGAACGGCCGAAGATGATGGTATAACCTGGTAGGAAGATCATTGGGAAACCCCATAAGAACTTTATTCCAACTTAGCTTGTTCGGACGATAAACGATAGCAGAAGTTATACCCGTACAAAATAACTAACGATATAAAAATGTAAATGGTCTGTGATCAGAGACTGATATGATAGCTGGATAGATGGATTGATCATTGATCAATGATAGATAGTGTGGAGTGAACTATGAATGGATAGACGACCGAACTGATATTGAAGCTGTTGTATAGATGGTTCTACTGATAGCTTGACCAATTTACAGATACTCTGCAATGTTTAAAGTTGGTTGTAAACTGTACTGAAGTGCAGTGAGTCTCTAGAGTCCTGCTAGCACGTTGTATTGTATATCCTTGCCATCCTCCACCAATTAAAGTCCCCTTCCAGGTTATAGCTAAGCAGCGAGATGGAAACCGTATCAGTGCGAAAACTGACACTGGCCAATCGGTGATGAAGTGTTACTTAAGTAGTGTTAGGGGGAAGCCGGGAAAACGGGAAGACGGGAAACGGAAACGAGCACAACTCGTAATTCAAGCAAGGGGTGAGTCAGCCCCGGTTTAGTTTGTGGAAGAATTGGTAAAAGCGCTGAGCCCCAGGCTCCGCTTTGGCGCTGGCGGCATTGGCTGTTGCAAGCGCTGAACACACACAGACACACACAGGCAAGAGCACTATTCCATTCCCCGATCCTCACATACATACCCGTCTCCTTACAACAGTTTCCGGAGGTGGGACGCTGCTCAAAGCTGCGGGATCGCGGCTCGCAGTCCGGACTCACGGCCCGCATATCGGGACTGATCGGCCGCAATTGCTGCTGCTGCTGTTGCTGCTGCTGATGTTGCTGTTGCTGCTGCTGATGGGAGAGCTGGTGCTGCTGGGAGGCCAACTCCTCGTTGAGCCGCTTTGCCAGATCCATTGCCTCGTGACCGCTTACCGTGTGGTGCGAACCGATGGGAATGGGCTTCGACTTGAGGTGTTTGCTGCGCAGCTCCAGCCGGTTGAAGCCGGCATTGAAAACATTGCTGCTGGAGCCCGTACCGGATATGTGCTCCTCGTAGCTCTGAAGGAGAGCGGGGGGAAAGCAGTTATTACCAATCAAAAAGCAAAGAAAGAAGCCGCGGTGTGCCATAGTTTCGAATCGATCAAATAGTTCCTTCCTACAGATTTTCATATGGAGTAAATTGAAAACGTGCCTCTAAAATCTAATAAATATCATCTTGAGACTAAATGTCCACAAGATCCTTTCCTAAAGTATCCCAAAGGATTGCTATGCTCTGGATTTAACTCATATTAGACAGATTTCTATTACACTATTTCTATTAACTTTAACACCTAAAAGATAACTTTTTTTATAGTTGTTCATTAGCGGACATACAAGACGGACTTAGCTATAGACCAGTGCTCGGCACGCATACACTCCAGTTGTTCTGCAGTGCGCTGGTATGTGTACCAAAATCCCAAACATGCCTGCGGGCGAAATCGGTATATTACACTGGAAAAGGCGAGATAGCAAGAGCCGAAGTCGCATTGCCGAAGGCACACGAAGACTTTCTGCTTTTGTATACTGTCCGTGAGTGGCAGCGCAGTAGAAAAGACATTTGCTATACTCATTAGATAGGACCGTGCCGACAACTGCTATAGATGAACAGGAGGGACACATAGCATCTGTTGCTGTGGATGCTCAGATGCTCGGAGGCTTGCTTCAGGGATTCACTGCCTGCTTGTCTGTAAGAGTTTAAGGGAAGAGATACTGGACTAACCCCTGATTTTTTGGTGTTCTGCTCTTCCCCGGAGTTGTCGTTCTCCTCCTCGATTCGGGCTGGGTTCGCCTCGTCCGAGGACTGTAGGCTCACGTTGCAGGCATTGTCGCCGTGAGAGTGGGGCCGGAAGCCGGGCCCAGGTGGCAGGTTCTTCTGGACGCAGCAGTTGACGCCCGGACTGAAGTGCAGCTCGACGTGGAAACGCTCTTCGGAGGTGGGATCCTTGGTTGGATCCTCGTACAGCATGATGACGATCTGGGACATGTAGTTCAGCTCGGACACCATGGAGATGTAGTCCATGGCGCGGCGCCACTGTTCATCGGTGACCACGTTAAGAAGGCCGCCGTACCGGAGTACGGTGAGCAGGGAGTGGACATGGGACTCGCTGGTGAAGTACAAACGGGTGCGGACGTGGCGCTGGGGACTGGCCACGCCGTGGCTGTAGTGCGGATTCAGACGGTTCATGAACTCGTCCTCGACCTCATCGATGTTCCGCTGCAGATCGCCCTTGATCTTGCGCAGCAGCGGCGAGCAGATACCCTGACCAATCGCCAGCTTCTCCTGTGGCGTTAGACCGTACTCCTGTGGTATGACAATGTCGGCCAGGTTCTTGGCATAGATGTACAGCTCCTCGGCCTGATCGTACTGCAACGTGTGCTGGTTGTGCTGCAGATCGTATTTGATGCAGTCATATATGTCCGGTATCTTGGAGATGTCAAAGAGCTTTGACTTTGTGCTGAAGTCCTTCTCGATCTTCTCCCAGCGGCAGCGCATCAGGTCCCAGGTCTCGCCATGATACAGTATAGCGTCCTTGGTCTTGGGATCGTCTTTCTTAATGCTGATGATGTGCAGCAGTTCGCGGATCAGCAGATGCACATGGTGACAGCAGTCCACAGGATTCTTCACAAAGTCCAGGGCCTGAGTAATCGATTTGCTGTTGCACGGATTGATATGCTCCCGATCCTCCTTTGTAAACTCGCGGTCGTTTTGCATTAGCTCGTGCAGGCGACCCTTGGCCCTGCGTAGAGAGGCGTACAGGATACACGATTATTGACAGAAATCCAGTATAAAACCATCATAACATCATCCTACAGTTGAAAATTGGGAATGGAGGAATACTCACCGATTCTGGTATTTGCTGGAGTCGCAATCGTTGTCCAACAGCCCATTCGTGTTGGCGCTCTTAACCATCTGCACCAGAATGGGCGTTAGCTCTCCCTCGAGGGCCAGCAGACCCTTGGCAAAGGCAGCCGCCGTCATCTGGACACGACCCTCGTCCGAGGCATAGATCTTCAGGTCATGACGAAACGTTGAGTGCAAGCTGGCAAGGAATTTTCGTGTTAATGAGCGAAAAAAAGGAGAAAAGGCGCAATATGTATACCGCAGTAGACCCAATCCCTGGGTGCCTGAGTAATCGGATCGTCCCTGACCTCCTGGGTACATGCAGCGGAAAATGCGGCCCAGCTCCTCGGCCTGGATGCGTCCAGCGGGCGTTAGCTCGCCACCCCACTTGAGGATGAGTACCAGCGACGGTTCTGCAGGGGATTGCGCTGGAAGATTCGCTTCGCTGGGGTTGAGCAGAAGACTGCTTTTACGATTGGGGTCTGTAGTGGACTTACTGTCATCGGAACTGGATCCGCGGGGTCGTCCCTTGGGCTGATACTTCATCTGCACCTTTCGATTGATGCCCGAAAAGTGACCGTACATCTCCAGGACGTTTTTCAGCTGCTCCAGCTTGCTCTCCTTCTCCTCGATCTCCGCGTGGGCCTTGGTGTGTATTTCGCTGAGCAGGAAGCGGGCTATGTCGAGGATCTCCTGCAGCTGCTTGGGCCGCTTCAGCTTCACATGGCCCAGCTTGTAGCCGTCGTATTTCTCGAAAATCTCAAAGAATCTGATCAACAAAAGGGCAGACAGATATATATTATAGATATATATGTAGATCAGATATACAGTATTTGTATGCAGACAGAGGGCTATACTCACTTTGGATGCCGCACTTCAACCTTCATCTTTTGCTTGGGCGTGCGATCTCCATGCCGGATCACGGCCACCACACATCGCAGCTCCATCATCTTGCCAAAGGTGGTGGGCACAATGGGTGGATCGTCCAGTTGGAAGGGCACCGACCAGGGAATGTGCAGCGTGGGCGTCAGCTCCCTGAGTATCATATTGCCCAGGATCTTGGCGCAGTCATCGTAGTATTTGTTTGAGTTCTTCACAAAACTGAAGCCGTTCACGTCGCACACGTAGCTCTTGCCATTCGCCCGCAGGAGATCGAAGCCGCAGACGGTCTGCTTGAAGGCCAGGCACACTTTGCGGGATATGAGCTTCTCGGAGTGGTTGAGGATCACCGGGTAGCGGATCTCCTTGCCCTCGCTGTCGCGCTCCACTTTGCCGTCCAGCGCAGGACTCTTGCGGGCCTCCGCATGGGCGTAGTCCGGTCCCACGGTGTAGACCTTCACGTCGGTGCCTGAAAAGTACACTAAGTTGTAAAGGTAATGCTGGATTCAGTGCGTTCGACTGGCGGCCAGTATGATGAGCTGAACTGAGCTGAACACAGCGGCGTGCGGCGAGAAGTGGCAAGTGGCAAGTTGCAATGGGCAAGTGGGGAGACGCAAGACAATGGTCAAATGATTTATGCTTGGCGGTGGCGAATTGTTAAGCTTGGAGGAGGTGGGGGTATTAAGCTAGCCAAACAAAGCCTTTAACAACAACTGGCAGCCATATCGGGGTTAGGGTTAACGTTCAGGATTGGCGACGGGGCAGTGGGGACAGGGATGTGGGTTCTGGAATGTTGGGTTCTGGGAGCGGGAAGTCAGGATCTCGGGTAGTACCTACAGCTGCATAGAGCATGGGAGCATAGAGAGCAAGTTGCATACCATCGGTGGGCATGAAGTCCTCGTAGATAAACGAACCGGTCTTGCGCACCCGCGACTCCGGCGAATAGACACTGCTCCTACTGCCGATCTTACGAAACAAACGCTGACTTCCACCCCCCGCCGAGGTCGGGTAGTAGATGTAGATGTTGTGGTCCTCCGCGGAGACTGGCTTCTCGACGAACGGCTTGTTGAAGGTGATGCCGTTCACCTCCACATGGTCCTCCGATTCAATCAGTTCGTGATCTGTCAAATGTCAAATAAACACATACATACATATTTATGAGCAGGGTTTCAGGGCTTAATCCTCCCTAGTTTATACTTACGCTTCGGATCGGGCGAATCGCGATCGAGGACCGCATAGCGTGGTATCTCGATGCCCTCCTTCTCGAGTATGGCATAGACCCGCCGCCTGTCCTGAATGTCGTACTGCATGTGAAGATTATTGAGGACAAACGGATTGCGCAGCTGGGCGTACTCGATGGCCTTCTCCAGGGGGAAGCCCTTCGAGTGGAACGAGACCAGGCAGTCGCAGGTGGGCCAGTTCTGGACAGGTTCGCGCAGTATCACGTTCTCCTCGAACGTCACCAGCTTGATGAACTCGAACTCGCCCAGCCGCGTGAGTATCTCCTTCATCGGCTTCGATTGCGTCTTCTTGGCCATCGCACAGATGCCGACCATCACCTGCTTGCTGTTGCTGGAGGAGGTGCTCGTGTCCGAGTCCATGCCGTCATTGCTTTCCCCAAAGTCCGTGTCGCCCTTCGGATGTCGAAAAAGCCGTGTATGGATTATTGGGTCTGTTATCCTCACTCTTCGCAGCATTTTGCGTTAGAGTTAAAAGCAAGAACAAAACAATGCAGAACAAAATGGGGGGCAGGGGAGGGGCGGCAGGCAAGTGCTTGCTTCTCTGAGAGTCCTTGACCATCAAGGATATTCATATGCGCGCCTGGAGGACCCCACTTTCCTCGTTGGCTCTCGTGTTCCTAGAAACGCTACCGCTTCAATTATTTCCTGGGTGTACTTAGTCTTGTCTGCTATGTGTTTTTGCCTCGAGTCGAGTGAATCGACATTAGAATCAAACACCTGTCGAGCTGGGCTTGAAGGTGTTCAAACATGGTGTACACACTATTGTACTTATAGAATAAGAACAAGAGTCTGTACACACCTAACCAATCTATTCTAAGTAAAAAACACACACAAAGTATAGAATTTATAGCTCATTAACACACCCGACATCCCAAAGTCAAATGCAGTAAGCTATTAAGACCCTAATTTAGTCCGAAAATATGCTTATGCTTGCATGCAATCAATTGGCCACTCGCAGTACCGATGCACCCGTTCCGTGGGTCTAGAAAACAAAATTGTCCCCATCTCTCATTGTAAACGTTTCTGAAATAAAGTCAGCATGAATTCAACAATCTACTCACATGTGTCTAGACTTTTCTTTTAAGGCCTAAACAGAAGGTTTATTAACAGTGGAAATGTGTACATAGACACCACAGCAAACGGTTATGATTAAACCAATGCCATGACATGGCCAAAGGGTTCGGTATCGGTATTGGCATTGGCATTAAGTACAATTCTTCGTACAATTTGTACTCCTATTAAAACTCAAGCTGAGTTACAGCTGCATATAAGTTCATTTTTAGTCACCTAATTGAATGCAAGCTTCACTTATCGGAAATGACCAGCAAATATTGACAGATTTTAAATATGTATGTACATATGTTTGAGTTTTGGCTTTTCCATTACAGGGAAATCGTACAGATGTATCTCTGAACGCCTGCTTGTGTGTGAAAATATTAGTTTCTTCTGAATTTCTATACTTTTTTTGTGTCTAGCGCTCAATATAACAAATATAGTTGTATGTATGTATATATGTACATATATAATCGTATTTACAAAATACATATAGCCATGATTGGGCCATTATTCTAAGAATTTATATAAATATATATGTACATACATACATATGTAGTTTAATAAGCATGAGAGACTTTTGTGGAAGAACTTTTATCACGAATATCATTTCTTATAAGATACTAGTAACTGAAAACATGGCATTAAAAATACCAAAAAAACAATATTTAAAATATGTTAGAGAGATGAGCGATTTGATGATTTTAATAGATCTTCACATCAAAGCCTATGAAGCTATAAGTCAAACAGCGGTACTATCTCTAGGTTAGGCTATCCAGGACGGCCCTCAACGGGGCCTCTCATAGGCCAGTGTGGCCCTTAGTAACGTATTCAATGATATATCCGCCACATTTCAATATAGTTTTCTCGGGATATTATTTTCTAAAAATATTAAAACTCTGCCAATTTAATTAATTGACATATAGTTTCATTAACTTTAATCTGAAAACCTATTAAAATTATCAAAATCTCGGTAAGAATATAAGTATTGCCATATTTAAACTTTGATCTGAATACCTATTGAAATGATCAAAAGTTCACCTTTTTTTGGTATTTCCTAGTAGAGTTTTCCATTATTATTTTCGCCTATAAGAAATATGATTCTTGATCACAGTTTTTCCTCAAAGTTTCTCCTACATATTGAACTATCTAAAGTAATCCCAGAAAATGTGCTCAATTTGAAGAAACTATAAGCGCCAGGAGGAGCAAGGATATATCGGTTGTAGGATATTGAGACTAATACATTTGTCTTGTTTCGAATCGGTTGGGAAAGAATTTCGCGTTATTTCCACTTAAAATTCGTACTCAATGGTTTCCATAGGTAGAGACAGAAATACACTAAATTCTTAACCAAATAAACCAGTTCCATCTGTCACTCGGACAACATTTCAATTAGCAAATACAATATTTCTATCTCCACTCATTCAGTCGAATCATTTTTGCCTGGCAATCGGTAGCCGGTAGCCGGTGCGCGGTATTTCTGGGACCAATCGAGGCCTATGAGACCTACATTTAAACAGATGTCACAGTAGCAGAAGTCGTCGCTCTCCCCATCGCTGCCATGACTCGGTCCATAGTCCTCGTAGTCGCTGACGTTGAAGGGTCCGTATTCCCCGTCGTCGTCAATATTAACCGTATCCTTGTCCTGCTGCTTGGCGTGCACGCCGACGCTTTGACTCCGCTGCTGACACTGCAGCAAGCGATTGCGCCGCAGTCGATCCCTGACACGTCCGCGTCTTTGAGCATGCCCCAAATCGCCAGCTGTGATCGCATCCAGACTATGACGGCGTTTAACCCGACGATCCTTCTCACTCAGGCCCTCGCCACCCTCCACCACTGGATCTGATCCGACCAAGACGAGGGCTGCACTTGCAGCGGCACCCGCCGCCGCCGCCGCTGCTGCCTCGAGTTTCTTTTTGTGGCGCTGGTGACGTGAGCGCAGCTTTTTGAGGCGCCACCAGTCCTTGAACCAGGTCCATTCCATTGGGAAACTGCGAAACTGCGAAACTGCGAATCGGGGTCACCACTGAAGCGACACGGCACGGAACTGCACGGCACGGTACGTGTCGAAGCAAGCGAATTCCGACACAATTCGAAGCGTAGCAAGCAACGTGGGCCGGACGGGGGTCGCGGAACTGTTCCGTGTACGGCACTCAACTGACGTGAGTACTCGTACAGCGGATCTCATGGGATCGTCTCGGATGGGATCGTATCGGATCGGATCGTACAGTATCGGTCGGATCAGAGTGGAGAGACGGACGGGTGAGGTCACAGAGTGCGCCAATTGGTCTGCGCCCACCCATTCGCAGAGCAAAGAGAAGCAGAGCGGAGATACTCGCACAGAGAGGCGCCAACTCGATGTCGTTGTCGCTCTCTTTGTGTAATTGTTTCGCCATACTGGAAGCGTAAGCGGCCGTCCGTCTTATCATCGTCGTCGTCGTCGTCGTCGTGATCGTTGTTGTTGTCGTTTCCATTGTTGACAAAACGATTTAACTACAACTTAGCGTACACGTCCGGCCACAACAGAGACTAAATGAACAACGGACGGCAAGCAAAGCGGACAGCGGACAGCGTACAACGGCAACGACAACGACAACGGACAAGCAGCACAAAGAAAAACGGTGAAAAGACAACGACAACGAAACCCGTAACCGTGCAAAGAGAAGCAAAACACGATAAGAATTTCAGTGCCAGGTGATAAGAATTTCACGCGTTGGTCGCTTGGTCGCAGATAGATCTCCCAGCAATTCCACGGTAACAAAATTGCACAGGTGAAGTCTACAGTTGTATGTGTTCATACATACATATATAGAGATAATCAGGTATACCTATGTATACGTAATATACGATAATACATATAGTAAAAGCTATAGCTTCGACTATGCCGGCCCAAACAAAATAAAACTAGTCGGAGAGACACTATGATACCCAGTACACAGTATATTCCTGCACTCCGACTTTCCTCTCTCTCTGTCTCTCCTTCTTGTTTTGCCACCAACGCAGTTCTTGCCAGCCGTTACATCTCCATCACAGCGCCAGGGAGCGCCTGGGGAGACAGCCAGTGGAAATTGTTTGCTTTATTCTAGCTATAATAATGATCTCCGATTGATCTTCTTTAGTCTCTCAAAAATAAATATACCTTATGGTATATGAAACACTTCCTCCTGGCTGTTCCATACATTTACACGAACCCAATATACCCCTATAAACTTTGAGCACCGGGTACAACCAGAGTAATTCTCATTTCATAACTAAACCCTATGTCACGAGTCTGCCCGGAGGTGTCAGCCTCCAAGTTACATGAGAAATTCAACCAAAAATCATGCCCTTACAAGACAGAGCCCTCAGCGAAGGGGGGTCGTAGATTAAGGGAAATCCATAAATGGAACAGTACGAACAGTACATCATTAACCATAGATCATTAAAAGTAATTAGTTCTATCATTAAGCATGCAGCAACTATAGTCATCGTTTACACCAGTATCTGTGTAAATATATCTATACAACTACAAGTTTTCCCAGTAACTATACGACTCTCTATTTGTGTATATTGTCTATATTGCTATCCAACTTCGGAAAACATCATTGCATCCACTCTCTACCTCTCTCTCACTCTCTACACTCTTGTTCCTCTAAGCAGCTTTCTATCTTTTTTAAAGATTTTCATTGTACTTCCATAGAGCGAATCTCAAAGGGAATTCGTTATACGGAAAATTCGTAGAATTCATAAAAAGAAGAACAAAATTTAATGGAAATGAAGTCGTTACTGAAGTTCGTAATAGAGAAGTTCGACTGTATATAGACCTGAGGCCGTCTGTTACTATTAAACTGTTCTCTGAGTTTGAGAACTAAATATGTAACATTATTTTGCATATCGATAAGAACTTTTTTTTGTTTTTCAAGAAGATCGAAACAAAAGTTTTTATTTATCTATAAATAACTGGTAAATCTGACCACTATATCATATAGCTGTCATATAGCTACGAAATATTAATGGTAGATATTCGACGCATTACCAGCTGTTAAAATAAAATATGCTTGCTTGATCGATCAAACAGAGCTGAGCTTTTCTTATCTGCGGCGAGCTTTCAAAGCTCTGTGTGAGCACTAGCATTCGGTCACTCTCTGGGAGTATCGTGAGCATCGGTGAAGTCAATGTATACTAATAAAGGTAGTCGGATCGGCTCGCTCGCTCTCTTGTTTTGCTTCTTTCGATTCAGTCTGTTGTGAACAGTTGCGAGCGAAGCATCTCCGCGGACGATTTTTTCGTGTTCCCTCAGACTTTTTGCGTATTTACAATGTCGCCGCCGTATTGCTTTTTATGCAAGATTACCATATATACATATTATTGTCATTAAATATTATTATATATACATACATATGCATGCACGTACAAATTACTCCTTTGAGACTCTTTCGTACAACGCATTTGTGAGAGTGTCTCTCTCACTCTCTCTCTTCTGTCATTTTGACACTTACGAATACCTTCTTTGCTGCTCTCTATGCGACTACCTTGCTTAGTGTACACTGGGTGAAGTGTGTTTTGGGGACGTAGGTCCTCTCTTAACGGTGTTCCCGAACCATTCGTTTACCGATAGAGGGTGCCGCCACTTTTACAAGTAAATGTAAAAAAATACTATACATTTACATTGACACAAAAAAATATGGTATTTTTTCGTTTGGGGCATGCTTTTGGGGCTTTTGCCGGAAGTAAACTTTGAGCATTTACCGCTCATGAGGAATACATACATATGTACATATGTGTGTACATTCCCGCTCTGCATCGAAAAGACTTACAGAAGATTTTGTGGGATGAGTCCGCTGTAGAATTGCAGATAAAATTAACAATAAATTAGTTTGTTAATTTCAAATTCCTGTTTTCGGACGAATCTCCGTTCTATGTATCCTGGAACATAGGTACAATGTAATAAAAGCTTACCCCAAAAATAAGATAGTCGGCAACCGGTAGCGCCTACAGCTCTGTGAAGAGGTTGGACCACAACTGGGATCTGCACTGGCCCAGAGCAATGCAATTATCTTGCGGCCCAGAGACCCAGATCCGAACCAAAAATCAAGCAAGCAAAGGCAAAGGCAAACAACCGAATTGAACAAATAACGAGATAATTAATTAATGCATAGTAACACGAGTTAATTGGTTTTTGGAGCTCCAGCCAGCCAACCAATTGAGCAAACAGTCGAAGCGCAATCGAAACAGTAACAAATAAAACTATACAAAAATAAGAAAATAAGAAAAGAAAAGCAAGCTTCGGGACCCCGAGGTCTATGATACCCTACGATAACTTGTGAACATATTCTATATTCTAATTGATTGGCGTACCAGGATGTGCAACCTTTTAAATGAAGCAGCTGTTCCACGAAATGATTACAAATTCTTGGAAGACCAAATTAATTTCAAGAATATGGAAAAGTTGCCTGCTGTTGTTCAAAGAATAACGGACGGACAGGCGGACGGATCGAATTTTAAATCTTTTTTTGCTTCTTGCCATATTGGTTATGGGATTACTGAAGAAAAGCGAAAACAAATAAACGTAATAAAACAGCCGGAAGCGGTTTAATATAAAGCACAAGCCCAAAACAAAGAACGTAAACGTAAATAAAAAAAGTAGAAAAAAACTGAATAGAACATATGAGATTAGAACGCTGTTACAGAAAATGTTTTTCAGCAACGGCTTTCGGTTTTTTTGATTTGTAGGTTGGGTGAATTTTTCCACTCGCACTTTTCCTATCGGTTTCCAGGCACTCACTGCGTTTATTTCATTTGAAATTTCACTTTGAGACAAAAAATTACTTTAAAAAGTCCCATATTTCGAGTTGATAAGAATCTCCTTATTGGAGATGCTCCGCTATAACGAACGATACTGTTCACCCAATGAAAATGATTACCATGTTCTGTAACAACTGAAGATGCCGCCTAGATTTACGTGAGAAACCGATGCGAAACGTGCGAATGGCAAAGGAGAACACTGATTGAACAATCCCGCCGGTTGAATGGCAGTCGGAGTCGTGCAACGAACAGAAAATAATTCAAATCACCGGATGGGAGAACGAAGAGGAGCGAGGCTCCATCGGCAAGTCGCTGACGTCTACGTCTGTCTCTAGTGACGTTGTAGAAGAGTGGGTAAGAGGGAGAAAGAAGCAGAGTTAATATTAACCCAGAAACACGCATACACAGACGCACCACCCAAATTCGGCGTTGAATTCACATGCGTCAGCCAACGTCTCTGTCCATGTCCCTGGCCCCGTCCCTGTCCATCCGATAGGGCACCTCCTGCTGTTTGCACTGACGTAGCTGCAGTTACTTCGTCTGACGTTGCTGTCGCTGGGCAGCGACGCTGCCTTCTCCAGCCGCGACGACGCAGGCTGCTCCTTCGGCTGCTGTTGGTGACAGCTCCTCCTCTACAATCATTCCTTCCACCTCCGCTGCCAGCAAACTTTTCGAAGCTATTTCCCATTTTTAGAACTGTACAGAGGGATGGACCGTGGGAGAAGGATGAATTATGTTCAAGCAAACCACGCACCCACGCACAAACAGATAGAGAGAGATAGAGAGAGAGAGAGAGAAATGAGGATTCATAGTGTAAGTGGGAGAGTGGCCCTCCGAGAGCGAAAAAGCTTTTGACATTGACATTGACCAGTCAGCTGTTTCGTGGAAAGAAGTATAGGAAGTTTCTGCTGCTGCTGCTGCTGCTGCAACAAAGTCACAAAAATTCAGGGTCAACTTCTGCACACATACATATGTACATAGTGATGTAAAGCATTCAAATAAAAAATGAACAATGGATATATGTACATAATTGTATATTATTAAGATTTTAAGAAAAGCGCATACATTTCCATCCTGACCCAAATAGAAGCCGACGCGATGATGCTGCGTCTGCTGCTGCCCACTCGCTGCTGATTGGGAATGTTGCTGCTGTTGCGTCGGCTTTTGCGTCTGTTGCTGCTCCGGGACAGCGTGCTGCTTATAGTGAGCGGCCGCTTCTGCAGCAGCGCTGCATTGACTCGATTGACGCAAGTCCTGGTATCCCGACTCCAGCTCCGTGTAGGACATGATGATGCGTTTACCGTTGCTTTTGAATGCGTGGGGTGTTAGTGCATTAGCGTTTTAGTTAGACAGGGAATGCAATGCAGAGACCACACACACACACACATCCACGCACTCAGAATCTCTCGGAGAGCAGCTTCCACGAAGACACAGTAACACAAGAACACTGGACAGGCAGAGCTCTCATGCACTCACACACAAGCGCATGTACACACACACAGACGAACTTGTCGCGTGCTAAAATGTATTTTGTATTTTTATTAATAATCTTCTGCTTCTTCGCTTCTCTCTTTTGATTTGTTGTTCTTCTTGTAGTTTCTTTTCACACAAAAATAATGTAAGTCCACTCTCTTCTCTGTTTGGCCTTCGATTTTCTAGAATAGAATTGGTTCTCTTTCCTCTTCTCTGTGCTCTTTTTTTTTTGTTAAATTTTTTGGTTGCGTTTCACTCTAGTTACGAAAGATTTTGCTTTGTTATGAATTTGTTAACGATTTTATTATTACTACTGGACAGCCGCCCTGCGAACAATCATGTGGGTCGGCTGGGTGTAGTAGTGATGCAAGCGTGTGTTGCAGGCGAGTTCAGGGGACTAAAAACTATTATTTAAATACAATTTTGCACGCACACGACGTCCGCTCGGTGCCAAATGTTTTGACAAGTAAGCTTTTCAAGTGAATTCAGCGCATGCCGTTTTGTGCTGTGGTTGAAGGCAGGCGAGAGCTTTCAGCCGCTCCGTAAAGTTTGGCGGCAAGCGAAAGCTTCGAAGCAACGCCAGCTGCTGAGTTCTCTTTTGCGATGATCTGAGGAGAGATTGAAATGATTGAACGCTCGAAGCAGGCGTTGGCCAAAGATTTACCTGATCAGCGCTGCTTGAGGTGCATGGCCAGGAGCTTGGTACGGATGCGTTTGCGGTCCCTAGATATTATCTCCATGCGCTCTTTAACGCTCGTCTGGAAGAAAATCAGGTGCAGAGTGCGGCTGGCCGAACATAGCTGAAAAGAGCAAGAGAGTGGTAAAAATGCACGAAGTTAGTGGGAAGGGAATCCAATCTCGCACCTGCTGTAGCAGACGCGCCTTGAGGCGTATGTTGCTGGGCTCCTCTTCCACGTCATGACTGGTTCCGTATGTCTCCAGGTGCAGATTGAGAACAAAGATGAGGGTGTCGCGTATGGTCTGAACCACACGCTGCACTTGCTCTGTGCGAAAGAGTCGGCGCACGAGGTAGCCCCGCACACCGGCAGTAATGCGGCTGGCCGCTGCCTCCTCCTCCTCCTCCTCCTAACGGGAATCATATACAAAATGGGGTGTGGGTGGGGTAAAAATAAGATTTGCTGGCACTAGGGCACCTCATTGATCGATTTAAAAATATATACTATTTATTGGTTAGTAATTTTGCTACCAAATTTAGTGTTAGATTAAAGTTCGTGTGCCCTTTGAATCCGGCAGGGCAGTATTTGTTAAGGCACGAGGTTTTCTCGGTTAACCGCTATTTCTTATGGCTTCTCGCCCGCCCAGCGCTGCATGCAAAAGTGTATCGATTAAGAAAGAAAGAAGGTTAGTGCCCATTGGTAACAGATAGAGAGGTTAGGTTGGGTAAGTTTTCGGTTTGGTACGGTACAGGCCCAACTGGATTCTGTTCTCCGTCTTCTTGTATGAACTCACATTGCGTCCGCGCATGGGCGTTGACGTTGTCTTCCTAGCTGTTGATGTACTACCCTGCTGTTGACCCTGGGACAGGCCACGACCCGTCAGCCGGCGGGCAGTGCTGTGGGTCCTTGTTGCGGCTCCATTGCCGCTTCCTGGTGGAGTCCTCTTTGGACCTGCACCGCCACCCACGACGCGCTGGACTAAAGCTTTGGTGGATCCCGGTCCTAAGGCGGCTCTGCCGTTGTTGCCCTTTTGGGCGCTGGATACAGTCCGGGCTCGGGGCGCCAGAGCCTTCACTGCTGGACGCTTGCTGTTGCTTAGATTGCTGTTGCGCAGCGGCATATCACTGGAACGCGGCGTGCTCGGAGCACTAGTCCCGGATAGTGGCTGAGGCTCGTAGTCGGAACTCAGACTCAAACTCTTGTGAACCGACTCGCCTGCACCGAAAAGGCACTTGCGAGAGGACTGCTGGGGCGGAGGGGGATTTGGGATGCAGCTGTCCGCCATAGGTTCGAACCAGTACGAATCGTCTGAGGTGCGCGGCGACACCACTGTGGGTGAGATGGTTATTGTGTGGCTCGGCGACGTGCAGGTGGGACCACTTGTGTTGGCCGTGCTAATGCTAATGGGCTCATCGCCCTGCGAGCTGCTGGCCAGACACTTCTCCAGTGACCGGGTGCTGGTGTACTCCGTCAGCTGTTTGGAGAGCCCGTCGCGATACACCGACAAGTCTATTTCCGCGCAAATCTGGTTGATAAGGAACTTCTGCTGGCGCTCAAACTCCCCCAGCATGCGCACGCGCTCGTCATACTGGTACTGAGCCAGCTGGTTGAATCGGTCTCTGTGGTTCCGGAGGTAGTTTCTCAGCACATCCGCATGGTTGGGGGCCACCTTGTGATCGTTCAAGGCGCGCTCGATCATCAGATCGATTTCTTGGTCCAGGTTCGGCTGCTCCAGGAGTAACATTTCCATCTGCTGGCGTAGTGGTTGCTCCTGGTGGTTGGAGGTACACATCCGAAGGCAGCCTGTGCTCCGGACGCTATTGGGACTTTTGGGGCTCTTGGGACTGCGGTTCACTCGCTTTGCCTTTGACTCCACCGTCTCCCGCTGAAAGTGGGCCAGTTCTCGGGCCTCCGCATCCGCCTTGCGCTGCATGTGCTCCACCAGCACCTGGGACGGCTCCTCCAATGTGAACGATCGCGATCGTTGAACAGTACATGCGCCAGCACCGGCTCTTTCTTTATTCAATTGGACCGTAGGGCTCGACAGGGTCTGTGTCAGGGAGGGCTTTGCACTGGTGTCGAGTATGTCCTGGCCCTGCCATATCACAGTGGCCGGCTCGGTCGACGTGGATGGTAGAGAGTCGGATGCGGGCGGCAGCATCTTACCCAGATCAGTCTGCTCAAAGTGCAGGATACGATTTGTGATATTGTTTAACCTGCGATTATGGACCGTCAGCATAGAAGAGCTAAGCGAATTGAGATCTCCCGGCTGAAGCTCCTGCTGCTGCTGCTGCTGCTGCTGCTGCTGCTGAGGGGTAGGCGGGTTCACCTGGATGATGGGTATATTGGCATCCTTCGCATCTTCAACGTCCGCCAATTCCAGTCCGAGAGACTGGGGACGCATTGGCGTCTTGTTGGTGCTAGGTGGTTGCTCAAAGATGTACGTTTTCGTCTGCTCCAGATGCGGCATAGCTCGACGTATTCTCATGGAGGTGTAACCGTTGCCGATATTTTCAACTCGCTCTTGTCGTCCCGGGACTCTAACCGTTTCCAACTTCTTTTCCAGCAGAAGAGCCATATGTTTGGACAGTTGTATATCGCTCCGCTTCGTCTCAGTCATCTGATGGGTACAAAGTCATGCTTAAGCAGCGCCGCACCTCCAAATATATATGTAAATACTCACCAGAGGCGCCAGAATGGCCTGACCATCGATGTGGAACCTAGAGCGAATGTTATTGTTTGAGCTCGATCCAAAGAGAGCGACGGAACTGTGTTGACTGGGTGTGTTGAGACCGGATATGGTGGTCTTTTCAGTTGGCGTCGTGGCTGTGGTTTCAGTCCCCTCCTGGCTCTGGGTCTGGCTCTGTTCGACCTCTGCCAAGAGCTTCTCCATTGCCATTCTGCGCGGGTAAAATGCCGTGACGAGGAGTACCCGAAGGAGATGTCACCAGTTTGTTTAATTGTTTTTTTTTGTATTTCTTACCGGGTACTATCCATGATGGAAAATGAACTAAATGAACTGATTGCTACTTAAATTTTGAGAGAGTCTAATCGACCGACTCCGGACCTAAGCCAACTGAACCAAAACAAACAAAAATAAAAACTAAACAACGCTTCGTTCTGTTGCTACTAGATATGGGAAATCTTTCGATGGAAGCCATGTACAATATCGATAAGATAAATAGGCGGCGAACAACGTTGGAAAATCAATTATATATTTAATTTGTATTCATGAGGCGTTTGGTGTGCCCTTTATAATAAACGTTGTCTTGAATGTTAACCATTTACTAAGCTTTCGCACTTTTTCCGGTCTAATTAGACTAGAGCGCAAGATACCGTTTTTAATTTCGAATTTCAATTTGAATTCGCGATCATAATTCCTTTACATGGGCTATCGATATCGTGCTGAAATTACAATCGAGAGCGCTTTTTTCCGCGCGCCATCTCAAGGAGAAAGGGCGCGCTGTGTTTTCCGAACATTCTACAGAAAATCAGCAACAGCGTGAGTTTTTTCTGGTAGCTATATATATATATGCCTATTTTATATAGGCTATTTTATATTTTATATGATTAAAAGATATGCATGCAAACAATACGCGTGTTCCGCCCTCGTCTTCGTTCGCCTTTCGATAACCCAAACAGTCATACATCGATTACACACATTGTTTTTTCTCAATTTTGTGCTTCACTGATGAGCGTCAATGTATCAGTACTTCTTCAATATCTCAATATATTTTGAACTGCGCGGTTGTTGCGGAGTGTATTTTTTTTGTTGTTTTTGCGCGAATATTGTCGTTACGAATATTATGTGTACTGCCATTACTGCCGCCAGAACTCGCCCCAAATAAAGTGTTTACAAGCATAGAATAGCCAAACTAAATGTATGCATCCCAAACAAATTTATCCATGCAAATTATCAACAAAATGAAACTAGTGCGAGAGCGAGAGAAAATTGCCACCCACATGTGCTGGGAAAATGGATTGTCCCATGTGCTCTTGTTTGTCTGGGAGTTTTAGGTGTAAACTGCGTTCTAACTGCTCCACTATTGTGTGTGCGTGTGACACTGTGTGTGTGTGTGTTTTTGGAAAGAGGGGCGGATATTGGGGGTCTTGCAGACTTTAGTTTCGCAAAAATGCTCTTTGTCTAGTAGATGCGTTCTATGGGCGCAATAGCCCTCCCTCTCCTCTAGCGGGTGAGTCAAGTCATAGTCACTTGACATGGAACGCTTCCCCCTTTGCCTACCCCACTCCCTGTCAAGTGTAAAAAGGAAAAACAAGAAGCGCCAAGTTTCGCACATATATACTTGGATATATACATACATGCACACACACTCGCATGACTGTATATGTATATTCTGCGACGCAATTGAAAAGACATCGAAGGCCAAACAACTTTGCTTTTTATATGTACATATGTTGTTGGTGTTGTTTTTTTTGTGTTAGTTTTCTTTGTTTTTGCTATTATCACAACTTCTTTTTGGTTAGGGCTCTGCGAGAGAGCTTTCAGTTTTGCTCTTCCTACGCGCGCACGCTCACTCACAGGCGGCGCCAAGCTATATTTACTGAGGGGTATGGCGGCACTCTTTTTCTCACTCTCTTTGTCACCCAAACAAAATTGCTACGAATATCGCCAAAGTGCCATCTGTTAATGCCTTGCCTTTCATTAATATATCTTGCACGGTGCTGGCTCACTCAATCGTAGCCGGTGTAATGTGACAGCGTCGCGCTGCGTTGGCCGCGGCCCCCAACCCCCGCTTCCCACGTTAAACGTAGCAGAGCAACAACAACAATAAAAAAGAAAATAAATATAAATGAAAAACAAGGGAAAATGTTAATCATTTCACAAGTCCTTGAAGAATGGCAATAACATTATACTTTCGATGGTGCCACAACGCAGTTGTTTCTTTGTTTTTCCAAGAAAATGTCGACGTTCGCGTAAAAAGAAAATTGCAATCACCCCACCACAAGTGAATGTGTGTGTGTATGTACATTTGTGTATGAGGCTGTATATACGGATTATGTGTGTGTGAGAGACGGGCCCTCGAAATATGGATTTGTGTTTTCATTATTTTTGCACAAAATCCCCTTTCAACGAAAACAACAACAAATGTCTTTTTGCTATTTCCTCTCTCCCTCGGACTCTTATGGACTTTTGTTGTTTTGGTAAAATGCCATATTTTTATGTATTTTCATTTCTACGCAGCAGCCATCCACCCAGGGGTCTCATTGTGAACGTGTACTGAGTGCCACACCACAAAACCATTGTGAACCAGCAAATCCAACTAACGGTAACGGGTAACGATATCAGGAAACAAGTGAAAACTACGCCCATGCGCACAGCTGATTTTTAGAACCTTTCCTAACGAGAAACGGATTGTCTTTCAACTAAAATCAAAACCACAACGGAAATCGTAATCAATAAAAAAAAAACTGTAAGAGAGGAACTGTAACGCCGCGGTCTACCACCCCCTCCACCTACCACCCCGCTAATCGCGGGAGAAGTCAGGAAGCAACGAAGCGATACCAAAGAAAAAAACAAGAGAGTGCCAGAGGAAGCGTACACCCCCAAGACCACAAACACAAAGCAAAGGGAAAATGTTACAGCTTCCCCGCCCATCGCGGTCCACGCTCCACTGTGGCCTGGCCGCCCTGATTACAGTCTTGTTAATGGCCTGGTAAGTTTAGTTGTTCTACCGATAAAAGAATAAAAAATACTGCACTCCTGTACTCAACCACATATCGTGGGATATAGTGATATAGATGATATACATATGTATGTATGTAGGTGTAGAGGGTCCGTCAGCCTGTTGTCACATACAAAAATGTTGCCAAGAACTTCCCTTTTTCAGGACGTGTAAAACCTTTAGAATCCTTCGTTAAAGGTTGACATAGTTTTGAGAAAGCTCTCCGAAAGCTTTGATCCCAAAGACACGCTCTGGTCACTCAATATATGTATGTATGTACGCGAGTTCCTTTGAATCGAATCGCAACGCTTTGCGACGCACTCACAAGTAAACATTTCAACTTTTAAGTGGGTCATGCAGCACCCCGTTAGACCACTCTGCCCATTAAAACGCTTCGAACATTTTACTCGTGCGAGAATGGGGAAGGAAGGCAGGGCAAAGCAGGGCAGAATGACGAAAATAAGTTATATAGCCGGTGACACAAACGCCTTACGGTAACAGCGACGGGCGGCAGGAGGAGAGGAATGCTGCAGTCAAAAAGAACGACGCGTGCCCAATTCCGAAAAACACAAAGTATATGTATTTACATATAAAAAGTTGCAATGTGTTATTTTAAGAATAAATGTACACACTACAATATACTTACATATATACATGTATATGTACGTATTTGTATATGCCTGATCTCTTTTTACGTGCTTACACCTTCATTTTGGCGGTCTGGCAGCCTCTGGTGCCAACTCAGTCCAATGCCCATAGAGTGCAGTAAGTATGTACATGCATGTACACATAAATGTCATTCCATGCATCATCTGGCTCCTCCCCTCCACTGAGCAGCCCCTTTTGTCAGGCATCGTAGCGTGTGCATTTAAAGCATTTCTGTGTGGCGCAATTAACCAAAAAAAAATTAAACGAAATGAACTACAGAGAATGATTTGCGCAGAAACAGAGAGAAGATCTAGATTCTAGAATCTCGATCTCTCGTCACACATACATGCTCAAATAAATACTACACACATGCATATGTTCTTGTTAAGTACTGGGTAAACGAGGCAAACATTTACTGATTTACATCACCACTTGAATGGGATATCCCTTCGGGTCACTGCCCACTGCTGTATGCATCTCAAAGAAAGGATCAGGAATCCTTGTTAATACCCTTTCGGCCGAGATACCACCGTTGTGATATGTTTTCGATTCACCTTTCTGGTTTGGGTGCACCCATGCAAATGCTGTCCCGTTTGGCCAGTGCTTAGCGTTCTCTGTTTCGCTTCCGTATCGAAACGGGACAATTGTGCGGCGTGGCGTTCTGTTGTTGTATTAGTATTAGTATTGCTTTTGCCTTTTCAACTGTAATTGCAACAGTCAGCCGTAAATCAGTCGATCCCATCAGCATTTCAGTTCTAGAATGCTCTGTATCTACTCAGATCTATCTCTATCTTCATCTCCAGCATCTTCTGCTTCTCCCCAGCCTCTCCGCTTTTTCTGCTTCTCCAGCCTCTCCGCTTCTTTTGCTTCCCCAGCCTCTCCGCTTCTTCACTTCCGCAAAGCTTGCAGTGCGATAATCAAATGGGAAAAAGTCAAAAAGCACGAGAGATAATTAATTTGTTGACGCTAATCAAGAAAAAAACAAAGTCGTCAGCATTTGGCAGGGCAAGACGAATAAACACAAACAAGCAAACGAGCAAACAAGCAGCGCAAAATAAAACAAAACAAAACCGCTTTCAGATACATCCAAATGTGAGATACTGCCGCTGCTACTCAGACTCATGCGATGCTTGGGCTTCTGGCAGGTGTGTGATGTAACGCTAGGAAAGCAGATGACCAAATGCCGACATATTACGTTTGGCCCCCCTCATGCACGGGGAACATATGGTTCATATGGTTTAGCCGATATCAATAATAAAAGTACAGTAGAACTTCCAAAGGTCGAACTAGCAATTATCGAAAGAAAATCTTACAGAGTTGGACGTAAAGTGTTACTCCTAGAGAATTGAAGTCACCGACGTTCGGGCTAGGAAAGTTCAACTGTAGTAAATGTATCAAATATATCTACGGTAGAGGAAGGACATGGGTGATAGGTAACACTTCCACATCGTGTACCGGGGTTATCATAAACAACAGCAGCAGGAGCTATCTATAGATCAAAGTACCGAAAGCTGATAACAGTCTAGAGCAGAGGTAGGTGTAGCAAAAGAGCATGACACATGTATCTACAGTGAAACATCGTTTGAGAGATAAGCAAAGAAGCAGCCAGAGGAGAGGACAGATCGATTGCCTCCGTCACCTTTTAAATGGAATGTGGCAAACATTAGTTTTGTTTTGTTTGGTTATCGGGGTGTACAGTGCGAGACAGAACTTTAAGACTGCTTGCTGAATGCTTTTATAGAGCCATGTAATATCAAATTACCAATAATGTTAGTAATGGCATAAATATAGATTAGATCTTCTCCTTACTTATAAATAGAGAGATCTACATAGTAAATACGCCTAAAATAGGGAAGTATTCTTATAGAGCTTTGCCCGAATCAAATCAGCGTATAGTTATTGAAAGTCATTTTATCGAAGAATCGATAGCTTTCTGGTATTTTTTGTGAGAATACCTCACTTGCTTGGGAATCAACGTCATTAAACCCATTCTGATAGTCATTTTATCGAAGTATCTATAGCTTTGTAGTATTTTTTGGGTGAATACCTCACTTGCTTGGGAATCAACGTCATTGAACCCATTCTGATAGTCATTTTATCGAAGTATCGATAGCTTTCTAGTATTTTTTGTGAGAATACCAGACTCGCTTGGGAATCAACGTCATTGAACCCATTCTGATAGTCATTTTATCGAAGTATCGACAGCTTTCTAGTATTTTTTGAGAACCAACGTTATTGAACCCATTTTTATAGTCATTTTATCGAAGTATCGATAGCTCTGGTATTTTTTGAGAACCAACGTTATTGAACCCATTTTTATAGTCATTTTATCGAAGTATCGATAGCTCTGGTATTTTTTTGTGAGAATACCAGACTTACGTGAGAATCAACGTCATTGAGCCCATCTATTATCAATTATGGAGACAACCGGTACTTCCGCCTGTTGCGAACGAGTCTGCCACCAGCAGCTGCCGCACATTTTCGGTACGCACCGTACACACACGGGTTCACATGAACCGGGGGGGACTAATGAGAATCAACAATCCAAAGATCAACAAAATCCAAAAATACAAACGGAACGGAGTGGCTGGCTCAACCAGGTTTGACCAGCTTTTGGGGAACAAGACTTGGGGTATGCTTCCTGCTAGAACATGTTTCTACATACAGATACAGATAGTCGGACACACCAGTTATTAATTATTGCCCTAAACGTAATAATAGAGTCGAAAGATATTCGGGCATCTTTGTGCAGTGCCGATCAAGTCGTTGCCATCTACAGTCGAACTCGGAAAACGATCTCCCCCTCCTACTCCTACTCCTAGTGTTCCACTCATCCACTGGTACTGCTACTCCTTACCTACTTGCAGGGTTCGACCGCTTGGAGTGCTGTTCCTTGGCCTTCTCAGCTACTGGCTGTACTGGACGCGCTGCAGTTTCCGCATAGTACTGACGCCCGAGGTGCGCAGCAAGATCGAGAGTTGGGGACGGAGGGCAGACGACTGGCGCAGGAACAGCCCGAGCATGTTCTGCGCGGTGAGCACTGGCTGTCTAGCCACCTTGGCCATACTGGGCCACATCATATCTGGGTCCACGGTGGTGCTTACGCTCCTGGTACTGTCCGCACTGGTCTCCACCAAGTATAACTTTAAGCTGCTAAAGATTGAGCATAAGGCGCAAGGTGAGTGGTTGTTGCAGGTGGACGTGTGGACGTGTGGCAATGCAGCAACTTACTGAACCAAATGTATCGTTTGCAGATTTCCAGTGGTCAGAGAAGCTGAACTACAACAACCTGGAGGCGGAGATGGAGGATGAGTTCCTGCCCGATGTGAATGAGTCGAATCTGTTCGTTCTGGAACGGGCCAGCGATGTGGCCACCATCAGTTCACCCACCGATGTCGAGGAGGAGGATGAGCGCAGTGACGACATACCTTCGGAGCTGCTCATACCGGATGTGATACCCGAGATTGATGAGCACTCCACGGACGAGGACGATGAGCTGGCCCCGCTCTCCCAGCAGAGACGGGAGGTGGCCTCAGGCTCCTCTCTGGCAGCCAACTCGAAACGGGGCCAGCCGGATGTCAGCTCCTCCACAGACATGGACTTCCGCAAGGGTCACTTCAAGCGCGACTCTTCGCTGTCCACCACCTCGTCCTCGTCGGAGGAGAGTCTCTCCAAAGGGCTGCAGTTTCCAGATCACACGACCGTCGATGCCGCCGGCGGGCCCCAGCTGCGGCAAATCACCTCCGGGCCCGCCCACCAGATCTCTGATCCGGCCAGCGAGCTGGTGGCTATGGCCGTTAAAAGCCAGGCCCAGGCGCTACTGGCCAGCAGTGGCAAGCTGCTGCCTAGCCTTGTCTCCGGACTGGTGCAGTGGGGAGCGGGTGCCAGCAATGCTGTGGAGGTAGCGGATGCTGGCTCTCAGCAGCAGCAGCAGCAGCAACAACAGCAGCAGCAGCAGCGGCGCATAGTCACCGCCTTGGACTCGTCCGACGAGAGTGATTTTGAGATACTCGAAACGGATGACTTTAAGTAATTGTCGGTGCCGGCTCCAGCTTCAGCTTCAGCTCCGATTTGCCGTATTATAAAGCTATTACAGTAACTACATGCATATACTACAACACACATACACACACACACAGCCAGGAGACAGAAAACGTAAGACGGGACGGACACACAGACGGAAAAGATAGATGTATCCCTGGTGGAGATTGGCATGCCATATTTCTGACAGCAGAACTGACGGTCATATATTTTGCCACTGATTTCGTGTGTTTTTGTATGTCCTTCAAATGCAACCCCTAAGCGTAATCATTGCACCGTTAAATAATTTGTCTTTGTTTTATTTTTCGATTCTTGTTTTACCGTCTTTAGTTGTGCGTATTGTTTATTGTGCCTATGATTTACCCTATTATACATTATGTTTAGTTTGCACATCTATTTGTGTTTTACTTTTGTTCCTGTCTCCCACCCGAACGACGCTAAACACTAGTACAGAACAGAACAGGACAGGACAGACAGTATGCAACATGTATGTACATATCCACCACATGCACACAGACACCCACACAAACACACGCATATTTATATGTATGAATATATATGTTTCTTATATGTATATCTGTAGATGACATTGTAAGGCCCTTAAGCTACTTAATCTGAGTTCCAATTCTAAATGAAAAACAAAACGGAAAGCAAAGAAAACCAGCTACATTTACAGCAACAAAATAACACGCCAAAAACAAAAAACATTAATCAAAAGATGAGCATAAACAATATGGTGCAGGCCCAGACAAGAGGCTGGAGACAATCTAAGCCCACTTTCTACACACTTGTTGGATGTATTTTTGAGTGCTATCTATAGGCCCATACATACATACATATATGCATATGTATACCCCCATATGGCGATATGACGTGCACAAACATAATACCTATGCAGTACACAGAAAAGAAAAGGAAAACCAACGAAAATCAAGGGCAAATTATAGACAACTTCGGGACCCCGAAGCTTATACATATGTATATCCTTGCAGTTGGACGACTAGTAGAGATTAGTGAAGATTTCATAGCCTCGTCGTTGCAGATCCCTAGTTCATTAAACGGTTTAGTAATGCTTTATGTTAAATGACGGTAAATTATAATCTGTTATGAATTGATTGAAATATCTTCCGAAATTAAAAACTGGTGCTTTGTGCTGGTGCTTTACCAATCACTCGAAAAGGGTCGACCGATTTACGACCGTCCTATATGTAGAGCCAAAGACAATATAAATAGTAAGATGGCCCAAACATAACAATGGTACACGATTTATATAGTATGGATTTTGAGCTGGCCACAGGCTCTCTCTCAGAAGAAACATCGTTCCTCTGTGTATATTTCGGGCCTTAAAGCCTCCGTAAAATAGGGCTCTGCAGTGGCCACAGACAACCCAGCAAAGACGGTTGATCCAAATATATTTATCAATTTAGTTTCTCCACTTTCGAGTATTGATAATAATTATTTTTAAGTCATATATTTTACTGCTTCCAAATACTTGTGCTATATTGTCTGAACCTTTCAAACCGACGGACTGAACCTAATCGAGAATTGATCTAGCATCCTTCTTGGTGACCAGAGTTATGTTCTCCCATTGGTACTGACTCCGGCCTGCCCTACCATAGAGTCTGGACAAAAAGAGGCTCAAGCAATTTAATGAAATATGGAATAAACATCATAGGGCTACTCGTCCCCTCTGCAAGGGCATACAAATATCTAAATCAGTGAAAGAGTGTGGAGCAAATTGGGGAGAACATCATCAGTGTTTCACTGGCGATCTTTGTCGCTGGGGCCATCATCGCACGTCGTAGAACGAAATGTAAAAATATATTTTATTATAACTATTATTTGCACTATATATTTTAAGTTTTAATTTAATTTGCGAAACAAAACTAAATGTGATTTTATAAAAACAAGAGAAACTAAAATAAAAATCAAAAAAGACCTCTAAACGCTTCGTTCGGGGTCAACTGTCCGCCTTCAGGTCGGCCTGGGATTCGGTCTCTGACTCCGAGTTGGGATCCAACTCCTGCTCGTTAGCCGTCGCCTTGGCCTTGGCGCCCTTTCGCATTGGGATCGTTTCGAGAATGGCCGAGGTCCAGTCTTGGCCAGCAGCCACCTTGTTCAGCAGCTCGAATACTTAAAAACCAAGGATATTCATTAAAATGGATTCTAGGGGATCGGAATAGGAAACTACTTACCATGGTAGGTACTAAGTACGGCGCGAGTCTTCATGTCCACATGCTCGCTGAGCGGCAGGCGGGCCGTGGTTAAGCCCGCCTCCGAGGCACGGGAGTGGCAGAGGCCCTTGAAGTGATTATGATCGACCAGACCGCCAATAACATAGGTACAGTCGGGCTGCACCTTGTCCAGCAGTTTGTCGGACTCGCAGGTGAGGTACACGAGCTTCTGCTTCTCGAACAAGTCGGTGTGGCTGCGATCGAAGTGGTATTCCACGTTCCAGTTCTCCCAGCCGTCGTTCTTCTTGAAGCACTCATGGATGTGTCCGTTCCGCTTGATCCCCGTGAAGTGGAGACGTCCTGGCTGGGCACTTCGCCGGTTAATGGTGTAGATTCGCAAGCACTGCTTCACGCACTTGGCTATGTCCCTCTCCTGCATTAGGTCGTCGTAGTCCAGATCAATGGCCACGCTAAAGGTTGCCAGCCCGTTCTCCGCGGTGGCCAACTGACGACGTTTCAACTCCTTGCGCGAGGGTCCTACTCGCACGGGCAATCCCTGTTCCTTGGCCTCCCGCCGCTTCTGTTTCTTCCGTTGCCGCTCACGCTCCCGACGCAGCTTCTTGAGCTCCGCAAACTCAGCCAGTTTCTTCTGCTTCTTCAGTTGGTTCTTGCTCTGTGGCTTGCCGGGAGTTGTTCCGGGACAGTTGTTCAGGCTGAGGCCTGCCGGCTGAAGCGGCGTCTGCGGCTGTTCCGTGGGCTCCATTGCTGTCCTGTTCCTCAAAGATCACCTCAAAACCTAAAAAAAACGTGTGCTGGCGTTTGCCAGCAGGCAGGGCAGTGGTAAAAACAGCTGTTAAACAAAGCTCAATCGATAGCCAAAATCGTCATGGCCGTATGACATTAAGCTACTTTTCTAGTATTAGTTGACGCGAGGAAAACTCGTGAATTTGGTTGTAGTATGGCAATGGCAATGCCGGAATGCTAATACAGAGATTGCATGAGAAAAAACTCTTAAGAACTCTAAAATTCGCATAGCTGTGACACTATTGGCGTCACTATTTGTGACAAAATGTATTTCCCAATACGAACAGCCGCCAATGTCATACGGCCATCACGATCGGATGGTCTACGTGCTGCACCCAACAGCACACTTTCGGGTCTGTTAGGTCATGCAAGACGACGATGAATAACATATATCTATCGATAAATCAACATATTTTCAACATCAGGAGATATATTATATTGTGCCGGTCATGGAAGTTTCTGCGTGAAATAAAGGCGAAAAGCAGGCGAAAATCGACAACTTAAAACGAACGAGAATTATCAATAAGCTCAACAGTGAATAGAACAACAGCTGGCTTCTGCTTGCTCCGGAATTGACTTGGTACTTGCACGCTTCAGGTCAATCCTGCTGAATCAATCCCATAATGGCAACCATGTCACTGCTCACGCGACTCATTGGGCATGGTGCACAGCAGCGTACATTTGCTCGGTTTTTAACGCATAGCTTGGCAACGAAATCCAACACAAGATGCCTTTCCGGTGGCAGCTACTGGAGCGCGCGGAACAGCGACCTGGCACCACCTCATTGGACGACAACGCCGGCCACACGCTACCTGCAAAGCCCCTGGCTGTTCACAAAAAACAGAAGTCTTAGCCATAAATCCGCACAGCCGACCCCAACACCAGTTGCCACCAACAAGACAGACACCAAGGCGTCTTCCACAACGGCCACAGACCTCTTTGGGGAAGCAGCCAGCAAAGGCTGTTTGCAAAGTTCAAGCACATGTACAAGCAGTATTGGTATGTGCTGATCCCGGTCCATTGCGTGACCTCGGTCTGCTGGTTCGGCGGCTTCTACTATTTGTCGAAGAGGTAAGTTTTCGATACTTCTCCAAACTCTGGACTCTCAGTGATGTGATGCTAAATGTCTTGTCTTGTCTTAGCGGAGTGGATGTGCCCGCGCTGCTGCAGTACGTGCACCTTAGCGAGACCATTATTGAGAAGGTGCAGTCCTCCGACATGGGACACTATGCCATCGCCTATCTGTGCTATAAAGTAGCTACTCCCCTGCGATATGCGCTCACATTGGGTAAGGCTGGTCCCGATTTGCTGTCGCTCTCCATTAATCCATTAACCCTTTTTACCTGCAGGCTGCACCACGGTGTCCATCAAGTATCTGGTGCAACGGGGACACATCAAGCCGATTCCCACCAAGAACGAACTGATTAAGATGTACGAGGACAAGAAGGCAACGCGCGCTAGTGCCAAGGCGGACAAGGCCGAGAAGGATGGGAACAAATGATCGTTGGACAGTGGCAACGCTGCCCTTTGGCAGCGGTTGCCATTGTCTTTGTCGACCTCGAAACGTTTCGCTGCATGCAAGTGGCGCTCAGTTGATGTGTTGCCTTATTTGTTAAACTGTTGCCTTTTGCTTGGCAGACGCGGACGGGGGTACTGGAGCTCTACAAACTTAACTTTCCCTCGCCCTGGCTCTGGCCCGGTCCAAACAAAGAATATAACACAAAAGCCACCCACTGGTGATTGCTCATCCGGGGAGCCGTCGCCAGGTGGCCGCCTAAAATGAGAACTAATACCCCCTAAACTATCTGTCATCCCGCTTAGAGCCTTGCAAAATCTTAAATATTTTGTAATTACATATATTTGCATAGTTCTCTGTTAGTTATGAAACCGTTTGAGTTCGCCGCATAGGCACCCACAGACACACCTCCCCCAGACCCACATATACACACATGTGTAAACAGAGAAAGTCGGGCGTCAGTTAATAAAATTTAGCAGTTATATATTTGTAGATGTAAGAGTGAGTTGTCGCAAAACAATAATAAGTTCACTTTTACTTAATGAAAATCAAAATATATTAAAACCAAACTGAATATTCCCAGTTTGTTTTTTCGTGGATCCCTGGTACGAATCCGATAGTTGCAAATGTTCGGATTCCACTAGACTTCAGACTAGTTGGTGAGACCAGGCATACAAAATCTCTGGGAAAAGCAGTTTGGGTGATTGAATTAAATATATTTAAATGTGTTATATTTAGCACAATTGAACTTTGAAAGTAACAAAATTTGTTCAACTGAAGATCGATGGTGTTATCACATTTAGATAACAGTGCAGAGGGATATTCGGTGACGTCTACCAACACCTATTTATCGATGTGTCGACGTGATATCTCTGTCTTTCATTTTATACTGCCGCGCGTTTGCTATCGATATCGAATTAGAAGCAATGTCGCAGAATAGACGGTTAGAATAGCTGTTTGAAAACAAAATTATGGAAAAAAATTAAAGAAAACTGCGTTGCCGACTAGACCCAAGACGCAGCCCTGGTGTAAACAGGCTATTGATTTGAAGTGATTAACACCGATGACCGACTACCCCTTTGGCGCCAAAAACTCTCTTTTAGTGACCTATCAGAATGTTCGAGGCTGGCGTAGTAAGCTCAGCATTCTTTTCCTGGATAGTGTCGCATTTGCATCCCACGTTATTGTGTTTACCGAAACCTGGTTAAAGCCGGACATTCTTAGTTCCGAAGTTTTGGCAGGTCGGTACACAACTTATAGAAATGATCGTTCGTCTCGACGTGCAGGAGGGGTTCTGATTGCTGTGGACTCTAACTTCACGTCGGAACTTTTCACAGTCCAGATCCAGCAGGGACTGGAATTTCTGTGTGTAAAACTGATTCTTCCCGCTTTCTCAGTTTTCATAACTTATTCCACCTTCTTCGGATATCGCAATTTACGAGCAGCATTTGTCCGCCTTAACCGCTATCTCTTCCTCGCTTTCTGACAAAGACCACATGATAGTTCTTGGTGACTTCAACTTGCCAGGAATTGTTTGGTCTTCGGCAAATGAGTCTAATAGCCTGGTACCCATGGCACGTCATTACTTTGTTGACGGCTTGATTGACCTGTCTCTGTCTCAAGTTAACCATGTTAAAAATTCCTTGGGTCGATTTCTTGATCTGTGCTTTGTAACGGATCCGACCTTAGCGTTGTTAACTCGAGTCCATCCTACTTTTGAAGTGTCGCTCGACCTAGGACGAACGGTACTGGATCGGTCGAGTAGACTACCCCGATGTGACCACTGCTTCCGTAAAACCGAGTTTACGAAGCTTAATAACCTCATTAGGGATTTTGATTGGTCCGCTTTATATTTGTGCAGTGATGTAACGACAGGCACAAACATTTTCTATGATGCACTGGACTCACTTTTTGTCTCTTGTTTCCCACTTTCGTGTCCGATTAGATCAAGAAAACCTTCTTGGTTTACCTAACTCCTCCCATCTAAAAAACTTAAAATCAAGACGATATAAAAAATTTCAAGAAGTTGGCTCTCCTTCTTCTCTTTCTCATTATGTAATAGCTCGGTCAAACTTTTCAGTTCTTAACGCTCAATGCTATCAGAATTACCTATCTCGATGCAGGATACGTTTTTCTAAGGACCCCAAACAGTTCTACAGCTTCGTAAACAGTAAGCGTAGAACGTCCGCACACCCATCCTCGCTATCCTTCCTTAATACGTCGGCGGATAATGATCAGGCAATTGCCGATCTTTTTGCCCGTTTTTTCCAAACTACCTATTCGCAGGACGTTTACTCTGGTCAGCCGTATCCATGCGGTTTACCGAGGTCGAACGGCATTTGCAGTCCTTTGCTAAATGAAAGCTCGTTGCTTCATGATTTAACGAACCTATATGTAGGGCTCTTCGTCAGTACAATGCGCTGCCAGCTGGGATGCGGTTCGACTTCTGCCATGGGAAAGCAGCCGTTAGACGATTACTGTCTGATTTTTTCATGTTTCCTTGTTAATTGTTTTTTTGTTGATTTCTTTGTATTATTTAAGATAGATGTAAGATAGTTTAGCCAGTTAAGGTTCAACCGTTGGCCAATAAATAAATAATAATAACACTAAATAATAATGATCTACGAACAGTAAAGCCGGTGTTCTCACCGGGTCCGGACGGAGTTCCCGGCTGTGTACTCAGGTACTGTGCCGAGTCTCTGTGGGGGCCGTTGCTTAAACTATTCAACCTATCCATAAATTCTTCATGCTTTCCCCCGATATGGAAGGAGTCCTTTATAATTCCTCTCCATAAGAAAGGTAGCAAGTCTGACGCAATGAACTATAGAGGTATATCTAAGTTATCCGCTATTCCTAAAGTGTTTGAGAAAATTTTAACTCCGCACCTGCAGCACCTATGCAGATCACTTACATCTCCATCTCAACATGGATTTATGAGGCGGAGATCAACCACACAAATTTATTGGAGTTTACCTCCTTTATAATAAAAGGCTTTCAAGGTAATCTGCAGACGGATGTTGTTTACACCGATTTTAGTAAAGCATTCGATTCTGTAAACCATTCCCTCCTAGCACAAAAGCTCGACCTTCTAGGGTTCCTGCCCAATCTCCTGAGATAGATCTCTAGCTACCTTTGTTCTAGGTCTCAAAGAGTCCTTTTCAGAAACTCCCTGTGCTCTCCAGTTATGGTGACTTCGGGTGTACCACAAGGCAGCCATCTAGGCCCCTTACTCTTTACACTCTTTATAAATGAACTGCCTTCTGTATTAACATACTCTCGAGTACTTATGTATGCGGATGATGTTAAGCTCTGTGTCCAGTATAAGGACATTTCTTTCCAATCCAGGTTGCAATCCGATCTCGATAGATTTCAGTCTTGGTGTTGTGCAAATTTATTAAACCTTAACGCTTCAAAATGTAAAGTAATGACTTTTCATCGCTCCAGCGCCTTTCTGGTTCCTTACACCCTTTGTGGTGGTTCTCTTGAGAGAATTACCCGGGTTGATGATCTTGGTGTTCTATTAGATCCCAAGTTAAAGTTTTCAGAACACATTTCCACCATGGTGAATAAGGCCATGGGCGTGCTTGGGTTTATAAAGAGGTGGTCAAAGGAATTTGAAGACCCCTATATAACAAAGACTCTCTACACCTCTCTGGTTCGTCCGATTTTAGAATACGGCTCTTGTGTATGGTGCCCTCAGTACAACGTACACCAAGACCGTATAGAATCAGTTCAGAAAAACTTTTTACTTTTTGCTCTTCGCGGCCTCAACTGGGATGCAAGTGTGAGACTGCCGTCTTACTCTAATAGATTGCTTTTAATAAACCTTCCAACCTTAGCTAATCGTAGGAAAATGCTTGGTGTGATTTTTGTGCACAACTTGATCAAGGGTGACATAGATAGCCCTGACCTGTTGAGCCGCATAAACTTCACGATCCCTATTAGAAGCACTAAGAATTATACACCCTTGTTTCTTCCGCTTTGTAGATCGAATTACTCCTTGCATGAACCATTTAGGGTCCTATGCTCGGATTATAATTCCTCTACCATATTATATCTACCACTAACTCCCTTCCTAGTCTTAAATCACTGATACTCTTATTTCTTTCCCGTAATTTGTAATTACTTAATTTCTTTAGTTAGATTAGTTCTACTTTTCCTCGAACACTAGTCTAACACCTATGTATCTTTCCTGCATGTCCGCGATCGGTTCGGTTAACGAGTCGCGCGTTAAGCGGCTGCGCCCCTCGGTCGGTTTCTTGCCTGGGATCCGCTCGTAACAGCCATTGGCTGGTGTCGCTTGGGCCACTTGATGGTGCAATCATTGCACATCAACGTCCTAAATAAAAAGAAGGGATTACAATTGTTTTTGTTCTCAATTTTATTTTTGCATTTTATTTTTCATTTTTTCTCCTGTTTTTTTTGTTTGCCTTTTTTGCGTTTGTTTTGTTTGCTTTTTTTAACGTTAGTAAAATATCCAACAATTATAATTTTAACTAATAGTTAAGCCAGAAGAAATATATATATAGTAGGTTGTTCTTTGTTCTCATTTACAAATAAATAAATAATTTGTCTTGTTTGCCATTTTTATTTGTATTTACGTTGCATTTCCAAAAAATTGTTGCTCTTTGTGTGGGCGTGGCTATTTGCACATTGCACATTTATTGCTGTTTCTTCTTTTGCCTTTCTTTGCCTGCTGGAAACAAGTTGAGTTATGTACACATATTTACTCGTACTCTCGCAGTCTGTTTATGTGTGTGTGTGTGTGTGTGTTTGAGGGTGTGTGTGTGGGCGCGGGGTGTGTGTGTTGTTTGGTTAATATATCATTTACATAAATACAATAAATAAATAAGTTACATAATATATATATATCTCATATATGTAGGTATAAAAACAATGTAGGCAACAAAAAGTATATATTTAGGTATATATATAGATAGCAAGTATTTCTTGGCTGGTTGATTGATTGGTTGGTTGGTTGGTTGGTTGGTTGCTGTTTTTGTGTGTGTGTGGCATGGCAGGGGAATCGTGGGCAAGGAAGATGTTTGATGTGCAGGGGCAGGAGGCAAGGGATTGGATCCTCCACTTAAACTAGAAAATACGCACAAAATTAAACAAATTTGAGATAATTATTATTCGCCAATGTACTGCACCACCGCCGCCCCAGACTGAAGAAGGAGGGGGTGCTTGGGCGGCCTTAAGTAGATCCTTTGCTTTTTGTAAAACTTGTTGAGACTAGTTCTGTTCTGATTTTGCTCAGACCAAAAAAAAAACTTGAAGACAAAAAAACAAACGGAAAATTAATTCCAATTCAAACGAAAGGCTTTCCCCCCGTTTTGCTGGGTTTTGGGAACAACAGAAAAGTGTTTGGTGTTGTTGTTCTCGTATATCGCTTTCACATTTTCTTTCTCTTTTGCCTTTCTCTCGCAAATACACGTGTCATTTGTTCTGTTTCTGTTTCTGTTCTTTTTTTTTTTGTTTAATTTGACTAATATTTAGCATTTATCATAAGTACGTTTTCACAATGCAGCATTCAGCTTCACTTTGCGTTGTTTCCCTTCTTCATCTACTTCTTCTTCCTCTGTGTTCTTCGTCTCCGTTTAATGGTTCAATTAGCTTTTGTTTTGTTTTGTTTTGTTTTGTGGGGTCTCTTCTTAGTGTCTAAAAAGCCGTTTGTAGCTCGTAGCTTTAATTTAATTTAAGTTAGTGTTTAGTTTGTTTTTAAGTGTTGTTTTTTTTTTGAATGGTGCGATTGCGATTATCTCCTTTCCAGTTATCAGTTATCGTTACCGTTAATCGCGATTATCGTTAAGTAGTATTGGTGTTGTTGCTCTTTGTCTAGATGAAATATATTGCACACGAAAGAGGAATTTAATTTGTATATATATATATAGAACTAGTTTTCTCTTAGCTTTCGCTTTAAGTTTTGGTGTTTCTTGTTTCTCTTTTAATTATTTTTTAGTTTTTAGTTTTTGTTCTTTTTCTTTTGTTACACACAACCACATGGACACATCTACATCTCCCGGCAAACCAATAAATAGAGTCCCAACGATAATTTAGAAACAAATCACACAATACATATTTATAATTAAGAAATATCGAAACACTGAGTGATGGATGTGTGGATTTAATTGAATTTCGTTTTTAAAGCAGGACCATTGAGGGCTTCAGGGTGCTCTGCACTGGGGGGGGGGGATCAGTTTGCCGAAAGTTGTTTTTGTATTTGCAAACATTCTTTGTCTGTTTTCCACCGCTTTTCAGGCCACAAATTTTATATACACTATATGTCGCTTACTATCCGCTCCACTGGGAGGGGGAAACGGAACCATTCGGGGACCAGGTTACAGGGCACAAAGGCTCGCTTGCATTTTTGCCTTCTTTTCAAATCAACTTTTTCCGTCTTTTGGTTGTTGTGTGTTCTTGGGTTCTGTTTTTGGTAAGTGTAAGTTATTTCTGGGTTCTCTCGTTGCTCAGCTTGGCGTTGATTTATCATTATTATTTTTGATATAAAATTCAATTCTACGAAGCGTTTCTACACGTATCTCTGTTTTGTTGACTTCGGGCTTGAAGCAGTCCCTGTCCCTGTCAGTCCCTCCTTGATCTGCTGTTTGCTGTTGTCGTTTTACCTGCCCTGCCTCTTGGTCCCACCCATTCATATATCCCCTGCACATGTATCCCTGACCAGAAGCCACGCCACACAGATCAAGGACTCCTTTCGGACTGAGGACTGAGCCTTACGTACGCTCGTAGAAAAGTATATAAGCACTGGATGAAACGAGAAAGTTTTCGGACACGGAATCGCTCACGCTGTGGAGAGAGATAGGGGCAGTGGTTATACGACAGGTCTGAAGCTGTGATTCTGTAGATCGACTGCACTTACATATTGTCGTTGAACTCGTGCCACTTACGAGAAACTGGATGCTTGCAGAGGGCCGTATAATGACCGCCAGCCGTTGAGCCTGCACCAAACGAGAAGGGAAGATGGATATGAGCTTTGCTCTGATACTCTGGCAGGCTACCTGCCACTCACCCATATGATTGGATATCGCGTAGAGCGAGTAATGCACATTCGAGTTGGAGTTGGCGCCATAGGAGGCCATATTGAGGTCGCGGTCAGCAGTGGGGAACTCGACAATGTTCGACAGCTTGCTCCAGCGTGTTTCCGAGAAGCGTTTCAGATCTGAAATCGGCGCATTTTGTATAAGCAATCCATTGGATATCCTTTTTTTTTGACTCACGTATGACAAGATATTTGGGGAAACGCTGAATGGTGAAGCTCTTGGTGCATTTTCGGCGCGTCTTGCATTTAGAGCACGTGGGCATCTCATCGCCATCTAGGATCTCCTCGCGTATGAACAGATCCAGGCAGGCCTCCAGCTTGCAACGCGATGAGGAGGGCAGCGGCACGCTCAAGTCCCAGAATGGATCAAAGGTCACGCTCGTGTTGCCGCATGCCGTGCACTTCAGAGTGCTCTTCAGTTGTCCCACAAAGAGATCGCGTACCAAGGAGTTCTCATGCCGTGTATACCACTCCCAGGTCAGATCGGCCTTCTTATTGTCACTGCAGATTGGGAATTAGGTGATTGGGAGATCAGGAGAGATCATGAGCAATAACCCACCTGAGATTATCGTCAATATTGAGGGTCTCGCCCTTGATGCCCGAGTTGAGGGCCGAGTGCAGCGAATCGAGGAAGAAGCGCAGGAACTCCTGCGCATCCTGCTGATTGTAGTCGCTGTACATGCGATGCTTGGCAGAGAAGGCCCGCTTGAGGTCCATGGGGGTTACGGTGTGCACACTTGATGTCCACATCTCCTGGATGAGTTTGGCAAATTCTGCAGCAATGGCAGGCAAAATGGCATAAATATCTCATTTCTGATGTCTGATTTGATGCAACCTACCGAAGAGTATTAGCTGATCTTTGGTGGCGGACGAGCGCGAGCCATGGTGTGTGCGCAGGAAGCGGGTTAGCTCAGTCGTGTGGCTCAGGCACTGGATGACCGAGTTCATGAAACAGGTGTTCCCGATATTTCTCAGGCCGCACAGACCTGTGGAAAAGCAGTCGGAAACGGGATAGATTAATGACACTTGATAGAGGTGATGCGCTCGGGCGGCATTGGCGTGTGGCACTCCCAATTCGGATGCATCGGAATGTGGTTGGCTCCTGCTGAAGTTTGGCATCCGCGAATCAACCCGAGCGAATGCCAACCCGTTCTGAAACCGCTTCTGATTCTGATTCTTGGCCCAAAGCTTAGCCACGCTTTGCTGAGCTTCCCGATTCCCGTAAAAATTGTAAACTCAAAATTTTAATAATTATTGTGCACTCGGTTGTTGTGTTCCTATGATTGATTTTGATTTATCCACTTTCTCCTAAATTCTCAGCCTCCTCTTTATTCCGATCCGAACCGCCACTCACCTTCCGATTTCTCTTCGCGCTGCGTCGCCGAGCTCCGATAGCCCTCGTCGGTGTTGTACTTGCTGCTGCCGCTCAAAGCTGAGGAGTTGGAAGAGGAGTACTGGCGACTGTTGGTGGTGGTGGCGCTGCTGCTGTCCCGATCCCAGTAGCGGCTAGGTGTTGGCGACACGGGCGGCAGGACATTCCGTGTGTTGACACTTCTGGCCTACGATAAGCGATAAACGATATCAGTTCGATTGGTATTTGGAGTTTCACGGACGGCACGGCAGTTTGTCTGTGTGTCCGGAAGTCCCGTCGATTGGCAACTGTCCGGAGAAGGGGGAGAGCCTGGAGAGGAGCCAGCATTCTCCGACAGTTGGCAATCGATGCGGGTCGATTAGTAATCGATAATTCGATAATCAAAGCACAGTTAGCAATCGAGCAGTTAGAAGAGTAAACGATAACGATAACAATAATAATATAAAATGCTGAAAGGGATGATAGGATATGCTAGATGGTGTGGTGTGTAGTGTGTTATGTGGTGAGTATGCAATGTGTTTTTGTGGTGAGTTCCATATCATGCGAAAGGCGGAGGGCGGAGGGGGGGTGCCGTGGGCTTAAAAACTAAAATGCAATAATAAATTCAACATAAAACGTTGCAAGTGCGACAGAGACAACAAGAGACAGCGAGCGAACAATAACAAATAACAAACTTAACGTAAAATAAACAGAGACAACACAACAATAATTATAGCAAACATGGTGGACGGGGTGAGGGAGGGGTGGAGGGGAAAGACTAGGGTGCAACCAAGTGCGTTCGGTGAAGGACATAATGAATAAAATGAATGTTCCGATTTCTAGCGACAATCAATTTTGGTTTAACAAATCTCTAGCCCGCTTCAGAAAAACGAGCACAAAGTATACAGAAAGTAAACGGAATGGAGAGAGATTTAGATATATATCTATATCTATATAGAGAGAGAGAAAGAGAGAGAGCGAGTGGTATAGAGAGAAAGAGAGAGAGAGAGAGTAATATAAACTAAACAGAACTGTACTGTACTCGACTGCATTGTCCTGTGTTGTGCACCTTGGTAGGAGCCCTGCCAGAGGACGACTTACACTATCGTTGACTGCCGCCGAGGCCGATGCCGTGACCGTGACAGTGCCGGTGCCCGTTGCTGTGCAGACGGAAGACGACGACGATGAACCGGAAGCGGAAGTGCAACCGGAAACAGTGGCCGAGATGATTGATGTGGTTGTAGACGCTGCTGCTGCTGCTGTGGTTGTTATTGTGGCCGCTGCTGAAGTGGTTGATTGGGTCTTGGAGTCGTTTACCTGTATATTGAACGCCACCAGAACAGGCTGCACGGCTGCCGGCAACGGGGCGACAACACAGTTCATGGGGGCGGTGGTGCGGTAGGCGGCCCGTGTCAGGGAGCTGCTGTGGCCCGCCGATAAACGAACATTGTCCAGGTCGCCGCTGTAGCGATGCTGCTGCAGATTTCCACTGCTCCCAACGGACGAGGTCTGCGCTATGTGGCCACCACCACGTGGCATGGCTCCTCTGGTGCCGCCGGCATGAGATGTGGTCGTCTCCTTGCCGGACTGTTGCTGTCCCTGACGCTGCTTCTGGATGCTCAGATTGTTAAATTTCTCAATCGAGGCCTTAATGCTAACCGAATCGATGCCATACCGACGTGCATTGCTGGATAGCACGGATGTTGCTTGGCCACCACCTGCCTCTGGTTTTTTCCCTGCTCCCGAAGCCGTTCCATTGACTAGCTTCGGATTGTTGAACTTCTCCAAGCTGGCGGCAAAGTTGGAGTGAGATGTGATTATCGTGGACCTGGGACGGCTATGGTAGCTAACGTTTCTCAACGTGGAATCAATCTGATTGGCTGTAAGTGGGCCACCACCACCAGCAGGAGCTCTTGCTCCACAACTCCTAGCTGTCCCAGCTGCTCCTGCTCCAGCTGCTGCTGATGTGGAGGTAGGAGGCGTATCGTCGCTGTCTATGTAGCTGATGTCATCGTCCTGCAGCTGTTGCTGCAACTGTTGTTGTGCCTCCTGCTTCTGCTGTTGCTGCAGCTTCAGTTTCTGTCCACGCTGCATGTTGTTGTTGCTGCCGTTGATGCTGCCTGTGCCGCTGTGGTTGCTGTTGTTATTATTGTGTCCGTTCATGATCGTGTGGCTGGTGTAGCCGTGGTTTTGGTTGTTGTTGTTGTTGTTGGTGTTGTTGTTGTTATTGGAGCTGTTGCCAAAGGTCAGTGACTTCAGCTTGCCAAGTGTCCTGCCCGTCCCTGAGACTGTGGCTGCCTGCAAGGCCAGGGACGCCTTCTGTCCCGCCGTTAGCTGTTGATCCTGGATGCCAGAGGCCCTGATGTTGCCGTGCTTGAGTCCCCCGTTAGTGGTGCTTCTGGTGTAGCTCGACGTCGTCGTCGCTGCTGCTCCTGCTGATGCCGCCTGTTGATTGCCATTGAACATGGGCATGTCATTCAATGCTCCTTCTGATCCTAGTCCACCACCTGCCACATGGCCCTGTGCCTTGCTGTGGTTGCTGTTGTGACTGTTGTGACTGTTGTGGTGCTGGTGGCTGCTATGACTGCTGTGATAGCTATTATTGTTCTTGTTATCCTCACCCACCCTACAGCGCTGCTTGCCGTTGGTGGCTTTGGACTTGCCCGGACCCGCACCTGTCACCTGGGCATGGGCCAGCTCGCACTCTTCCTTAAGGAATGCGGGATCCTTGAAGCTGGGCACGAGGAAGTAGCGCTGATTGGCAGTCCGCACGGGATTCCCACCCGCTGTTCCGGTCGTCACTGAGCGACCACCGCCTCCTCCTCCACCTCCACCTGGCACTCCTGCTGCTGATGATGAGCCGTGTTTACCTTGTCCCCTGACCACTCCCAATGAAGTAACTCCGCCAACACCACCGGTTGGGATTCCGGTTGCCTGGGAATATTTCGATCTACCCTCCCGACCCCGTGACGTGCTATAATTGATGGCACGCTTTGAGCCCCCTGCTCCTTTGCCGGATGCTGTCACTGATGTGGCAGCGGTTGCTGCCTTTCCTAATCCCGGATGGGAAGCGGCTACTGTGGATCCAACTGCCGTTGCTGCTGCGGATGGGACTGCTATTCCTACTAATGTTGGCTCACCTCCGCGTTGCAGTCTCGATGCTGGAGTCTTGTGGAAACCTCTGTTCTTCTTAACGTCTAACATCATTCAACATCAGTTGACAGTCGCACAATCTGCACAATCTGGATTCTCCCTACCCCTTCTCTTCCAGATTCTTCCAGGTCCAATCTGCCTGGACTGGCGTGTGTTCTTTGCTAATTTTTCAGTTTTCAGTTTACAGTTTTCGATTTTCAGTTAATGTTTTTGCTACTAGTATATTTTTGTTCGTTTCAGCGTTGAGTTTTAACTGAGATCTGGCCTAAAGGGGTTTCGATTCCTGTTGATTCTTTTGAAAGCACGAACTGCTTTGTTTTGTGAACACGCCCTACGCTCCTACTACGCTCCAATGTGGGGGGTATTCCTACTCCTACTCCTACTGCTACTCCTATTCCTGGTCCTAGTCTTAGTCCTAGTCATGTAGTATCTCTAGCGATTGCTCGGGCGTGGGGAGCTGGGGGACTAGACTGGACGTGGGTTGGATTGGTTTGGTTTGGTTTGGTTTGGATTGGGGGCTAGTCAGCGTTTCAGAGATTAGTTATTTTGTTGTGTCAGTAGCTTTGATTAGTTGAGTTTAGAGTTTAGTTTAGTTGAGTTGGGAGTTGCTTTGCTTTGCTTTGCTTTAAGTGAGTTAGAAGGGTCGCAATCTGCAAGAGTTTAGCTAAAAATACATAGAAATGTAAATTGGATTAAAATGATGGCGGCGGCCTAGGCACAACAAATACAGAGAGAGAGAGAGAGAGAGATGAGTAAGAGAGAAAGAGCACAGAGAGATCAATCACAATTTCAATTCAAACTCAATCAAATGAAATGAAATGATACCAAAAGAAATAACGCATATACATATATCAAGTATCACATATCATGTATCACGTATTATGTATCATGTATCAATGCAAGCAATGGTTATGGCAGGGCGTTTGATTGCTGGATAGTGAGTGGGTGCAATGTGGGGATTGATTGGATTGGATTGGTTGGATTCGATTGGCTTGGATTGTTGCGAGTGTTTGGAGCAGAGCCTGCGGCATTCACACACACACATACGAATTAGGCTGGGTTAGAGGCTGTTTTGTTATCAATAGACGCTTGATCGGATCAGGGGTATATATCGGGTGGGCAGGCCATGCGATTAGTTGGGCACTCTGGGCAGTCTTGGCGCTGCAGCGCACTGTTTGTCGCTGCGTCGCACATATCGATATTTTACCTTGCTGCCGCCTTCCGTTAACTTGAATGTAGCCGTCGTGCTCACATCGCCATTGTCCGCCTCCTCCACGTCCACTCCGGCATCATCTGTCGTATCAAGAGCGGCTCTCACGCTACTCCCACTGCGACTCTCGTAGATAGCGTTCCGCTTCGGCGATGTCGATAGCAGCGACAGGCCATTCAGCTTGGCGTCCAGCCCATTGCTGTCCGATCCATGACCATTGATTGATCTTGATGCCGGCGGAGGAGGTGGTGGCGGCGGCGGCGGTGGAGGCGTTGTATGGGATGCTACTGATCCTACTGTTGCTGATGTTGCTGTTGCTGATGCTGTATCCCCTGACGACGATGCATCCGCAATGCTGCGCCGCGTTCTGTTGCTTCTGAGTGTAAAGGTGGCCGTGGGCACATCTCCGCTGCTGTTGCTGCTACTCAACGTGAACCGGCCTGATCCGTTGCGCTGTCCTAGCCGCGATGAGGATGTTGTTGTGCTCGTGCTCGTGCCGATGCTGGTGGCTGGCGTGGATTCGCCAGCGTCGCTGCTGTTGCTGTAGAGCCGGCTGTAGCGACTGCTCCGCGGGCGGTCCAGAGTCACTGTGCATGTGGTTGTGTCGTTGCCATTTCCGTTGCCGTCCACATCGCGCGACGGCGTCTCACTGAGCCCCGATCTAGAACGTGACGATGTTTCACTGTTGGGTTTATAGTTGGCCGGACTGTACTTTTCGTACATGTCCAGCCCCGAGGTGGCCACTAAACGTGCTAGGGATGGTGATGAGGACGAGCTGGACAGCTGGCGTTTCGAATGGCCGTTGCTAGTGGCGCTCTCGTTGTAGCTGCTGCCACTGGCACCGCCACTTGTCGGCGGCTTTTTAGCCTCACGCCGCAGTCCATAATCGTTCTTCTTCAATCCATGGCTCTCGCCATTAGTAGCGGATCCAGATCCCGATCCGGATACGGAACTTTTTGTTGTCTTGCGCGGCAACTTTTATTTCGAATTCGAATTCGGATTTTCGGTTTCGGTTTTTGTTTTGATTTGATTGTGGTTTGGCGAAACATTTACAAGTGTGTCGATTTTCAATGAGCGAGAGATGGCAACAATCGGTGGTGGTTTTTTTTTTTGGTTTTTGTTTTTTTGGGAACGTAGCAGGTAGCAGTAACGGTAACGATAACGTTAACGGTAACGGTAACGATAACGATAACGGTGAAGAAGTTTGTTCATGTTTCATGGTGTCGCAACAGAAACCAATGTCAAAAGTAACAGAAAACAAAATAAAAGATACATCAATGATGAGTTTTATGATTGATTTTTACAGAATGAAGACGGTAATAACACTCGAAAACATAAGTAAACGTAACGTATTGAAAAATAATAATATTAAACAAAATTAAAGGCACAAAATTATGCTATATAGTCGCTAGAAGACGACTATGCGATACCCAGTAGTATCCCAGTACACTGTTTGCAGGGTGGAGGGGTCAGGAGGCTCAAAAGCATGGCCAATACCCAACAGCGATGATTCGCGACTGAACGTGAAACAAAAAGGTGACAAAGTTACAAGGGAATGGCAATGGCGCACCCTCTCACGCTTATCTTGCCCCCAAGTTTCCCAAATTTTAATGATGGGTAAATATGTATGATAGAGCTCTAAAGTTAAGTACTTTCGAAACGGGAAAGCAGCTGATTTGCAGTATGTTTGCGTGTGGTGAAATCATCATACGGTCTTTTGGAACTCTTAAACTATCGACAAAATGTTGCACAGGTGCAAATTTCAGAGTCTGCTTCATGTTGACAGCACTTACGCACACACACACATACACGCACACACACACACACACATACGCGCGTACTGTCGGGCGTGCGGGCACACGCATTGACAGACGGACAAACTGCACAACCGACACATGTATGCACATACATATGTATGTGTGTATGCATGCATGTGTGCATATGTCGACAATGCTAAATGCTATTCCATTAACCTTATTGCGAATTTCATTTACAGCAAGTTTAAGGGGATGACACAGTTGTTGCTGTTTCCCTTGCTCTCGTTGGTGAGTTGGATCGGTGCCAACAAGTGGTTCGCGCGGGTCGGTTCGGCTCCACCTCGCGCTCGCACTCGCAAGAACACACAACGCATTCCAATGCCTCTGCTCGGACGCAAGGTATACCAATTGTAGGGTAAGTCTTGTCCGGCCATACACGTAGCATACTTTTTTGCCATGCTACATACTATCTACATATAATACATACAAATGCATGTACATACAATCATATGTGCAACGACCTCTCAAACTGCCTTACCTTTTATTCGTATACCTTTACCAGTCTTTGCATCTGTATTGGTTTCTATCTGTGTATGCATGTATAAAATGCTGCATTGTCGTGGGTGCTGTGTGGGGCGTATTGTGAAATGGGATGTCTGGGTTGGGTCGCTGGGTGGGTGGGTGGTAAAGGTGGACGTGGGTGTTTGAATAATGGGACTGTGTGTTGGTGGTTCGTTGTTGCAATGACAAAATACACATCACAAACAACATAAAAACGACAATCAGCAAAAGAACAACGTCCAAAATGAAACTAAACTAAATGCCACCGGAACTGTCAAAGGACTACACTAAAGGGTGCCAAAGGGGAACAGGAGCATCACCACAAAACTGTGGGTGTGGTGTGAACATACATTCATATATGAGCCATGGGGGTGTAGTTTTGTGTGTGTGTGTGTCTGTCTGAGTGAGATTACAGTCCTGAATCAAGGTGAGGCATGCCCGATCTTTCCCTCCTTCCCTCTCAATCTTGAGAGCGCTATCTGGTAATGCCTCACCTTGTTTATTGATACACCATGCTTTGGATGACTCTTTGAGCTAGGAAAATGCCAATAACCGAAAGCGGGCTATATACCTATGCACATACATACATACAGGTATATGTATGTATATGATATATATTTAAAGCTATAAATATACATATCTATGAAAGTATATATGTATTTATTAATGCATATTCATGAAAAACGCACACGCAATTTATTTAAAAAAAAAGCAACAGAAATGAGATGGGACAATGAGACGCGACGCTTCTGAAATTATAGTATAGCTCTCACCGATTCCATCAAGAGGACGGACGGATGATAATTGAGGTTCCACTGCATAGTGGCTGGATATAATCAAATAGTTTCTACTAATATTGGGAGTTTTTACAGTAAAACTTCTAGAACTTTTAGCTTCTGGTGCAGATGTGAGATTACTCTTATATCTAAGCTTCTATTATGGAGCCTTGTTTCAAAATTTCGGTAGACCCGAGTTACATATTGGTTACAGCACGAATGGAATTGAGTGGTGTTCGAATTGGCGCCGCTATAGCTGCCTGCCTCGCGCACACTGTAGGTGAAAGCGGAGCTTTTCGCGAGGATCAGGGATCTATGTCAAGGAACGACCGTTACAAATAAAAACAACGAACCAAAAGTTTTAGTAATTTGTGTAATTACATGTTTTTACATAGCTTACAAAGATTTGGTGGATCATATAGCTGCCATGACTACGAAATATTGGATGGTAGATATCCGACCATCTAGCGCTTGATCGATCGAACACTGCTGAGCTTATCTTATCTGAGTTGAGCTTTCAAAGCGCTCTGTGTGCGCACTAGCATCGGTGAAGTGTATCTGCTGTTCTTGAAGCTTTTCAAAACGTTTCTTTTGGCCATTGTGTGCGGGCGCCTTGACGGGGGTCTACTATTACTACATATATACTAAACTGAGTACTGTAGAGCTTAATCTTGAGAGGGTTCTAATCATTGAGCCTCTACTGTTGAACTAAGATTAAAATATATAAATCGGTGACTTGCGTGATAGCTTACCCAATTCACGTTTGGATAAATCTAGTTGACATCATGAGATATAGTGAAGGGTATACAAATGAGAATGGAGTGCGACGGGAACAGTTGTGGTGCGAATAGATACAGATATGTGCCTATATATCTAGAGGGGATCAGCCACCAATGGAACATTAAACCCAAGAAGTAACCGATCACAATTCAAGGATCAGTTCGGGGAAAGTTGGACCAGGGTTATGGGGGAGATAAAATCCATATATTTAGCTTAAAGTAAGTATCAACTCACTCCATATCTGCCGTAAGAAGAATCATAAGTGGATCCGCTCAAATACGATGAACTAGTGCGATAGGATGGGCTCGAGACCGAACCTCCACTTAGATACGTCGACGATGTGGATCCAACGCTGTTCCGGTGCAAGGTGGTGCGCGGCGCATAGGATGAGGCCGAGTACGAGCTAGGATAGTAGCTGCTGGCGCTGCTGTAGCCACTGGACGAGAGTGAGCCGCCGGACGTAGGCAGATACTTTGAGAGACTGCTGTTGCGATCGTGGTATATGTTGCAGCGCGAATAACCGTTGGTGGTGGCCACACCTGAAGCGCTGCCTGTTGCACCGGAGCCGGAGCTGCTGTTGCCGGCGCCGTTGCCGCCGCTGGCCGACGACGATGTGCCGTAAAGACTGCCGCTGCCCGCCGCTGACGTTGATGATCCACGCGGCGCAATGACACGCATATTAGCAGCAGCAGCAGCAGCAGCAGTGATCCGATCTAACCGCAATTGGGCTTGGCTCCTCAGGCTGTGCGTGCCGTCGTTGCTTGGCTCCTTTTCTGGAGGTGGCTGATTTGATGTGTGCTGCTTCCACGCGTTTTGCTCTCACTGAAAGACAATGCAATTAGCAACAGATCAACAGATCCGCAAGGGAGTTGTCCTTCCCCTACTAACCTTGTCTATTCAGTTTTCCCTGACTATTTGTATTTCGTTTGCATTCGGTTCCTTTATAGTTTGTCCAATCGACTTGAATGCTACTTATGCGCTACATCTGGGGATCCGGATAGCTGTGACCGTTGAAGCTGAAGAGGCGACTGTGAACGAGGTTGCAGGAATATGAAAATTAGACCAGTCGGTTATATGATTATGTACATATACATATATATTTTTCTATTCCATCTAATACCCAATATTCTACCCTTATTTGTATATCCCTAACACCGGCAGAGGACAGAGCGCGCCAGACTGGACATGGAAGAGAGAGAGAAGAGAGAGATCGAGCGCAAGGCGGGAGAATTGCGTCCTTTAGTCTTTTTTTTACAATATGAGTCAAAAAACAGCTTTACTTGTCTATTACCCTTGAACGACTGAAGAATATGCAGATTATACGAGTATCTATCTTTACTTGAAAATTGATTTTTCCGCAAAAACAGTCATTATATTAATTAAATATTAATTACCTATTTGGGAAAATGTCGCGAAAATAACAAATGTTTTTGCAGCACCTGTGCTTGGTTGGCCTTGCGGTACACGGAAAAAAAAAACAGTTACTAATCTCCACACACACACACACATGCATTATTACCGACACACACACACACACACGCACAAGGCAAAAACCGATCATCAGCTGGGGTACTTGTTTACCGCAACAACAAACAGTACCGTTCGGGTAAGTCGTTGAAAACCTGCTGTCGAGGGGGTGACAGCCTTATTCGGTAACACTTAAATGAAGTTATATTTACGAGTAGGTGTGTGTGTGTGTGCGTGTAACGCCGCCAAGATGTCTACAGTACAATACAAAGTGCACGATGTCATTGTAGCCGAGGAAACCGTTGACTTCCCTACTAATTTCCATAGGGTAGGGGTAGGGGTTGGGCTTAACTAATATAAAATGGGCAGAAGCGACACATGGCCACACTATCAAATCGATCTTTCGTTCATAAAATACTACACAACTACCTACAACCCATTCACACACACACAATCACACACACCCAGGCGCACCGTTTCCATTGGATACACATACAAATGCACGGGCACGCACTGCAATGCCTTTTCGAACAGAAATAAATGAAATTCTTCAAGTTCACACACACAATCACACATTCTTACGCACATTACGTTGTAAACTTTTTTTGCCAATCGTTTACCACGTTTTAATTATTCACCAATTGGCGATTTCTGCTTCTTTTCGATTAAATATACTTATTCAATGCTCTCAATCGTCAAAAATCGAAATATTTATAATCAACAACAACAAAATTTAAAACGAAACGAAATAAATCTATTTTTAAAAGCGCTTAAAAGCACACACACACACACACACACACGCTTGAAATTATTGTGTGTTGGGGCTGTCGGTTTGACAGTGAAATGAGTAGAGCGAACGGGTAATGGGGAGCGGGGAATAAGGGACGGCAGTAGTAAAAACGCCGCTGAGCGTATACGAGCGAATAGGATAGCACTATTGGCGACACAGTCATACACACAACCGAATGGGGAGCTCTCGCGCAAACACATAAACGTTCACTACATAGACAAACAGGCAATGTACGAATTACGCAAAGTCAAATATCTTTCTCAAAATGGAAAGTGGAAAAGTGACGATTGCTATTGTGAATTTTTCTACCGCCTGATCACAAAACCACAGCGCGGACACGACTAAAATTGGAGCACAAATTACAAGGCAAAGCAGATATCACAAGCAAACGAGGTCGCGAGGGCGAAAAAAAAACAATATGAAATATTTGCCTATGAGTTCACTATAAGCTTTGTCAATTTACACGGCAATAATTAGATATGATATGATATATTTACTTTAAATCTGTTTTCAGCACAGCCACAGAACCCGCATAGCGTAGGGATGTTCAATATATCAATATATCGATATATCTAAATTTTGATAATATATATTTTGGACTAACGGAAATAGTATTCTACTACCGATGTACATGATATCGGTACTTTCGTTCGATAAATGGAATATGAATTCGGCGGTTACATACCATTGTCTGGATATAATATTAAAAGCAGGGACCGTAATCATTATAAGTTATATTTAAAAAATCACGTCATAATGATTATATAATGATTGTTAGGATTTTCCTCACGGATAATGATTAATTTTGATTAATTTTATAATAATCATAAATAATTATTATTTTTGATCAAAAAAAAAAACTCAAAAATAATGATTATCAATGATTTTTATTTTTTTCGCTTAAAATAAAACTCAACAATAGCTTAAAGGAAGCAAAACCCTTTATAGGTAAAAATTGTTCTAAGAAATGTGTTCGGGGCAGATCCCCGCCAAATAGCGGCTGGCCAAATAGCAGCTATTTTTTTGGCCTTCAACCATACATTTACATTCCTACATACATACATATGTACATATTCTGTTATTCTTGCACTTGCTTGCCCTGCTAAACGTTCTCTCAAAGCTCGCGCTTCTCTTCGTTATCTATGCTCGGCCTTATCTATGCTCGGCGTTATCTATGTTTGCCCTATGACAGCCCGTAATATCCAATATTACTATTATTATATCCAAAATACTAAATACTACATATGTACATACATACTACAACAGACTATAGAGGCATAAATGAAATTTAATAGAAAATAGTTGAATCCTTAAAAGTCGTCATTGAAGGACATGTGATGTATCATATGAAAGTCATTAAATCGCAGATCAAGAGTATGTAATCACATCGGCGGAAAGTGGTACATGGAAGCCGTAAGCTATTGTTGAGTTTTATTTTAAGCGAAAAAAATAAAAATCATTGATAATCATTATTTTTGAGTTTTTTTTTTTGATCAAAAATAATAATTATTTATGATTATTATAAAATTAATCAAAATTAATCATTATCCGTGAGGAAAATCCTAAAAATCAGAATTTTTAAAATCATGGCTGAAATGCAGACTTCTTACAAAGCTAAAGATTTTGGTATGGTTCACTTATTTCTACGTCCATTAGAAGTGGATGATTTATTTATTACAAAAAAACAAAATAATCATTATTTACGGTCCCTGATTAAAAGCGATAAAATTACGATTTTCCAGCAACACAGCAGTGTTATGAGTTTTATTTCCATTATTTTTGTTCAATATTTTGTCAGCTTATCGATACCATATAAGAAACTGAAAGGTGTGTAATCTAGAGGGGGAACAAAATCGAACGAACTAAAACAACGACTTAGTTTGCTTAATATACAAAAACAAACGAAAATGATAAATTTACGATATTTATTTATCACTACACTACAATATGATAAGTTTTTTCTTTTGACCAGTGTGACCGCCCGCAAAAGCGTGAACATGCAAAGTATCAACTCCAGCTAGCTGTTATAATCATCGCACTTGTCGCCCATCAAGCTATCGATAGAACTGTACATCTCTAGTATATACATTCTGAGTGAAAATTTCTTCTCTGGTATCTAGTGTGAAAATTTCTTTACAAAATTCGCTTGTAATTAATTTGCAGTTGTGCCCAAACGATTTGTTAGTGAAAAGCAATGTTACCGCATCGCTGATGCCACTCGTGTCAGGTAGAGCCTGCCGGGGTGCTACAGAACCATTCATTCTATAAACAAATCGAAATCGCAGGCCGCAAATTGTCGCGTCGCATTACATTCAGTGTTGCCAACTCGGGAAATGGCTGGCTGAAGATTTTCCGCAAAATTTTCTGAAAAGTTGGCTACACTAGAGTGAAGGCTTGGGGTGCATACTTATAAATAAGCAAAGCACTAATTGGAAATGTTCTTTTGTAGCTACCCGTCTTGGCCAGCTGCAAATTGACCGAATCAGCTTGTTGGACATTCAATCATCCAATTCTAGCCGGAAAAAGGCTGAACTGGCAACACTGCAGTCGCCAGAGCCGCCGCCGACACACTACTCGGGCAAAATGAAGTGAGAAAAGACTACTTTAAACACAAACTGATACTGAAAACTCTTCAAATGCATATAATATACAATTTATTGCTTTTTTTGTTCCATGTTTCTGGCAGTAAACCAAAGTGCACGTTGGCTTTTTGTTAATTTTTCGCAATTTTTGATTCGTGTCGTCATCTCGCCATCGTCACCGTCATTGCCATTGTCAACTGTCGCCCACCACCCGCTCAGACCCTCCCACCATCTTCGACAGTCTTGTGGGGGACACCTTTTGGCAGAACCTTGTTCCCAGCGCAGCATTGATTGAGCCCCACACCTCAAGCAACATCTCCTCAGCATCTCTCAGTCGTTGCCATATTCCAATATACTGTTCAGGTAAGTGAGACGTTTTGTTCCGGTGCGTTCCCTTAGGGGAAGTCAAACCAGGCCAAGAACAGACCAGACGTATTCATGAACCACATACGACTCTTTTCCAGTTATGTCATCGACTGCCGGTAAACGCAAGGAGATCTACAAATATCTCGCACCATGGCCCCTCTACTCCATGAACTGGAGCGTGCGGCCGGACAAGCGATTCCGCCTTGCCCTGGGCAGCTTCATCGAGGAGTATAACAATAAAGTGCAAATCATCAGCCTGGACGAGGACACCAGCGAATTTAGTGCTAAAAGGTGGGCTTTATCTTTGGCTTTTTCTGCTCTCTGCTCTCCGCTGAACGATTAATAATCTTGTTTTTTGCTCCAGCACCTTTGACCATCCATATCCGACGACAAAAATCATGTGGATACCGGACTCGAAGGGCGTGTATCCCGATTTGCTAGCCACCAGCGGTGACTATCTGCGCGTGTGGCGTGCGGGCGAGCCGGACACAAGACTCGAGTGCGTTCTGAATAACAACAAGAACAGCGACTTCTGTGCCCCGCTCACATCGTTCGACTGGAACGAGGTGGATCCCAATCTGGTGGGCACCTCATCCATAGACACAACATGCACCATCTGGGGCCTTGAGACGGGCCAACCGCACGCCCGTGTCTATGTGGCGGGACATGTGAAGACGCAGCTGATAGCCCACGACAAGGAGGTCTATGACATCGCATTCTCACGCGCCGGTGGTGGACGGGACATGTTCGCCTCCGTGGGTGCTGATGGATCGGTGCGCATGTTCGATCTGAGGCATCTGGAGCATTCGACCATTATTTATGAGGTATGTGGAGCTGAAGTGTAACAGCCAATGGCATTTAACGGCTCTTGCTTGTCTTTTTTGCAGGATCCTGCCCACACGGCGCTACTGCGTCTGGCTTGGAACAAACAAGATCCGAATTACTTAGCCACAGTTGCCATGGACTCGTGCGAAGTTATTATTTTAGATGTTCGTGTTCCTTGTACACCCGTTGCAAGACTGAGCAATCACAGAGCGTGCGTCAACGGTATTGCGTGGGCGCCGCATAGGTAAGAACAAGAAACAGAACCTCCCTGCCCTACAGCATATTGATTGGCAGCATCTTGGCATTCTTCGATCCCACTGGGCTATCCACTAACGTGATCTTGTTTGTTTGCAGTTCCTGTCACATCTGCACTGCCGGTGATGATCACCAAGCACTGATCTGGGATATACAACAAATGCCACGCGCAATCGAGGATCCAATTTTAGCCTATACAGCTGCCGAGGGCGAAGTCAATCAGATTCAATGGGGCGCCACACAGCCCGATTGGATAGCCATTTGCTATAACAAAGCGTGCGAGATCCTCCGAGTCTAAGAGTCAATTTTGTCCCTGCCTGCCTCCTGCCTTTGGCTGTGGGCTGTGGCTTCAAAGCACTTGGATGTAATTGCTAAACAACGCACAGTCAATCCACATCACCAACACACAAACCCACACATGCACAGACATACACACACACACCTACACCTACACCTACACACACATTTGCTGTTGGTATTTCGCTGGTGCAGCTAAAGTGTACGGCTATGTACGAGTGGATTTATGTTGAGTCGGTTCCTCCGTATTATCGCATCCGCCACTTGTTTAATTCAAAGTTTGTTTGTCTGTCGTTTGCTTTGCTCCCAACATGGCATCCTTTGTAGAAGAAAGAGATAGATAGCGAGAGAAAGAGGGTGTGAGAACAGGATACAATGAGCCGGAGAGAGACAGATCGAGAGAGACAGATCGAGAGAGACAGATCGAGAGAGACAGATCGAGAGAGGAAGGATAAAGAAGGATAGACAGAGAGCGTCGCGCTCTGATTGGACGATGTATGTATTTTTAGATACTTAGCTTAGTTGATTATACGAGTATATAAGTCGGGAATCTATAAGGTATAACCAAAAGATGTATCTCTAACTGTAGTTTATTTGACACTTCCCCCTGACCTTGACCTTAACCTTGACACCCTTTATAGCCATATGACATTAGACTCTGCCAACTTGGCTGCACAGAGCAAAATAAGTATTCGTAGACGTCTCCCGACACGACACCACCTCTCCCGGCTATCAGTCGAAGAACTAAGACAAAAAAAAAACTAAATTTGATCTAAAAAAAGTATAGAAATCAATCATGTCTGCACACTGCAGCGCTGCTGCCTGTTTTTGCAATTAGTTAACAAAGTTTAATGTCATATTTGTCCCAATTACCATTCTGCCCGCAACAACACAGAACAAATCAAATTGAGGCGCCACCAATTATTTCATAATTAAGAAAAAAGTTTAACAAAGAAAGTAAGAGAAACGAACCAACATTTATTTAAATGGAAGAAAGAAAGAAAACAAAAACAATGTCCTACCTCGTTTTCCCACACAAAATGTGGCCACAGCAACACACACACACACACCCCCCGCACACACATACATTAAATACAAACAAAAAAAGAAGAGAGGAAAAAAGCTTTTTCGAAATATTTTTACTTTGTTCCTTGTTTTTGTTTTTTTTTGTACGAATTCTATGAGAACCAAAAACCCGAAAACAAAACAAAGAGAAAGAAAAACAGCAGCAAAGGAAAAACCATGGACTTAAGCAAATGCAAAACAAAATAAAAGAAGAGACGAGAAGAAGAAAACAAATAAATTTAATAAGCGAAAAGATACTTAAATATATAATTACCGAATAAAACAACTGAATTCCAAAAACGCAACTGCACACGACACACACAGCTAGAACACAATACTATCTAAAATACAAACTCAAGCAAACGCAAACGCAAATACAAAAAAAAATTAAAACAAACAAAAAAAAACCGAAATATATGAGCGAGAGAGAATACAAGATTGTTGCTATATCCATTTACCAAGCGAAAGAAACAAAAAAAAAAGAACAAAAAAGAACACAAACGAAACACAAAGATAAAGAGAAACCAAACTACAAGCGAAATATGATAATTTCAAGAGTAAAGCGTTAAGACAGACTTTTCAAACAGCCCTCGCCATCGTCCTATCACACAAACACAAACATACACACACAGGCACCCGACCCGACACCACTGCCCCGCAACGCGAGAGAGTAACTGTAATAAGCTCTCGCAGCGTAAAAAAGTAGGCAAGGATCCTCCATGAGAGAGGCGGGGCCAGCTGGGTAACTGTAAGAATCTCTCGCGGCCTCAGCAGTGACTGCATAGTAGAGAGAGAGCAGTGAGAGCGAGAGAGAGAGACTGAATGTCGTTACGCAGCGGGGACACAAACCTCTCTGCCGCCATTTTGCACTCGAACCGAACCCCAACCGACACCATCCTCCACGTTTCTGTGTACTTCTCCAAAAAACAAGAATCGAATCGAATGACTTTTTTTATGCAACTTGTAATTTATAGCAATTTCACAACTTATATATATATATACATAGGATATATACATATACACACATATATATATATATATATATATATATATATAAATATATATGTATATATATATGCGGAAGGCGTGTTAGATATACCGATACTGTGTAATCCGATGATCATGTATTGTAAATACAATATGGAACCACTCTTTTTAACAAACAAAACCAACAATCAGAGCCAGTAAAAAAATAAGTACAGTACACACTTTTGAACAAGACTTAGCGCATGATTTTGTATAGAAATATAAGAGGCCTCTAACACTCCTGAATCAACCAAAATAAAACAAAAGTACTCCTCCCCGCTCTTCATAATAAAAGAAAACAAAAAGCAAAAACAAAAAATCATCATAAAAAGATGCTGTAATCGGATTGAAATCGTTTTTGATACTTTGTACGAAACACATTGATTGTTCATTGATTTTGCAAAATGGTTTCCAATAACAGAAAAAGAATTCAACAAATATGCATGTAGAAAATCAATTCCAGACAGATATTATACCTTATACACATACGTGCATACATAAATATGTATGTATATTTCTTTCTCTGCGTTTGTTATACTTATTTAATTATGATACAAAAATTTATATACTTAGATACACACATATGAGTACATACACAAAAAACACCCACACATACATAGCATCGTATATAGGACATCTGTACCAGAGGCTGGTAGCTAAACCAAGCGCACTAGGAGACGTAGGATGGTAGGACGGACGAACGCTGATTGATTGATTCATGAGGTGTGACGTAACGTAACGTGACGTGACGAGACAACAGGAGACCGTATAAGAAAAAGATAAGGTATGATGTCGCACATGAGATGTGGTCGAAACAGAAATAAAAAGAAACAAACCAAACAGACAAATATTTAAATAAACCATTTTTAAATAACGAATTTGCGTCTTAATCAAATCTAGACAGGGGGATCGATAAGACATCGAAATGGATACCGTGACCTACCCGTGAAGGGCCTGGACTACGCTATGCTCAACATTTTGTTGATCTTCTCGTTGGTCCTTGGCTGGACAGGGCCTCCTCGTTATAAGCAATCTGAATGATCGCTGATATGATTCACGGCCACGTAGATGTTGTACGGTCGCTTGTTCCGGTTGTTCGAGCGTCTAACGAGGATGGAGGTTGCAATGGATGATCCGGAGATACTCACACATTCATAATACCCTCGACGTCCCCATATGGGGGATGGGTATCGCTACCAAATAGCCGTTTTGCACTCTCCTACCTAACCTACTGTAAAGTGTAGTGGAATACGAATACGAAAAACTGCGTGCTATTTTCGATATGAAAAGCGACACAACACAGCTCTCTACGAGGAGGGGGCAATGGCCACTCCGTGATTTGCATGTTATTGAACTTTTCGATGATTGTGTCATAAATATCACACAACCAGGAGCGGCTTTTGTTCGAAAGTGGAGCGGAAAATGTCTACTCAAATCCAAAATCGGTAGACATTAAGAATCGTGTGATATATCATCCACATCTACATAATCTATGTACATTCCTGATCTACATTTATGCTGTCGGGTGTCATTGAAACGATCGTGCGCGGCTGGGCTGGGGGCTGCCCTTGGTTTTTGCTGAGTCCGCACCTGGGCCGAGCGAGAGAAATCTAATCAGCTGAATTAGAATTAAGTAGTTTGACTAACAAATTAACTGCGACGTTTTAGCTGCGTGTGCAAGCCGTCATCAAGTCATTGAAAGTCGAGCGAACAGTCCGAGCAGACGGCAGACCACACGCCACAACGAACCAGCAATGGGTATCAATGCAGATAAGGATATCGATATTTTGCGGCCGCTTACTGATAACGAGGTCGACGAGCTGCTCGGTCTGTACGAGCGTAAATATGGGCCAGAGAATTTCCACTATCTCCTGCTCTACAATCAGCGCAAATGGGACTGTCAGCTGGCGGCGGCGGGTATAGACAGGGACGATCCCGCTTACATTTCGCTGAGGAAACAGTTCTACACGCACAGCCAGGGCGACTTCCGACGGTTTGGCACCTACGTGAGCCTCCATCGGGACATAGTGCAGAGCGTGTCGTTCTTCAGCTGGCAGCCGGAGGGGGCTCGGGAGTTGTTCGAGTGCCTGGAGCGAACGAATCGGATTGAGTGGACACGGGGCGCTCTTCTCACCAACGTCGATCCTGACTTCTGCGAGCGGGTCAAGGCTCTGGCCACACAGAGAGGCGTCACCACAATCAATGCCCGACAGTGCTACGGAATGGTGCTGTCCCACGACGGGGCTCGTAATGCCGAGGTGCCCGAGCTGCTGTCAGAGTTCGAACTGCGTCCGCTGAGGGATGAGGACGCGCCCATGGTACACGCCATATGGCCCAATAAGGGGGAGGGCTCCCTGCCCTACCTGAGGGCCCTCATCAAATTCAACAAGACGATTGGCGCTTGTCGCAGTGACACGGGCGAGCTGATAGCCTGGATCTTCCAGAACGATTTCTCTGGCTTGGGGTAAGTCCAGTCCCCGAACTGTGTGATGATCGACTGAGGATGGTCTGCTTCTGTTCATTCAAGCATGCTGCAGGTTCTGCCGAAGGCTGAGCGACGGGGCCTGGGGGGACTCCTGGCCGCTGCCATGACCAGGAGGATAGCCAGAGGCGAGAAGGTAACGCTGACCGCCTGGATTGTGACTAGCAATTGGCGCTCCGAGGCATTACTGAAGCGTATTGGCTACCACCAGGACGTCATCAACGAGTGGATCAAGTTGCAGCCAGTTCCTTAGGCCGCTGTCGAGGATTGCAGTGTTCGATGCTTTCGGTGTTCGTTTGGCTTAGTGGCGAGTTCCTATGTAGACATCATGCTAATTGTAAGTTAGGCCTTTGGCCAAGGTTCGTTTGGTGCGGTGCGGTTCGGTTCTGCTTGGGATCGGAGCTTTTCAATGAGAACACATGGTGATTTGCATTTTCTATGCCTATGTACATGGTCAACATTTTATTGTGGCATTTAACACGCGCACACGCTTTCTGAATACACTTTACGGCTTCATCAAATTCAAAAAACAAAAAAAAAGAATTCAAAATAGGGAGGAGGAGCAGGGGAGGGGCCTCAAGCTACTTATTTACAAAATATGAAAACACGCATCAAAACGTTATCAAAAATACAATTTACAAACATTAATTAGGTATTACGCCTGTGGATATTCACGCATAGTCAATAGCTGGGGTAACAGAGAGCTGGGACATGGGCAGGGATCGGTATCGGTATTCGTAGCATCTGTATCTGTATCGTAAATCTGGTTAAGGTAAGACTACAAGACTATTTAGCTTTTAGCCTAAGGGGGAGTGGCGGATAGATTCTCTAACTAATAACTAAACGAAGAGCAAGCGTGTGGCCGTCCCGCTGGGCATTCCACTACCATTGGCCAACAGGCTGTTGCCGCTCATAACCGAGCCAGGCTTGTGCAGTCCATTCGACATTTTGCCGTTCATGGCACCGCGGTAGTACGGATCGGTTTGCTGCTGCAGCGGCGTATACTTAATGTGATTGCTTTGCGATAACGGCAGCGTCGGCGGCTCTCTGGACTTTGTGATTTGCTTGGCGCGATTGTAGCACAAAACACCAACAATGGCCAGTGTCATGCCCAGACAGTTGACCCACGTTACGGGATTGCCCAGTATGATCAGCGAAACGGCAATGACGAATATCCGCTTCGAGGCACTAGCCACTGCATACGTCAACGGTGTGACCAGCGACAGTACGCTAAACGCAATGATGTTCTGCAGCCAGTTCAGTACGCCGTCGGCGAACAGCAGGGCAATCACGCGGTAGTCCATGTTCTTCTGCAATTGGAGATTACGAATATACAATTGAAAATAGTGATCAAAATGAAATGGAAGATCGACTTCTTGATTAAAATGAACCTTTTCCGTGTTTTTGTACTTCTACAGATGTTCTCTGTTCGAATATTTATCAGAACGGAAGAGACCACTTCAATTAAGATAAGATAATTGATTGCTTTATTAGAGATCGCTCTCTGTGACTGCCATCCTCCACAAGCGAGGAGGAAGCGGGCCAACAATTACTTACAATAGCCGAATGGCGAAAGACAGCTAGGCTGTCCATGTATAGCCAGATGGGCAGGAAAATGAACAGCGACAGCTTTCCCAGCAGATGGAGCAGCCGCAGATGATGAATGTTCGTGTCCTTGAGCACCTGAAAGTGTGATAAGGAATGCATTAGCATAGCACTTTGAGGAGTGGCAATGGACTTACCTTCTTGGAGAAGATGTTCTGCATGGAGAAGCCCATGGTGGAGATGAGGGCACTGACCAGGCCCAGCATATCGAATGAGATCTCCGTGACGGTGGCAATGCCAACGCCAGTGATGATGGGTAGCAGACTCAGGTACACAAGGGTCGGCTGCTTCTCGTTAAAGAAGACGCGCGTCAGCACAACGGTGAAGAGAGGCATCGTCGCCTTGACTGGGTCGTCGAAAGGTGCGTGCGGTTGCGTGCGTGTGAAAGGGTAAAGTAAATGTTGGCGCCAGTGTTGCTGACGTGTTGAACGAGGGGTTTGTTTTTTTGGATTTGCGTGGATGCTGCTACTCACCAGTGTGTGCATAGGAAACAGGGACCTTCCACAGCGATATGTGAGAGGTGACCGAGGCGAGGAGCTTGCCAATAGCTAGCGGAACGATGAGGCGAAAGTAGTAGGAGCGCGGTATTTCCTGATACTTTCGTATGCGCCACAGATTAAAGAAGGGACCACTGTACAGCGTGATACTGCAGAGCTGGACCAGGGTGACGGTCATGGGGAAGGGGAATTCGTTGAGCACCATTTTTCCAATCACATTGTTGCTGGACGAGATGACGTACCAGAAGAGGCACATCATCAATACCACGGCAACATGACGAGAGCTTGTCCGCTTGCCGCCCAACATTTTGGTGTCCGGATCGGATCGGTATCGCTGTCGCTGGTCCTTGTCTGCTTTTGTCGCAGTTACACGAATGTGTCGCCTGTTCCCGGACACTTGGAAGCCGGCGGGTGGGGATTTGTTGCTGATTTCGGCACGTTATTGCATTGCGATACTTGGTTTTAAACATAAAACGTCGTCTGTTTGTTTTCTACGTGTACCCATCAGTGTTACCAGATCCCCCACTAATTTATCGTTTTGTCTCGTGCTATCTCTATCTTGAATTCTAGATTGGTCTTGAAGTCAGGTGGAAATTGGACCAATTAATCGATTATTTAATAAACATTTCCATAGATGTATTGATTCGAATATATTATTTTTGACTTGGGATATATGTATATACCAAAATCCTTACAAAATGCCTGTGCAGCTTTCACCACCAATAAAAACAAAAACTAGCATACCGAATATAAAATTAAGGCCTAACGAAAGGTAGAAACATACACTTGTGTGAGTTACCTATCGATAGTTGAGTTACCTCAATAACGCACTTTACACTTCCACAAAGTTGATTTATTGAGTTTGAGCGCTGCTACGTGCGTGTGTTTAGATCAAGTAACTTAGTAAAATAGCTGACATAATGATAAAATTAGTTTAAAGCACATTTTCGGGAATTCTTGGCGCTAGCGCCCACACGTCATGTAAATCAGGTGGGGTGGATTTTACCTTGCAGGCCTTGCATTTTTTGAGCCGTTTTGCCTGCTGTCCATACCCGATTTCTTCCGCAGATCCTCAGCAATTTTCCAGGGAAAAATATTATAAACTTCCCAGGATGGCGAGGATTTTTTACAGTGGGCGGATTTGAAATGAGCAAGGGAGTTACTAAATCAAAGTAAACTGTTCCATAGGAGATTAGTTATTCGATTATGTTATCTTTTTACTATAATTTATGGGTTTCCTTCCAAGGAGTAGCCCCAACACTTTATAGCCCAAATTAGAGTGAACAAATAAAGCAATAGCCCCCAAAACTACTAACTTCGACACGAGCGTAACAGAACGTTGCCCACCAGCCATTGTAAAATTGTTAAATTTATTACTTTCGGCCATAAACTGCAATATTAAATATTTATCCATGGCTTTCACAATTTTATAATTTTTCTCTGTACGTTATCTTTTGAAACTCAACCAAATGGGTGTCTTGCTAAAAAATCGGTGTTCGAGAAAAAATATCGATGTCTGCAGGACCCAAACATCGAAGTTTCTCCAGCTCTAGCAGATACAGAATTACTCATTTCAATTGAAAAATTCGAGTTGACCGGGAAAAAAAGCGAAATACGACAACAGGATGAACCGTTCTCGCCGAGCAACATCTGCTAGCAACAAATCATTTGTTTCCGGTGGAATCTATGTAAGTTTGACTAAATATTATTTAGAGAATTTGATGCTCTGGTTCAGCGGTGGGCAGGCCCAAGGGGCCAGGTGGACAAGAAACAAGAAAAACAAAATAAACTGTGGGCGTGTACGTTCGGGACCAAAAATTGCAAAACCAAATGTGTGTGTGACCGAGACTAGCTCATGACGGTTCTGTTCTGTTTTTCTGCTTCTGATGCCAAAACTTAAAAAGCGTGCCCACCGCTGCTCTGGTTTATTCGTGTGATGGCCTCATGAAACACCAACTTACGCATTCACCACAACCATTGCCAGTGGCTACGAATTAGTACTGTAATTTTGTATATTGATTTTAGTTCTTATATATTGGTTTTTTAATTTTGGCGGCTTATAGCGGGGGTCTGTGAATCAACTCCGCGAAAAGAAATTGAGAAAAAGGCAATTGGTAGATAACGCAATGCAACGCAACGTTGCCATTGCAAAAACGAAACGCATCCCTGCATATGTATGTGTGTGCAGTTGCGGTACAAGCGCTATGCGTGTGAGAGGGTTACTGTTAGGTTTTGGCACCTAAGCATGCAGTATGGTATGTATGTACACTGTATGGACACAGAACAATAGCAAAAAAAAAAAATGATGCGCGTAAAAAAATGTGCTTAAGCGGGGAAAAACAACAGGCAGCTAATTTCGCAATAGCCAGAAATTCAAATTTGCAGTCGTTTCAACAGGGCTAGCATTCAGCTAAAAAAGGTATTTTTATACGTATATAAGTAGTATCTAGTAGATTTGTACATCCTTATGCACATATTTCTATAAATGCAGCAGTCTGGCAATACATTGAAATTTTCAGATTCTTTTAGTAACCAGTAAAAATGCAAAAGAAAACCTGATGTCATGTGTAGTATTTGTCGGATGTTAACAAAAATGTGTCCGAATCTGTATACATACATACAGAATAGATAAATGCATACATATGTGTGGTACATAGATACAATTGTACATTTGAAACAAACTGCGTGCTAGACAATAGCTTCTGAGGAGGAAAAAAATGTCCATTAAAAATATGTACATAAATTTGTAATTTTTCAAGTGAAAGTCAAGTGTTACCGGCGGTAAAACATCTATAAATTATATAAAAACACAACTACTCCTCCCATATGCATATACATATACATATATACACACACACATGCACACGCTAATACATACATACAACACATATACATATAGAAATAATTTTGTTGAATTCCTTTTAAAACTTAAGAAAACAACATTTATTGTAATAACTGTATTTCTGTTTTTTATTTATATAATTTGCAGCGCACAATATGAAAATGTATGTGTGTTCAGCCCCCCAATTGTGAATTTATTTGCAATAGCCATAAAAGCAGGTTAATCGAAAGTGCAGAGCCGGTGTCCGAGCTGTAAACAGCACCAGAAACAAATCCCATCCCATCCCACTCCATCCCCATCCCCATCATAGAGTACCCCATTTGAGAGACTCGTGTCGACCTGGTGCCAGCAATTACGATATAATTCAGCTGGACTTGCGGTTTTCGCAGACTTTTATGGCTACTGAAAATTGATTCACACGAAATTGTAACTTAAAATTATTAGTTTTGCGCTAGATAGCAATGCTCATTTACTTCACTGATAGTACCCAAAACGAAACACCAGTAGCCAACATGGCGCTCAGTATGCGCACAAAAGTCGTACTGAACGCCAGCGTTGGTGCGTGGCCGTGGCCATGGCCTTTGTCCAGATACAAGAGCACCTATCGTTTGAGGCAGAGTTTCGTTTTGGGTCACTTTGGTTGCAGGAATGGTCATGGCTAATTCCTGAACTATGGTTTTTAGTAGGACCGAGCTCCCGTGAGCCTACCGCAAGCCACCCACTTCTGATGTAGTAGATCGATTGACTGGCATGTAAGATGATTTTGATTGGTAAAAGACTTTTTTTTATTGGTTTTATTGGTTGATCCCAGGCAGCCTCCCAGCACCAGCAGCAGCAACACTGCGCTGAAGCTTCCTGGGAATCTAGCTCAGGCACTGGATACTCTCTATCTCTCTTTTTCTTAGAAGAACAAACCACAAACAAAAGCAAATAAAACAAAACCTGTTTAACCATTTTGCGTCGTCCTGATGATTAATGACATTTTTCCGCAATTTAGAACCCGAATGCCACGGCCAAGCCCTTGATTCAACCGCCGGCAAATGCTCAGCCGCAGCCATCTCCAGTCTCGGCGCCTGCTCCGACTCCAGTGCCGGCTCCGGTTCCAGTCAAAGAGGTGCAGGCAAAGAAAAAAGAGGCACCGCCAGCAGTTAGTGCTCTGCCCATGCCAATTATTGTCAAGGATGAACCAGTTGCCATTGTCGAGGACGAGTCGTCGCCCGTCGAAAGCGCAAGCGAAGGGTTTTACATCGACATAAGCGCCGAAAATGGCAACGGAGGGAAAATCCCCTTCAAGAAGATCTTCCAGAAGCGCAAGAAGTCATCCGGTAAGCATCACCATCTCACCCAGCATCTCTTTTTTTTACTTATAATCTAATTTAATATGCTTTCAATTTTCAGAACGCACTCGGGATAAGAAGCAGCGCCAGAACCGCCAGTTACGCAAGTCGATGCTGCCGAAAAATTCCCTGATGGCTCTCAACGAACTGAAGGGCATTAACATAAGTGACTTTACCATCAATAGCAATCCTGATGGCGGATTCACTGCCATAGTCACGGTCAACTCTAACCAGTACCAGGGCAAGGGCCTCTCTAAGATGTCGGCCAAAAATTTGGCCTGTGAGCATGCATTGCGTGATTATATCATTGCCAAAATGAAGCCAAAGCCGCGCAAACCGAAGACTAATGTTGAGGAGAAGCAGTCATCGACCGCCGTAGAACCCATGGATACCAATGGAAGCGACAATGAATCTCCTGAAGACGAATTGCCAATGCTCAATTTGGCATCGTTTGCAATTTATAAATTGTTCAGCGAGTGGGAACGTGACGGTTACGTTGTGCCCGAAATGCATCCATCGGCAAACGCGCTGCCACAGCAGGGTGACGCCACTGCGGCAGTTCCCGTCGTCCCCAAGGAGCCGAAGAAGCCGCCAGTGCGTGCCGAATTGCCCCCAAACTGGCAGACCATGCACCCGGCCACATTGCTCTGCATTGTAGGTTCACTCAGATCCAGAGAACGTAGTAGAACTCAACCTGACCAACACTCTTTTTGTTCCCCTTTTTTCCAGATGCGCCCTGGAATCGCGTATGTGGACTATGGCACAGCTGGCGACAAGCCCAACGTGCCCCAGTGCCTCGGTGTGATCGTGGACAACCAAGAATTCACCGCCAATGGGCGCTCCAAGAAGATTGCACGGCGCAATGTTGCCGTGAATGTTTGCAACACATTATTCGGCACCAATTTCACATATGAAGAGTATTAGGCAAACATCAGACTTAACTTTACGTATTTACCATACCCCAAGTCCATAGTCTATTCATAATTTAACGGACGATTAAAATAAACAAACTGCATTTTTTTTTTCATATTTATAACACTAGTCGACACGACTTTTCCGCTGTCGCCCAAAATGACTTTCTGATAGATTTGGATGTTTACAAATTTTTAAGGAATTTTTTTTTCCAGGTTTAGTTTTTTTAAGAATTTTTAAAAAATTTGGGTTTTTTTTTCATAGGTAGTGCTTCTATTTTTCACAGGCGTCGTTTAAGGTATCGCTTATAAAAATCGATGGATAAACGGCCAAGTTGCAGCCGTTTGACCAAAACTTCATACACTCTTACACACAAAGAACCCTTTAAAAATAATTAAATTTTTATTTATGTATAAAAAAGAAGCTAAAAGTACAGGGCTATTGGCTCGTAAATAAATATATTCATTAGATTTACATAGTTTACGGGCAGGTTTGTTGATTTCAACGCTGTTGTTTCTATTACATAAAGGCCACCCTAAATAGTAATTTTTTGGATCACTAAAAACCTATATATGTGCATACATACATATGTATCACACAGGTTAAAAGTGTTGGGTAAACTCCGCAAAATGAAAAAAACATTTTTGTAAATGTTCTTCAAGTTTCATAATTTTCTAGTTTAGTTCCATTAACTTTGAGTTTTGGTATCCTTTTTTTCCAAAGTTCCACAGATATTGTGTTTAGACATGTGAATTTAAGTCTGGTAACGGGGTTGGAGTCTTCGGCTACTTGCATTGGTATATTTTGTAACCAATTAAGATTGGGTGTTTTGTTTTTGGTGGAACCAGAATGTCTTCTGAAAATTGTCACTCAAAATATCTTTTCAAAATGTTTTGGTTCCTTCTGTCATGAATATCATTCGTCTAGTACCAGCTGCACCTGTACAGTGTACACCCCAAACGACTCTTGCCTCTGTTCCTTACAGTTGGGTTCCGATTTTTTTCATAAATGGTTTTTTTTACCTTTTCCAAGACTTTGGGAGGAGCCCATTGTACATTCATTATAAGAACATATGATTTTCACTTCATTATACTGACTTCCTTTTGATTATATTTTTTAAAGCTGTATATTACTTACGAATATTACTTAAAGAATGAATGATTTCTGTATAAAAATATGTGGCCTTTTTGCTTAGTTATTTTGTATGCTAATAAAAAGTAGAAATTATAACTTTTTTCAGGAAATGATAGTAGATATGTTTATCTGGAATATGAAATAAATTTGTTTGGTTTAACTTAACCGTACGTATATATATAGACGATACATACAACTTGAATGATAAGGGTGTAAGAATAAATGTTGGACTTACTGTATTCCTATATGCTTAATAAAAACAAATAATAACCATAGAAAAAGTTAAACTTGCATAAATATCGGTGATGAGGGACAGCACTTGGCACAGGGGCTAAGTTTAGAGAACATGATGGAGTATGCGTTATCAGCTTGTATTAAAACTGTTGAGTGCCTACAGAATCAGCCACTCCACACTTTCGATTTCCGATCGTCTAATGATATTCCATGAATTTTATCAACGATCTTTGTCACTACACTCTTTTGGGCGGAGCACAGTGGGGCAAAAGCTATTTATCGAGGTTGCTTTTGGATAAATGTGGAATGTGCAGCTATAGGTTTCTTGCGCAAAAATACATCTTGAATAGAAAAAAAACCACAAATTTTTGTCTATTTTAGTTTAAATTATGCGCCAAAATGAATAGGAATGGAAGAAGTCTGGCAGCGCCTCGCTCTTAAACAGAGTTGCCACACTGCCAGTGACAGCTGATTCTACGTTTCAATTCAATTCATAATCACGACGAAAACTACCGAAATGTCGAAATTACTCTCGTACACAGCAAACATTACTTTGCGTAACTCGCGGCTTTCCGTTAGGCGGCTGTAAGTGTTCCTTGACATTGCCACCAACCATGGATGATCTCTATTCTATTGCCTTTCGCAGCGGCCGGCATGGTGTCCGAGGTTTTTCTGGTTTTGTTTCAAGGCATCTTAATGCGTCGCAGCCGGCTTATGGTCGGCCAGCATCAGGACTTTGCGCCAGAAGTTGCCGTCGACGGTTGTGAAGCGTAGCATGTTCATTCAGACGCAGGACACACCGAATCCAGACAGTCTGAAGTTTCTGCCTGGCGTCGAGGTGCTGGGCAAGGGCAATACCTATGATTTTCCCAGTGGAACGGCTGCCCATTGCAGTCCATTGGGTGAGTTACACTGCATTCTGAATGTCGCTCGAAGCAAGTAACCATCTAAACTCTCTTTTTTTCATAGCCAAATTACTGTTTCGCGTTGAGGGCGTGCGGGCGGTGTTCTTTGGCTCTGATTTTGTCACCATCTCCAAGGAGGAAGGCGCCGAGTGGAGTCTGATTAAGCCAGAGGTGTTTGCCGTCATCATGGACTTCTTTGCCAGCGGTTTGCCTATATTGAATGAGGCTCGACCCAATGCCGATACGGAGATACTCGAGGACGACGACGAGACAGTAATGATGATCAAAGAGCTGCTTGATACACGCATCCGACCAACCGTGCAGGAGGATGGCGGCGACATTGTCTTTATGGGCTACGAGGGCGGTATTGTCAAGTTGAAGATGCAGGGCTCCTGCTCATCCTGTCCTAGCTCGATAGTGACCCTAAAGAACGGCGTGCAGAATATGCTGCAGTTTTACATACCTGAGGTGGAGTCCGTGGAGCAGGTCTTCGACGACGCCGACAGGATGGCCGATAAGGAGTTCGAGCGCTTCGAGAAGAATCTTAAGCAAAAGGAGCCCGCTGGAGCGCCGGTGGGCATAGGCGGTGGCCCCAATTAGTCATCGATTCATCTGTTATACTGTTTGCGTTGCTAATTCTATAGTAAAATCCTAGTTATACATCTATATATGTGTCCAATTAATATATTTATTTACGGCAATAAGCTGAAATTCTTTGAGGAATGTTTGGTTCCAACATCCCGGCAGAGTGTTGGTTCACTCTTTCATCGCAATTGGGCGGTGCATAATCGATTGGGGACTGCGTAAGGTCAATAATTTGCATGCTCCCCAACGCGCCTTGTCCCAGTTTCAGTCGACCCCCCGCCGTCGCCACACAAGTGGGTCAATAAACCCGCATTATTGCCATTGATTCTACAGGAGCAGACAGCAAACCAATGCCAACCAAAGCCGCTGCCAAAGTAACCAAGTTTAATCAATAAATAATTGACATGCCAGAAGCAAATCGCGCCTAGCTAGGCGAGGCCAGGACCAATATCCGCGCAACTGCAGAACGGGGCAGACCACAGAGCGTACGTGCAGCACCCAGAAAGCCATCATACATACATTCTGGCTTAACCGATGCTCTGCTGGGCCAACGAGGATCACTTTCTCAGCCAACGCTATCCGTATCCGCAGCAAAAGGCACCCGAGACCCTCAAGAATTTGCTCCTCCGTTCCAGCGTGCCCATTGTGAGTGACAGCAGGGTAGACAGCACCGACAGCATGGCACCGTTGAAGGGGCAAGAGGTCACCAAGTTCCACAAGCACTCATTTCTTGAAAATCGCATCTTCGATCATCGCCTGGTCAAGGACAATCTGCTGGACAAATGGCCCACCGCTGACATGAACGAGTACCACGAGCGCAAGGATCATCGCAACCTCATGGAGTCCTATGTACCCATCAAACTCAATCAAATCATATACATATCATATAGCACCCAGCACACCGAGCACACCCAACTGTACAAAGTCTGATCCATCAAGCAGGCACTGGAAATGTTGCAGCTTTGGTTTCAGGCTCTGTCAGTAGATTCAGTCAGTCCCCAAACAGTACAGCACTAGCACACATCTAGATCGATTATTCCAGCTTACAGTTTTCGTAGAAAAGTCACAAATTTGTAGTTTTTCCGCATTTCCCACCAAACAAAATTACGAGTGGCACTCATTCCAAGTTCAAGTGACGCGCACGCGAACAAGATGAGCCAACACCAACATGGCAATTCGGGCAAGAGCGCCGGTGTACCGAATACCACGATCATGTATTCCCAATTGCAGCCATGGAGCCAGGCGGGTGCACCGCCCTGCATGGAACCAGTCAGCGGACCGTCGATACCGCCCCGTGTCGGCACCGCTTACGAGACTTCACAGCGTCATCCGTGGCGGCCGGCCTTGTCATACGAACTGATCACGGTGAAGCATCTGCCGGAGCAGCCGGTGACCAATCAACTGACGAAGCAATGTTTCATGCCCAAGGGCATGAAGACCGACGGAATGATCTTCCCAAATCTGGTCACCGGCTTCGATCGTAATCCCCAGCATGCCGCCCGCGCAGCCCTCTACACACGATATACCAACAACGAGTGGTACAACAACAACATGACCAAGTACTCCGAGTCCAACATGAACCGGTGAGTAATTAAAGAGCTATGCAGCTATGCATATGCATATGGTTTCTATAGGTTGATTAGTCTGTCCAGTCACCTATGTACGTCCGTGAGTAATTGGTTTTGTTCTCCATTAGCAATCTGTCGGAGCGGATGCGAAACGATGCCGTGCGCCTGATGCGCGAAGCCGACGAGAAGGCCACCGCAGGGCAGCGAGATGCAGGCCGCCGCCTTGGCGAACGCATCACAGACCTGACCTTCTGGCGCAACGAGTTAAACGGCGAGCTGGAGAAGCTGATCGCCGAGATGGCCGGCATCAACGAACTGCAGCGGCAGTGCGGCAAGGCATTGTTAGATCTGGAAATACCACTTCACATCGCCCAGGAGTGCCTGTTCCACCGCGAGTCGCGCCAGGGGACCGAGAAGGTACATGATGTTGTGGAAAAGGCCCTTTTGCTGGAGGTTAACAATCTGAGGATGTCGCGTGATCGGCTCAGTGGGTTGCATGAGAAGATCTCCAAGCAGGCACTCGATTGCCGTGGCGCCCAGCATCTGCTTGAGGATGATGTGGCACATAAGGAGTCGTCCCTAGGCATCGACTCAATGTGTCACCAACTGAACAACTACAGTCGTGGCATCGCCTATTATGGCGGCATCGAGAAGTATGATCCCTCGGTCAGCAGCCAGGAGTCGTGGGCTCAGACCAGCAGCGAGCATGTTAGACGGTGAGTGGGCTTTGGGGTTTGGCCGGGTTGGAAATTAATAAAAGTTTTTTCCTGTCACTTCAGATCGCAGGCTGAGCGCGCCAAGCTGTCCCAGTTGCGCAGTGATTCCCAGAACGTGGTTAATGCGGTGGCTAGCACCGTGTGGGACTTTTGGAGCAACACAAACAATGCGTTCGACAGACGGGCCCAGGAGATGGCCGAGGCCAAGAACCGCGTACAGCTGCACTTGCAGAAGGTGCAGCAGGAGTTGTTCGATATGGAGAAGCATCTGTTTCTGCTCCAGAAGGCCATACAGGATAAGTCTATGCCGCTCAAGGTGGCTCAGACGCGTCTCGAGGCGCGAACTCATCGCGAGGGCGTCGAGCTCTGCAAGTAAGTGGAGTTTAGGATTATGTGCCTCTGATATACTCATTTGATTCAATTCCTTTCAGGGATCATGCCCAAGAACGTTTGGTCCAAGAGGTGTACGACATTCAGGGCGCTGTGGATTCGCTCCACCACAAGCTGCAGGAGGCGGAGGCCACACACCAGGGCCTGCTGAAGACCCGCTCCACTCTGGAGGTGGACCTGCGCAACAAGGTCAATGCCTTGTTCATCGATCGGGAGAAGTGCATGAGTCTGCGCCGCTCCTTCCCAGTCAGCAACTTGATTCGCTATTAAAATCTATGAAAAGTGTAATCTAGGTGGCAGTAATAGTTTCTGTCGCACTCAAATGTATTACATCAATTTTCAGGAGCTGTAATACACTTATACATATCAGAAATTTTCGTTATATTTTTGTGCTGGGCCACTTTGAATTTGAATGAACCTCTAAGGTCAAAAATGTCTGGCATCCCTGCTGCAACTATCGACTAGACTAGTGTAATAGCTGTATGACATTAAACTTTAAAGCTGGACTAGTTGCAAAAACAGAGGCAGTCCTATAAATATTAGTTTGTCACAAATATAGCCGGTAGACGTGATTAGAACACTTAGACGGCTACGAAAACTAATTTTGGTTTTTGTCCATCATCTCTCGAATGTCATAACAGCGTAAGTACAGAAGAAAAACAATTATTGCAATTTAATAACTCAAATGAGTAAGTAAGTATTTATAGCAAAATTATAATTTAGTTTGCTATAAAATCAGTGCATTAAATGAACTGAGAAAACAGTACTAGCCGATAGTTATTCGATACAAGTGTCATCGTAGCTTGGCCATCTCTATGTACGTGCAGCTCTTTCCGTTTTTAGTGCACTTTTATTAAAAATTGATAAATACGGTTAACGCTTCTGTTTCTGCCAAAAAGGTGCTGGGATCATATCTAATACTAATATATAAATCTAAATTGAACAGGAGTTAGCTTAAAATCATCATTATTGCAGTAATAACAGAGTAACATGAAGCACTAACCGGCGACCATATTTTAATTGCCATTTTCACGCACTTTTTCATTTTGTGGTAGTCGACGTCATTGTCGCACCAGACACCAAACATATTCTGGCTAAATGGCTGGTTTGGTGGTTACATACGAGTCATCCAGTGATTGGGTGGCATTGCGGTTGCATTTGCTCCTCAATTGGAGTTCAATAAGTCGGGGCCATAGTCTGACGTGTACTTTTAGATAACTTTAAAAACATAGTAGTAGGTCAATGAACCAGCTGATTTAACCTAAAAAGCATTAGATCTATATATACACAAGTGTCATAATTGAAGGTTTCCTATATTTTCATGGTCGAATACGAAAACACCTTGAACAGCGATCTGAATCTATCTCTCAGCGGCCAAGAATCAGAGAAGAGCCCGCAGCAGGGCAACAAAAATATAATTAGAATGGGCTACGCTCTCTGTGTATTGGCCATTGCCTGCGCCTTGGCCGCCTATGCATCTGGCGTCGATCAAAGCAATTTCAAGACATGCGAACAAAGCAGCTTCTGTCGGTCAGTATCAAGACCATCTATTTTGGCCTTCATCTTCATTGTTGACTCATCGTTTCATTGCAGCCGCTCGCGGAAGGTGCAGAGCACGGGCAGCAAGTATGCCCTGGTATCGGGCACCGTGAACACCTACATGGATTCGCTGACGGGCGATCTGATTAACGGAAAACCACCATCTGTTCTCCTTCAAGCTGGAAGCCCTGGTGGATAGCACGTACCGCCTGCAGATCGACGAAAAGCAGCCACTGCGACCCCGCTATAAGGTGGAACATGCCCTCAAGGGACAGCCCGAGGCCGGGCGTATTCACGTCACACAAGAGACCGAAGGTGCGATCACCATCATTTCCAAACGGACCAAGGCGGTCATCTACGGAGATCCTTTCCGCATTGATTTCTACGAGAACGATGTTTTGGTTGTGTCCGTGAATTCCAAGAACTGGCTGTACTTCGAGCATCTGCGCCAGAAGCCCACTGAGCCGACCGAGCAGCGCGAAGGCGAGCCGGAGGACCAGGACGGTGCCGTCGAGACACCAAAATTATCCGACACGATCGACGACCCCGGCGCCTGGGAGGAGAACTTCAAATCGCATCACGACTCCAAGCCTTACGGCCCTGAGGCAGTGGCCCTAGACTTCTCTCCTTCCCGCGGCTGAGATTCTCTTTGCATACCGAGCATGCAGACAGCTTTGTCTTGAAATCGACATCTGGCACCGATCCTGTCGTCTGTACAATCTAGAGTCGTTCGAGTACGTTGTGGATAGCAAGATGGCCTTGTATGGCTCAGTGCCGGTGATCTACGCCAGGTATGTACTGTTGCCAGTACCCAATAATCGGTGACTATTATCATTATGATAATCATTCTCTCCTTCTCTGTAGAGCACAGCGCACTGCTGGCGTGTACTGGCAGAATGCAGCAGAGACCTGGGTGGACATTCAGACGGGAGAGACAAATGTTGTCTCTTCGCTGGTCAACTTTGTTTCCGGCTCTAAGAAGACACCTGCGCCGGGGGCTCATTTCATGTCCGAATCGGGCATAGTCGATGCGTTCATCCTGCTGGGTCCAAAGCCCTGGATGTCTTTAAGCAGTACGCGGCCTCCCGACACCCCATGAGCTGCCGCAGCTTTTTTCGCTGGCCTACCACAGTGTCGCTGGAACTACAATGACGAGCGAGACGTGACCGCGGTGTCGGCCAGTTTGATAGTACAATATACCCATGGACACCATGTGGCTGGACATTGAACATACCGATGGCAAGCGCTACTTCACATGGGACAAATTCCAGTTCCCCAGCCGCTGACCATGATCAAGAGATCTCACCGAGCTGGGCCGTCATCTCGTGATTATTATCGATCCCCATATCAAACGCGACCATAGCTACTTCTTCCACCAAGACTGCACAGAGAAGAGATGCTATGTGAGACGCGGGAGGGCAATGATTACGAGGGCTGGTGCTGGCCGGGATCTGCCAGCTATCCGGACTTCTTCAAACCGGAAGTGCGGCAGTACTATGCCAGCCAGTTTGACATCCGATTTAGACGGTCACCGCAGATGTGATGTTGTGGAACGACATGAACGAGCCGTCTGTCTTCAATGGACCTGAGATAACGCACCTAAGGATCTAGTTCATTACGGCGACTGGGAGCACCGTGATGTCCACAATCTCTACGGCCACATGCATTTGATGGGCACCTTCGAGGGACTCCAGCAGCGCGATCCGAACCAGCGTCCCTTCATTCTCACTCGGGCGCACTTTGCTGGCTCTCAGCGTTGTGCGGCCATCTGGACCGGGGACAACCAGGCCGACTGGCCGCATCTGCAGCATTCGATTAAGATGTGCCTGACAGAGGCCGTGGCCGGATTTTCGTTCTGCGGTGCCGACGTCGGGGGCTTTTTCGGCAATCCCGATGGCGAGCTGCTGGAGCGCTGGTATCCAGACCGGTGCCTTCCTGCCTTCTTCCGTGCCCACGCTCATATCGATACCAAGCGCCGGGAGCCAGCGGCTCTTCCCGAGCGCCTCGTCAGGTCATTCAAGGCGCGATCAAGACGCGCTACTCAGTACCTGCCGCTCTGGTACACCGCATTCGATGAGCTGGAGCAGACTGGGGCACCGGTGATCCGCCCATTGCTCACACACTACCCGCTCGACAAGGAGGCCTTTGGCATTGACAACCAACTGCTGGTACAGGATCGCCTGCTGGTCAAACCGGTCATGCAGCAGGGTGTCAGCAAGGTAGATGTCTACTTCCCGGCCATCGATGACAAGAAAAACGGAGACTTGTGGTACGATGTGGAAACATACGAGCGTCAGGAGCGTGTCGGATATGTGACTGTTCCGGTTACTGAATATAAGGTATTGTTTTGTTTGTTTCTCAGTATAGACATCTGGACCTTCTGAGCTGATCACGTTTTATTCACCATTCTCTTACCTTTTCTTCATTGTAGATTCCAGTTTGGCAGCGCGGTGGCACTGTTGTGCCCAAAAAGGAGCGCCAGCGTCGATCATCAGTAGCGATGCTGAACGATCCCTATACTCTGATCATTTGCTTGGATCGCCACAGCAAAGCTGCCGGTACACTCTACCTGGACGACGAGAAATCATACGCCTATCGGAACGGCAAACACATCTATGTGAGCTACGAGTTTTCCGACAATCAGCTAACCACCCGCTTCATTGGCAAGCCCAACTACAAGTCCGATGCCTGGATTGAGCGCATCGTCATTGCCGGACTTGAGCGTGTGCCCAGCAGTGCCAGGATTGGCGTTAACGGAGTCACCCAGGTGCTGGAGGTCTCGCGCCAAGGGGGTGCTGTGGTCGTGCGCAAACCGGCCGTTAAAATGGACGTCGACTTCGTCCTCACGCTCAAATACGCATAGTCTGTCTTATGGCTTGTATTAACTGCACACACGACACAGAGCTGATATTGTTATTAAACGATTTACATAAGTAACCCAAACTGCAAGTCAGTCCCATCTGCCTAGCAGTATTATTCCATTTATAGATTCCCGGTCTTTTTTTTTTATATCGGATCTAATCGGATTACGAGTATCTTAGCGTTTTCTCGGTTTCTGTTCTGTGAATCAACTCGAAATCCAATGTTCGATAATAAAAACAGTTTTTTTAAGAAGAAATTGTGTTTACTTTAATGAATTTTCATACCACCGATTAGCAGACAGATACCAGGATACCAGCTTTTAAGCCAACACCACAGGAATGTAGGGAAACGAGCGAGTTGGTCAGTATGTGTCGCTACCCTCCTTACCCTCCGCCATATGTCGCACACTGCACGGGGAAGAGTATGTGTGAAGGAGTAGAACAGAAGTCGCCGAAGAACGTGAACAAAGGGACGGTTGTAAAACAAGATCAGATTGCAGAGGCGATGGTCGAACGCCGTTGGGACAGATATGCATGTGGCCGAGGTAACGAGGGACTCACAGCCGCGGCCACATATGCTTCGAAATCTCGCTACTAAAAGACGCCCCCTTTGCACAATGCCATGAGCTGCCGCTTACGGTGCCTCTGAAGATCAAGGCTAACTCGCTTCTGTGCCGGCACCGGCTTAGCTCCATGGTGATCCTCAGCTGCATGCAGCTGCTGGATTTGGTCTCCTGATCAATCGAATATCTTTTGCGTTCGAGTAAATGGGTCGATGACACCGTTAAGCAATCATATCACCACACAGCTGATGCATTCCGGTGGCACAGCAGTGTGGATCTCCTGAATCCTGCCTGATCTGATATTTAATCGAAAAAGAAAAGATGACTAGGATCATGGGGGAAAGTCCGGACACTTTGGTATAATTCTCCGCACTTTTCGCTCTGTTACATCATTCAAATGGCATGGTGCATTGACGAAAAGTTAATTTCGTCGGAAAACTTGTTCCGGGTTCTTTCTTTATCCATTTTCCATTTTCGGCTATTTGCATTGCATTTATTTTTGTTGTTTTCCCAGCTGCTGGCAGCATTATCAAAGTTATTTCAATTAAAATGTGGCCACATAAACCGCAGGCCAGCTAGATACCCTGGCCCAGGACCAGGCCAAGGAGGTTCCAAGGCGAAAGCGAGGCCCAGTCCCTACCGGACCGGACCGGACCGGACCGACCAGTCCAGTATCCGCTGAGTAGTGTGGGAGAGGACAGCCAAAGATAAATTTTCATAACATTTTTCATAACTTTTCGTTTCGGTTGAGCTTAAGAATGTTGTACAAATATTTTTGCAGCTCGGTTCCTTCCACTTTCGTCCTCTCGTGTGGTCATTTGACTGCCCTCATATGTACATATGTACATACATATATGGGTATATGTAACATACAACGTACTCCTTTATGGTTGTGGCGGGGATGGGTCGTGGGGGGTGGAGGTGTGGGGGCGTGTAACCCATTTGGTCATAGGAATACTTGTATGTAAGTCAGCACATTTTCCAGCAGCATAAGCATAATTATTTTTAATGCGCTCTGCAAGAATTTGAGCCAGAAACAGTAAGAGTTGCGGGGAAAGGGACATGGTCTAAAGCAATAACAAGAACGGAAACATCCTCGGTAGCCTCGGATGCCTCGGAAGCTCCTGCCGCTATCAATTCGTCCCTGTGCCCAAAACAGGACCCAACCACATTACATTGCGAAATTAGAAAATTAGCCGGGATTTTAGTTAATCTTCCTTCGTCGCCCCTGATTATATCGTTGGCCCAGTGTACAAATACCACAAGAAAGTAAGACCAGATTCTTTGGATTCCCTTTTAGACCCATCGATTCTTTGGCGTGTAGATAAAATAAACGGAATAAATCGTTGAAAGTGTATTCAGATAGAGCAAAGGAAAGAATTCATATTTGCAAAACAAACAATTAAAGACGAACATTTCTGAAAGGACAATCCAGCAACTGAACCTCATTTCATTTTAAATAACTGAGCAAAATTGTCCAAGAGTAGTACTTTAAGAATAATATTGATTGGAAACCAGCTTTATCTGGCAACCAAAATGATAGTTCAAGGTATAGCTGGTATACGTTTTTAAACTATAGTTAATAGTCGGTCTAGTTGTTCCCTCATTGGGGAAGGGACATTGTCCATTGTCGGAATACTACTTGCCCAGCACCCTCTTATACCGTATACGGTGGGCAATCTCCACCACGACCCTGCTTCATGGCGGATGATGCAGAATTGGACGGTAGACCCGGCTTGTCTTTGAGAGCCAGGATCGGTTTGGATGGCAGCGAGCACCGCATCAATAACCAAACGCTTCGCATCCTTTCCGTCCACAAAGGAAGTCGAGGGTAATAAAAGTTAATAACCGATCCAAGGATTACTCTCGAGATGTTATCCTGCAGGCAAAATATCTTCTTTGAACGGCCAGAGCGCATCATGGAGCCGCTTGTCCCCCTGCTATCGGTGGCAATGACAACGCCATCACGGAACATAAGGTCCACAATAGTGTGGTTTCGGGCGCTTCCGCTGGATTCGATTGGACCTATCGAGATCGTAGTCGCTGGAATATGCAGAGAGAGCCAAAATTTATCAGAGTTAATAAGAGCAGCGAGTACCAATAATCAAGACGTTGAGTGTAGCGAGTAACGAGTAAAACAGAGAAATAATTTTTTAAAACGAGTCCGGTACGTTTCGGCTCGTTTTTATAGGGATACCAATTGAATCCAGTCCACTAAAATATGCATAAGTATTCATAATCGTCTGATGGTGAAAAATTCGATGTGTTTTTTATTCTGTAAGTCAGACTTGGGACAGATAGACACAAAAAGTATGGCAATCAATGCTATTATGTTGACCTCAAGTGTAGGTGGCTGTGTGCGTGAAAGTGTCTATCTCTATTGCTTTATGTGTGGGTGAGTGGGTGGGTGGGTGCATGGATGGTGTGAGGCATTTGACCAAGATTGATGGGAATTTAAATTGAGCATTGCGTTATAAATATTTTCGCGTTCTACTGTGTGTTTGCGGCCGCCTCACCAATGCCATATCCTCCCGGAATTAACGCTGCGCCGCCACCTACCCCCTCCCCGAAAACCTCTCTCTATCAATGTACGCGATAGGGGCTGGCTGGCTGGTTCTAGCGGACGTTTTGTTTGTGAAAACTTTCTGGTATTCTGGTACGTGTGTGCATGTTCCGCACTTAACTTGACAGTCAGCAAGTAAGCCAAATGCTGTCGTCATTCAGTCAGCCAGTCAGTGAGTCAGTGACATCTCCTGCTCCCTTTATCCCTCTCTCACTTCCGTCACACTGCTTCCCAGTACAGTGGCTACAAAAACTATGTACCCTGTTCAAATGTACATGGGGAAATGAAAAAAAAATAGTCAATGCAATGAGATGAATGGTTTACGTGTTCTAGTGACTGGCAATTTGCCCGATAAATTGAACTGATTTGATTTCATTCAATCCTAGTCTTAGAAAGCTGGCATGGGCATGTCTCGTACATGATCGTATGAGCTGAGGATCCAACAGGCTAGAGCTGTATTTTAACGCTTTATTTCGGAATATGATACATACTCGTACATAGGCACATAGAAATTGGCTGCGATCAGGGATCAGTGTTGGATTTCTTATGATAGTTCTGGTGAACGAACAGGATTAGTGATTATTAGGAATAAATGTATACCAGATGCATCAATAGGCATCAATAGTACGCTACCTTTCCTAAATACTTTACAGAACTCATAAACATGATTGCTGATACCTGATGTAGATACCTGATGTATGTATGTACATATATATGAACTAGAGCCAGTGTGCGCGCACACTCTGGAACTGTTCAGTTCGCTGTTTTCCAGCTCCAAGTTGGCGGACCTCACGGGCACACAGAAACAAAAGTGGCAAAAGGGTGTTAATACTTTTGGCGTATTTCTGGGTGACAAAACGCAACCATGAGCATGATGCACATAATTCCCAAGCCACAGACGCCACAAACGCACCAGACTCTGCCTGGTCGTGGGAAAGGAAATAATGGGAGACAAGGCATTGCTGCTGACATTTGTCCTATTGCTGACATTGCATTCAGTGTTGCCCCACACATGAGCTCAGGGAGAGAAGTATGTACATGTGATATTGAAAGCCACTGACAGTTCTAAACACTGCAATAGGGTTGAAAAAATTACTTAAAGTAAACTCTAAGGAAGAGTAATTAAAAGAAAACAATCAGTCAAGTGCAGAGCAGTGAGAAAAACTTAAAGTTAAAGCCTACACTTTCGACACCTTTGGATAGCGATCGTTTCTGCCAGAATGGGTTCCAAAAATGTCAAATGTAAAACCGCCATATCTTTAAGCAACATGCCGAAGTGAATAGGTTCCAGGGCAATGATATTAGTTTGTGGTCTACACATGATGAGCTACCAATGACAATGCTTGTTTCCCATTTTAATTTACTAAAAAGACAGCGAGTATATGAGTTTCCTATTAAATAGGCGCACAAAAATGCAGTTAAAAAGCTTATAATTACCGCACATTGGTACATACATGTGTACATAGTATATATACATAATTATCAACATATGGGTATAATTAAATTAAAAAGGACCCTGGCATTATCTTGACGCAGGCTATCAACTAATATTTCAATGCTTAAAGATCCAGTGAAGGTTACGGGAATGAGGTGAAAATCTCATTCAGTTCTACTCGAAAGTACTACTGGAAAGCAATGGAAAAATATCCGAGAAAATGCCTATTAGCTTGCATACGCATACTCAGCATACACTATCCCTCAAATGAAAAGCTTCTACAAATTATATGCATCAATAAAAAGGGTTTCATTCACCATTCAGACGTGATCCAGTCAGTGTGGTTCTAGGCCAGGTCTTCACTCTCCTCAACGTACTGAAAGTTCTACTGTAGCTGTTGGCCGATACAATTTATGGATAGAAAAACCATCGGATAAGTTTTTCTTGCACTCAAAGAGCACATATCTGCTTCCTGTTCGACTCCCTACAAACTGTATAGCTGTCTGGATTCCATCTTGTTCGGATGGCACTAATAACGCAGATTGGAGATTGGTAGATATGTTGATCGGCGAGGCAGTAGAGATCAAAACGCACATTGAAAATTACTTATATGTACGGGCCGCATGACCAGGGAAACACAGCCTAAGAGAGACTGACTGACTGAGTACCGGGTATAAAAGTAGTGCCGCGGCTCACAACATACCTGTTTGTTTACGTCGAAAGTGGTTCCTGAAGTGGCCCTTTCTTATGCGGAGATATAATCTAAGGGTCATCATCGGAGACTTCCCATGTTCATGTGCGGACATTCTGAAAAAGGGCGGCCAACGTGGGGGCTTTCCGACTTCAGTACATCAGAATCTAATTTCCACCTTCTGAAAAATCTGTCGGCGTCTCTCTCTCTCTCTCATCAATACCTCTCACTCTCTCTTCCATGGGAAGTCATTTTGATGAGCCCGTGTTGCAGTCTACATTAATCGTATAGGATCAGTGAGGCATTCCCTGCCAAATCCTTACAGTGTGGAGTAATCGGTTAAATAAAAACCCAATCTATCCGATAAGTGTCGTGGCGACTGGCTTTTCCCATCGCAAATTGGATTGGAATGGCTGGGTAAATAGGTGTAAGCGACTTTTTATTTATTTGCATTAGAACAAACCCAACAAATTGCATTCCAATTTGTCAAAGAGGATTCAGATCGCGTTTGCGGATGCGAAGGCGAATGCTCCGCTTGGTCAGCGCGCTTGACCATACAATACAAATATTATACATGATGACCGGGACCGGGACCGGGACTAGGACCAGGACAAGGACCAGGACAAGGACCAGGTCTTGCTGCAGGGAGAGGAGCAGTGACTGGAGTGGGTGGAGGGTGGATTAGCAATTGAAATTGAAAATGAAATTGTGGCAGCAGGTGTGGGGAAAAAATAAAAGAAAAGAAAAGTTACATAGTACCCAATCTCTCACTCCGTCTATTCTCCCTCTTCTACCACCATGTCCGCTCTTCAAGCACACGCGTCCCGCTTTTTCATCACGGGTCCACGCATACGAGTGCACCGTGCACCACTTGACCAGGACGAGAGGGGAGAGTGAGAGAGTGGGGCATGCTGCGTCACTTTGATCTGTGATGCAGGTGCAAATAGACACAGCGGCAGACTAGGATAGCACAGGACATGGAAGAGAGAACGATGAGCGGAGGATGGAGGATGGAGGACTGGCGACATGGGACACAAGAGGGCAGGCATCACACAAATGCCAGCGTCAGCAAGTCAAAGTTTATTGTTTCATTTTTCCTCTCCCTATCTCTTTTTTTTTGTTCTATTTTCCTCTGCTAACAAATTTTGTTACATTTATTTTAATTGAAGGTATCTCTCTCTCTCTCTCTCTGCCCCGATTCCCCCTGAACCATCTGCAGGCTCTATTGCTGTTGCGGGAAGAGCACTAACTTGAATGATATTTGCTCAAGTTAACGTCTAGTGGTTTGCTTTGTGAAGAGAACGCTGCTATAGTAAGCGTACTGAAGTGAGAGCGAGAGCACACAAATGATCAAAACAATCGATCGATCTCGCGCTCTCCTATCCCTTCTCTTTCTGCATTTCTTCCCTGTCAGCGAAAGAGAGAAATAGATGGATCAAATCGATCTGTAGACAGGCTATACCTTGATGAAATGACTTAAAGGTGGTGCCATCAACCCATCTGCACTCTTTCGAGGACCATCCGTTTATTCGAAGGCATGCAAACCGTTCAAAATGTAAACGTTTGCCATCTCTAGAGCTAGTCTATAAAACAAATAAGCGGAGAGAGCGATAAAAAGGATGGTCCTCACCACAGCGGACGACGTCACCTTTTTATTAAATTAATCTAGCGCTAGACCAAAAGCGAGACAGGGAGAACACATATCGTAAACATCGCTCCGCCATAAGTTCTCGTAGCTGTCTCGTTTCGTATTACTGCGGTCGGTCCCGTATGTCTGCAACTGCGTGGAGTGCATGGAATGGTCGTGAGAATAGTGGCTGGGATAGTGGGCGGGGGACGGGGCTTGGAAATGGGTTCAACCCAGAACATTCCTTTGGCCTTATTTCCGCCGTGTTTATCCAGTTTTGGCTTTTGTTTAGCTTGCACTTTGACGGCCAAAGCCAAAGTCGAACGCTGCAATAATATTTATTGATGTTCTGTATCTCTGTGCCCGGCACCGCTTCCGATGCTGCCGTCTAATTAATTGAAATCCGCGCGGAGTGGAGTAGAGGTGGCCGTAGCGGGAATTGGATTGCATTTCTTTGGAACCGGGCTGTTCGGCTAAAGTGTGGCAGTACTAAATGAACGATAGATTTCAATTTAAAATGAGTTCAGTATCTAATCGTTTAACTGTTTTAAAATTCTATGCACTTAAATATGAACATGTGTCTTATTACATGTACACGAATTCACCCATTATACATATGTACATATTAGAGCCCTGCATGGATCCACAGTATTCATAAAATCACAGCTAAACACGCGCCACTTCAATGCGTTCGATCATTACGAATCCTGCTTTCAATCAGATTCGAATCACTCCGAATCACTAAAAACCGAATCCGAGTACCGCGAATCAATATCAATGACAGTAAAATGACGAGACCGGATTCGTTTAGTCCGTTTTGGGAGAGTTATTCAAATCTTTACGAAAGACAATTGAGTGATTCTAACGGACCGAACAAAGCGAATCGATTTGTCTGGGCTCTAATATATATACATATGTATACATAGATATTTATATATGTACATATGTATATTTATCTGATCATTTCCAATAACCTAACCCAAGGAACCATATCGGTGGAATTTGAAGAGTGTTGGACTTGCCACATTGGGCTAGAGCCTGTGCAACCCATTGCTTGCCCCGACGCCGCGCTCCATCCCAATGCCTTGTGGGCGGGTGCCGCATGCCTGGCGCTTCCCTTATCTCGGCGACACTGCCGCGTTTCGGTTGCGTTGTGTCAGTAAAAAAATAATGTATAAATAAAACTAAAATAAAAATTGAAAGCCAAACAACGGGGCGACATGCAATAAACTGGCTACTCACGGCTCCTCCCAGATGTGCTCCAAGCTCCCGAAAACGCCCTGGGATGCCGATGCCTGGGCACCAAATGATAACTTGGTCGGTCGGTTCCGCTGCCTCAAGTGGAAAGTGGCAGCATCGCGTTTCGCTTGCTGCCGCTGCCGCCGCGACTGCCGCTGCCTGGCAACGTTTTATGCATAAGCAAACATGTCAAGTCGATGGCAGATTCCCTTCCTCCCTGCAAGGGTGCTCCTCCCGCTTCTGCTGCTGTCTCCGTTGATGTCCTGGTCCTGGAGCATAATGTTTATCCAGCCGGCTAAGTCAGGCAAAAGATGTTTCGCGTGATTTTGAGATGCTCGGAGAGGGAATCGAAGGAGTGGAGGAATCAGGGCGGGCAGGAGTTCATTTCGGGTTAATGTTAATGCTGCCCGAGCGCTGCAGGATGCGTGTGTCCTTACAGATTTCATGTGAGTTATGGCCCGGCTGGAGTCGGAGACGAAGCTGAAGCGATGGCTGGAGTTGGAGTTGGATCTGGCGCTGTTGCTGCCAGCTTTGTTTGACTTTGTTATGGCATCAAAGTCTGCACCTTAAAGACCTCGCCTTGCCTCGCATCACCAGCCATCCCCGCCCCCACCCCCACCACTGCCAGCCCTCAAGCCTCACCCCACTCTTAGCGGACGTGGCAACGAAATTGACAGAAAATTGAATTTGCACATTTTACTGCACTTTGTCAAAGTGCGTGGTGAGACAGTGGGGGGGTTACGAGAGAAGCGATAGGATTCTGGGAAGCTCCGCCAAAGAGGGGAGGGAAACTTTAAGTTGACAGACAACACGACGTATGCGCAATATACATGCATGCATATGTACATACACACTCGTATGTACATACATATGATATTCCGTATGATGTGAGATTGTGCCATTTTTCTGTGCATTTTTGTGTGTTCTTTCGTTGTTGAAAGTTTCGCGAATTTTTCCACCCTTCTGTGGGTTCCATTCCGCAGGACACCGATTTCAATGAAATTCCGATAGTTAACCTGATAAATAGAAACGAAATTTCGATCATCTATATGACTATCGATAGGCGTTAAAAGAGCTATAGATTTGCGATAGATGTATCTACCTCTGTATCTATCGGAACTTTCCGGGATCCCCAGTTGCAGAGTATCACTCTCGCATGAGGCATGGCCCGTCAACAGTATGCAACAGTTTTGTTGGTTGGTCCTGGATGCTACCCCACTGATTGTTCCATTTCTTATCACCCCCCCCTCCACCGCCTGCCCGGCACTCGTATGGCATTCGCGTCGCAATTGTTTGTTTATTGCCGGTGTAAAGTCCGACACCGGCAATGGCACTGGCACAGAGCATTTGGGGGGCAGACGCATTGTAGTTCAGGGGGGCCAGAGCAGGGCAGGGCAGGGCAGGGCATGGCAGGTCAGGAGTACTGGCAGGGGATCGACTTTCTTTCATTTTATATGAAAAATACGGGCTTTTGAATTTTCAATTGGTCTGAAGTTTGATAGTGGTGCCCAAGGGCCGACTTTTATGCCTTTGTCACGCAATATGATGTACAATATTTATAGGTACACCCTTATGTGCCCATAACAGTTGGTCTGCCCGGACTGAAATCATTTAATTGATTCATTGTGCAGCTATGCAAATAGTGGAGGGCACTCGCACTCGCACTCGCAAGGCTTCCAAGGGTAGAGCTTTGATCTGGCAGTAACCATAAGGACATCCAGATGAGTGGCATAGTTGGCGGAGAAGTAAGGACTGCTCATTGGGGGGAGATACAATAAAAACTTTTAATTTCATTTACAGAGAATTTAAGGTTCCCTGCAAATAAATCAACATCTTAGAATAGATTGGTTTTCTGTTTACCTCCGTGAATGTGTAAAGACTGTTGTTCTTTAAGTACAATAATGTGTACATGTTTGAATACGTATAATACAGAAATGTTAGCTTCCTTGAGAACCTTCGCTCCGTTGTGATACTCCGTTGTGTACTGTTTTCCCTTGTCCTAAAAAAAGCGTCAGCCTTGTGCTTGTGCGGATCCTTCAATGATGTGTCCAATCCAGCCTGGACGGGCAGACGTGGTGCTCCATCCTTTATTTCTGCATGAGTACTGTATAAGTGCACTGTTCTCCAGCCGAATAAGTTTACAAAGCTAATCAATTATTAATTCACGGTAATGTTTCTCGAATGACAAAAGAGTTTGTTACTCTGTTACTATTACCTTCTATTATTTGCTAGAGACCAGATTTTAGTTTTCAGATTTCAATAAGCCATAACGATTTGGCTTCTGGCTGTGCATATCATTTAATTTTTGTTTTAACACTTCAAACCTTTATTTATGGAAATATTTAATTCATGTCTATCTGCTTGAAAAAGGATTACCAGAATGAAAAATAAACATAAGCGAAAATGTCTTAGATTTATTTCGAGTTCTGTTCATCTCGGCTGCGCGGTCACGTGATCAGAAACCTCAAGAGGTTTGGTTGAGGGGCGGAAGGAAGAAGGCATTTATTTTTAATTTTCTTTAACCCAAAACGAAGGCCACACACGAGGAATGTGGCGGTGGCGGGGCGGGGGTGTGCTTTCCTTTTCAGAAGTCAGTTTTGTTTATTTTAAAATTCAGCTCCTCGAATCATTCTGTTGGAAATGTTTCACATAATTCTTGTTTAAGTATCTTGTAAATTGCTTAATAACGCCAAAGGGACTACCTCTGATGCCATCTTCCTCCAACAATAACCTACCCAATATACACGTACACCCACACACACACACACACACACAAACGCACACACATACACTGGCAATTATCCTTTTTGTAAGGGGAAGGTGTTGAGGCGTCTGGCAACTTTGTATTCAAGTGCGAAATGTAACGAAACGAAATTGAGCAATTTAAGACAAAAAGTTTGGAGCCAACGCCAAGATGCCAACAGAACAGGAAGTCGGCCCTCGAGGCCGAGGCCAGAGATACCCTCCCGGGTCCATCCAAACGCAATACCATGGTCGGTAATCAAATGAAATGAAAGTATCCGCTTAGTTTCCGACTTACTCAATCAAGCTCAAGCAATAACCTCTTTAGACTATCTTCAGTGCAGGTTTTTGGAGAGCTGAATCAATCATAAGTATTGCAGTGTATTATTATTTATTAATTCTTTAGGTACTTATGTATATTCTATCACTTTTGAACAGTCATATATTGAACCGACCTCAACGATTCCGAACGAACAAAGTTCTACTACTTAAAGACAGTTGATACTGGCAGAGGAACAAACGTACCCACGGACAATATATATTACATACATACATATGTGCATATGTATATATATTTATTTGTTATTATATTTTCATTATATATGTATTCCTATTTTTATATTATTTACATATATATATTTGTACTCCATATCATCAGTCTATAGAGATAAAAAGCAGCAAGCCTTCGTGTGGCTTCAGCAATGCGACTTCGGCTCTTGCTATCTCGTTTTTTCCAGTGTAAAGCAATAAACCGATTTCTCCCGCAGGCATGTTCGGCGCACTTGAGTGTATGCGTGCCGAGCACTGCTCCTTCTCCGGGGCTCAAAGTTAAAATACCTGCTGGAAGGGTACAAACAGGCGACCCCCAACTGAGCAACGGCAAATTAATAACAGACTCACTGTTTCTCTCTCTCTCCCCCTCTCTCTCTCTCTCTATGTGTGTGTGTGTGTTAGAGGAAGGAGAAGATAAAAGAGGGGTGCTAGATTGGTGCGGGAAGGGGTTCTGGGGCGGCACTTGTTAAATTTAATAACAAAATAAATGTTCGCGCGCACGTTAATTTATGAGTGGAAAATGCTCTCGCAGTGCACACATTAACACGTAACCAACCACCCACCCCCCAGGCAACCCACCCGAACCTCAGAACTTCCCCGACGACGCACTCACTTTGAAAAACTTTCCTTTACCGCATGTTTGAGGCATTTTTGGGGAAGTCGGAAGATTGGAAATATCAACACTTTCCTTAAAGATTTGCGTGGATAGAAATGGATGGGATATGGGAACTGGAAAAACGAACAAGGACCATGTTGGCATTGACTGGAAAAGTTATTGCAAATTGTACCGAAATAGGGAACCAAATATGGTATAGGATCTGTTACTGATGTTATTCTGAAATGGGAACTTTGAAAACTTACAGAAACTGCATATCAGACAGGAAGACAGTGTCAGGATGAGGCAAAGATAATGAATAGTAGGAAAATATGAAATAGTAACCAAAACCCCGTATTGGTTAACTTACTCAGACATTATATTTTTGCATATTTGTTATTGTACAAAGGATCGATGGCCTTAGTGCTGTCTTTAATCTGGTGGAGCAATTTTGGAAATTGAAAATTTCCTTTTGAAAATAAAGAGCAGCAAAGGTAGATGGAAAGTATGCGATGCGATGGGTTGAAGTCAACTTCAAACTGGGTTGGAAAAAAATTAATAATTAACAAACACGCAGCAGCCCAGCTGCTACGTTGGCTGCTCCTTCGTTCACGTTCAGGTTCACCTTCCCGTTACCCGGCTCCTTCTGCCACATCATTATCCCCATCAACACGCACTAGCCATGAGAGAGGTTGGGGTGCGGTGGGTGGTTGTTCATGCCAAATTATGCAAAGTGTTTGACAAATTAGCAAAGAAACTTGTTAAGAGCGGAAAAGCGCATGCATAGCAACGAGATCCGGCGTCATAGCCTGCCATCAGCTGAAAATTGTTTTCATAATTAGCATTTTAAGCGAGCCAAGTGAAACCCGTCCTCACATGGACGGAAAGCTTGGGATTTGGCTATAAGATATATAAGATTAAAGCTGGATCGGAGTAGACTCTTGAAATTCGCTCCAGCACTTGAACAGGCTCTCGACGTGGCAGACTTCGTCCCCCTTTCGATCTGCACATTCTGTGTGTCATGAGTATGTCATGAGTTACCCAGGTAGGAGTATATGAAGCTATCGCCTTGGCGAAAAGCTGACAAGATATGCGATATGCGAGCTGTGGCAGTGAAAAGACAGCTCCAGTGGCAAAACTCCCGGAGCGCTTATTTGAAAAACGTTTTATTTTTATTGCAAATACTCCCAGGCGACGAGTGCTCAGTGTCAGTGAATGTCATTTTAGCTCTAGAGTCAGAGCCAGAGCCGGAGTCGGAGTCAGAGTCGGAGACGGAATCGCAGGCAAAGTCAAAATCCAGACACTTGATCCCCAAGGTCCCGCTTCCTTCGTCGCTCTGGCTCCGCACATCCCTGACGAGCCCACAATGCCCTGAACTTCTCAAACTGAAACATTCCACTGAACTCTGAGTACCACGAAGACAGGATGCTCTGCTCTATGAGGGCTCTCTCTAGAGACAGTTCCATCAGATTCAGATATGCAGGCAGGCAGAAGCCTTTTACTTCTCCTACAACTCGAAGGATAACCTGTGGTCGGAAAAGCTATTGGGATAATTTTGATGGGTTATCATTGAGTCTAATATATTTCCCATATTTTAGGGTATTTAAACCAAAGGCAGATGGAATTTAACACTTACAAACATACATGATTCTGTCGGCTAAAAGTGTCATTGCTTCCACATACCGAGATGTGTGGAAACCCCTTTTTTTCCTCTCCACTTTCATTTTTTTTTGTTCTTTGCATACCAAAATCTCTGACGACTGGGCCAAGCCGAACATTTGACAAATCAAATGCGGATCAAGTGGATAGATGTTAGAGGGGGGATGGCAGAAAAGGGAATGGCCTCCTGTGTCTCCTGTGAAAATGCTGAAAATGAAAATGTTGAAGGTTAATACGATGCGATTTGCTGAGTGGATTTTAAGACTCTTCAAAGCCCAGAACCTAGAACCCACACCCTTTGAGCCATAAAATGTTTCAGGAGGTCATGACACGACACGACTCCTCTCGACTCACACTATACACCCATATCCTTATATCCTTTTGGCTTCCTTTTGCGACGTTTTTTCGGGCTGCAAGTTTTATGGCTCCAAGAGGATTGTCTATCGAAAATTCTAAAGTTGGGTTTTGGGCATTTCCGCAGCGAAGTTTCCCCAGTTTATAGGCCACTAAATCAGTGCTTCTCCTGTCCACTCTACACAGATTTTTTTGTAGAGAGAATAATGGATTGGCTGGCTGGTGCCTGATGGTGGCTGGGGGTGTCACACTCAGTCGGCTGTGAAATCCACTTAATTCCATTTACTTAAGCTAATTTCACGCCATATTCAATTTACCACATCATGGCCATTCATTATTTATTCACAACATGTAAAATCAATGGAAAACATGAAGTGGGCCGAGCCACAGGACCAGCATCAGCATCCAGGAACAGCAACAGCAACAGAAACAGGACCAGGTCCAGGGCCAGGGCCAGCGTTTGGTTGGAGGAGAGAAAAACCAAATTGTTGAATGTCCATGGGGCCAAAAACACCGCACACACACACACACACACACACACACACACACACACACACACATACGTACACTCCAAGCAAGATAAACCAAAAAAAACACACACACAAAAACAACAAAAAAATAGAAAGAACCGAAAAAAGCGAAGTTGAACAGAAATCGACTGTGGAAGGGACGACGCGTGGGGAACCCTCGGCCATCAAAAGGCGATGACGTACGCTTAATTTGCACCACTGGAATAATTTATGGACGGATCAGAGACGAGACCAGACCAGAGGAACACTGTGGCGGAGAGCAGAGCAGAGCGGAGCAGCGAGTGGCGAGGAGGAAACAGAACAAATGCCATGGGGCATTTCTACGCAACGCTTGGAACGAGTGGAAGCGGAACGTGCGGAAAAACCGCGCTGTGGCATGCATTGAAAAGGATCAGAGATGGGATGGGTGGGGGAGGATGTGAATGTGAATGTGGAGTGCATCGATGGGACGACGAGAGGCTAAGCCAATCCAGTGGGAAGGCATCTGTGTAATTTGCGTGCATCGAATGCTGCAAATGTGCCCGGGAAAATGATTAAATTGGGATGAACGGGGCGAGCCAAAACAACTCGCTTGTGTGCGGCCACAAAATGGTGTGGCCCAGAGTGGTGGTTCGAATGGAAAACATGAAGAAACGCTCTCAAAAAGACTTACGCCAAAGGATGATGCCATCAAATTAACTTGTTTTTTGGAAAGATACATCATGGAATTGGACTACTCGCTGCCTGAGAGATGAATAGGAAAACTAAAAAAAAACAAAAACTGTCACCTATCCGATAAACGCGCTGCCACGCCCAGCGAGACACAAAGCAGAGGATGGACAGCGTGCAAACAATTGGCGTAGGCAAAGTGCCAATCGTAGTCCCGGCCCCGGTCTCGGTCCCGGTCCTGGAACTCGCCGATTTCATTCATTTCCCGGAGTGGTAACCGCACAAGCGCCAAATGTTTGCACGGCCGTCGCCGTGGAACTGGAATAATATTTGCGTAACGTGTTTGACAAAGAAATGAAAACTGAAAGCGCCAGCTTGGAAAATCAAATGAAAGCACACACCATACCACCCCCGCCCCCAAACAGCTACCTACACCCCATCCACTCGGAGGTGGAGTACGGTAACGATAACGGTAAAAGTAACGCACACAGAAAAGTCAGTAACGGAATTCAAATGGACCCAAGCATAAATAAATGAAAAACCTGCAAAATAAATAGATATATTATACGGGAAAACCATATCAACTGAGGGAAATAGTGTAATGGCTACCAAAGATAATGACATATAAGAATGAAACATTTTCCGTTCCAGACATATTTTTGGTATAATTATGGATACAGTTTCCAATTAAAAGATTGACATTTTTTGGTTAAATCATTTTAAAAGTTTTTCTTCTTCTCTGCGGAACGAATCTCGGGAGAGTCATGTTGCACCGGATAAAGTGGTTACCGTGCGGGACTGGCCATTAGAATATTTTCATATAACAGACCATGCGATAGAGGCATCTTTGAGCAATAAAGAGATACAGCATAATTGGGCATTTTTTCCAAAAAAAAAAAACTCGTTTCAGAGAAGTGGAAAAAGTGCTTTGAAAATTGATTTCAGCGGTTGCAAAAGTGTATACATAATTGTGGAGGATATTTTGTAATCCTTTACTAATTGGCGGCAGACCTAAAAAACTACATATTCAAAGAAATTATTTTACACATGTATTTACCTACTATATTTATATATGTATATGTACATATATGTACGTATAAAATATCCGTGCTTAAATACCGACACATTTTGATGACCAACCTTAATAGCGAGCGCGTTTCGATCATATATGAAAAGAGGCAATTATTTTTGGTTGTCAGTCGGTATTCGAAATGGGAATTGAATATGGTTTTGTATTGTAGTGCAGGTTCGCAAAAAAATAATTTAATGCCTTAAACCGACCATTGAATACGAGCATTATTCAAATACTGCATAACGAGGTCGCAGGCAAAAGAAATATTGTGTGGAATCAGAAAATCCTTTCGAGACAAAAAGGGAACCCCACAATGTTTTTTGGTTTACTCACGTTGAATTCTTTGAAATTAATTTGAAAATTCAAATGTTTTCAATTCAGAAAATCACACTTTAATATTTTAAAGTGGGGTCTTCCAGTAGGCGCTGGAACCCACGGCTTCATGGGCTGTGCCGATTGGAGATTTTTAAAATATTTGGTTTATATGAATTTTTAATAAGAAAATATTCACCAATTTGTATTGTGAAGCTTGCAGACTAAAACTATATACATATACATTTTCCCTTTAAATACAGTTTTTCGTTGAAAGGTTATTAATTTACAAGTTAGGATGGAAAAATACATTGAGTCATTTCCAGTGAATCCTCAAGAAGAGTCTAAAGGCCTCACTGTTTACCGGTGAAAAAATTAATGCAAAATTCACTAATTAATGAACTTCAATATTCCAAAGCACTTTGCGTTTCATTGTACACACTATATGTACATACATTTCATACATTTCACTTGAAAATAAAGCCTGAAAATTGTATCTCTGAAGATGAAGAGGACATCTAAAGTTAATAAAAACCAGCAAAGTTTCACAATACTCGAACGAGCCTTAAAAATGGTCATCACAGTGGTAACTCCATTTCCGTGTTTCATTCGGATGGCCCACATATCCTTTCAATCGTATTCCTTTACTTTCCTTTCCCTTCTTTCTGCCTTTTGCCTTTCTTCTGATTTTTCTTCTCTTTTTTTTTCAATTATTTTATGGCACACACATGGAGGGAAGGAGCTGGAGTGTGAGGCGGTGGCTGTAACAACAAACAGATTTCAATTTGATTGATAAATACGGCAGAGCGTGTAAATGATGTTGCAATCGAAGAAAGGGACACCAAAAATTACAAGCCAGTCGAACTGAATCATCACCATGGCGGAGAGGGGGGGATAGCAGGAAGACGACTGCTCCCATCAGATATGCCTGATGCGCTATCTCCCTCCCCCCCACACATACACACACAATCACAATAAGTGGCTGTTACATTTCACACCAAACCATTGATGGAGCGACCCTGAAGAAGGGGGTGGGGGCCCAAGAACTGGGGGAGAAACAAGCCACAGAATGGACAGGCACTTGATGGTGAGAGCGAGATGGTTATAAGCATCGTGTGTGTGTTAGTGTGAGTGTGTGTGTGGGTGGAAAAACTACGTCAGCTGGTGGGAAAGTCTCAGAGAAATGGAAAACGAAGTATAGGTTCTCAGGTCGAAACTAGAGATACACTAGCAATTCCAAAATTTCATTGGTATCCATATATGTTATTGAGAACGTCATCCAACCCCAAAAAGGTATTGAATTCCTTGAAATAAAGTAGGATATACATATTTTAAAAATGTTTGGTAAATGCATTCTTAACATAATTTTTAAATAAAGAAAATACTTCATGAATGAATATTTCTCATAATAGTTATTCTATCGTTTGTTATATTCGCTCTCCTTATATACATACATATACATATATAGTAAAGAAAATCATGTCTTTTATGTGCTGCAAACATCTGGAAAAAATAATAATACCCTCTGATTTGGGATAAGAGTGGAAAAAAACACAGAAGCAGAACGAAAGAAACGAAACGAAACGAAAAATCACAGAATTTTCACAAAGATGTTTATCATTTTCACTCGGAAAGTTTTTGCAGCGGGGGACAGCTGGCTCGAAGAGTGGATGTCGTCGAAGGTGATGGACAAAATATTTTCTGCATACAGATTTTGCAAGTAGATAAAGTGGTAGAATCAGAAGCAGCAACAGAAATGAAGTAACGAAATGGAACGACGAGCGTAGAATGGGACCAAACCCCGAGAACTCGGAAGAATTTCGACTAGAAGATACCCAGTTGTCCCATGAAACATGGCACTGAAGGGCCCTTTCAGGGCAATCTTCGTGTATATTTAATAAAATATATCACATACATTTGGAGTAGCACATCATGCCCTTGTGCTGCCCATGAAACGAGTATTAAAAAGGGAAATAATAAAAAAAATAAACCGAAAGAAATAACCAACTGGCGAAGGGGAAACGAAAAGCGTTAGCCAAACGAGGATTCTCGCAAATAGTGATGTGGTGGGATCCGGGATCCAGTGGATCCAGGGGATAGGGGATAGGGGAATAATGGCAAAATGCACCCAAAGGACATAATCGGCCATTGGGCCAAAAACTGTGCGGACGTTGTAAACCGGCTAAAGGAGCAAGCCGAAGGAACTCGATGGAAGAACAAGAGAATCCATCGCAATAGCAGAGAAGCAAGGGGATGGGGTTGGTGTTGGGGGTTTGGGTTTTGGGGCGGGACTGGGGAATCGGAAATAACGGAAAACAGCAAAAGTGGCAGTTAAAATTGTGCTGGGAATAAATCTATCATCTAATGCAATATTACATCGTAATACCATTCACCAAAGCATGGATCCACATCCACTCCGGCAATCTCCTCCAATCCGCCCCCCAAAACCCCCTTCTGTAATGGTTCACGTTCAGCTGTAGCACAGAGCAGTGTTTTTCAGTTAAATGAAGTCGATTATTTGAGCGCCTCTGGGATGGCTGGAAATATGATTGAACAAATGATTGAATGGCTAAAAATGTTGAGATACGGGCGGGTGTGAGACAGAGACAGCGACAGCGACAGAGAAAAATTTAGAAAAATATTGAACAAATGCACCAAATTGCCATCGATTTATGGGCCAAAGTTAACAAGTACTTTTCGATCAATGAAAACACTTTGATCGAACTTGATAATTTAGTATGTCTATTATTATCGAAAATAAGTTGCACTTGAATCGAATTAAAACTTTGTGGAAGACTCGAATGAAACCGCCATTACATCTAAATCTGACCACAATCTGAAGATACTCCATCTTAATGTGGGAACTGTAGGTACAAGTTTTTGTGGCGGCTCATAGCTCATAGTTAGTGGCAGGTAGCCTCTGGCAAGTTGAGGCCACCCTGGAGCCACCCAGCAGTCACCCATGATTGGGAGTGAGACATTATTTAAACGATGCCAATGCAACCACGGGCAGGGGGCAGGGGTCAGGGGGCAGGGGGATGTGGGTATGTGGGTATGTGCAGGCGCACACATCACATCAGTGTGCATATCCTGGGGCACAATTGAATTAGGTTAGTCATGCTTTAATGCATATCAACATACGTGCAGCCAGGCAGGACAGTCCCCTCCCCTCACTCCTCTCTGCCACGCTTCTTGTGTGTGGGCGAGCTCCATCATAAATCTCATTGTCAGTGTTTAACTTTCTTGTTGGCTTAACTTAACTTGGGGCAACTATAGCAGCACCAACAACCGACAAGAAGCCAAAACAAAAGCAAAAGTAATTTGTCATTTCAGTTGGCAACACACACGCACACACGTAGACACATACACACACACACACACACAGACATTGGTATGTGTATTTGCCTGCATTTATTGTTCGGTTAGTTTCACATAGGCCGAGTCCTATGGCTAACAGATGGAGTTGGACTGGGTCGTATGATGTGGAAAGATGACATGTGTTTAGTGATGGGATCCCAAGTCAAGACATTCTTACTGAGATTCCGTATTTTGGCCATCTATCTTCTTTAGGAGTTCTGCCTTATTTGTCTCCAATGTTATAGTTTAAGTCCTTGTTTAGATCCTTCTCTGGTTTCACCTATCATGGACTTCTCATCAGCAAATAAGCATAGAAAGATTCCTTCGAGAACCCTCAATATCCATGACTCCTCTCCCCTTTGAAATGTATAGGGTATTCTCATCATTCAAATGCCCCGTCAGCTGCAGTTACAGTTGCATTTGTGGATGCTGTTTTAGTCTAGTTTGCTTGTGCTGTGCAACATGCAGTCAACTGCAATAAATATTAAGTCAAAGGATGTGCCAAGTTTTTCTTTAGTCCTTCCACTGGAGTAGAACAGAGAGCGACGGTGCGGGCAGAGATTAGTCGATTTGGAGTGAGAAAATGCATAAGGTTCTGCGGCAACCTACTTCTCTTCACAAATGGTTTCATTGCAGGTCATCCGATGCGTTTCATTCACTCGACTCGACCCGGACCCGGGCTCGACTCGACTTGACTCTAGATTCTAAGCCACTTGATTTAATTAGCTGTAAAGTAGATGCCATTAGCATCATCATCATTGCCACCTCCTCAGCCTGCGGTCATTTAATTGGCAGCATTCTGCAGCCAAAAGGAATATTCCATGTATTTCCAACCACACCGACAAACCGAACACTCGCGCTAAATTCCCAGTTCGCCACAAACTAAAGCAGCTTCAAGAGCAACTTCAGACGCTCTTAGGACATAAACTTATTCATCGACTTCATTAACGACTTAATTGGTTACTATGACGCAGAAGGCAGACAGAAAATACATAAACAATACAAATTTTGATCTGCGTTTATCTGAGTCCATTTTACTCAGCTCAGTCGAAAAGGAAAACTCCCTCTGGGAAATTTTATGAATTGAATTAATTTATGTGCACAAACTTTTGCTGCCATAGCCGTAAAATCACTTAAGCGGGAGGGAAACTACATTTCCGCATCCATCACGCTATGGGGCACATCTTTGCAATTGTCTCTTCATCTCTTTTTTTTTTTACCAATGCCAAAGGCTACATGTAAGGACCCAGCACGTATTACTGGAAACTGGAAGGAAATGTCTTACATTTGATGAAATATTATTATTACTTTAGAGGGACACGTGGGATATTTGCATCTACTACGATCACTTTTTTACAACTATCGGATAGCCATTTGAATAGAATCATTTGCATTGACTTGCAACTGCACCTGCATGAATCCGGATCCGTGAGACTGGTGGCACTGGGCAGCATGTGGCATCCGTTCGACTCTGCATGTCGATGTCAACACTCCGGTTTTCGACAAACACTACAACTGACAACAACAAGCAACAACAGAAGATTTTGTACCCAAAATAGGAGAAAACTTTTTCGATTATATGCTTGCGAACATTTTTCGGTGTTTGAGCAACCACTACACCACCCCGCCCCGCCCCACTCCCCTGCATGGGGAGGCTTCCTGCCTGCCTGCCTGCCTGCCGTCATGGTATGGTGGGGACAAGACCGAACCGCAATTTAGCCGCACATCGACAACAACAGCAGCTTCGAATGGGAAGCAAAACCCCTCATTTTGGGTGGTGTTGGTATTGGGGAGTGATAAAGATGTTGGTTGACGGGGTGTGCGGAGGGTATAACCGAAAAGAAGCTCGTAAACAAGCAATAAAATTATAAAAAAGGACAACGCTGGCCAGGAAACCAATTGGTATTGTCAAAGGTTGTGTGTGTATGTGTGTGTGGGGACACACACTTGGCCTTTCGATTGTTTTCACTTTCGCATTGCAAAGGGCCAGGATAGAAAGAGACCGAAAGCAAACAGAGAAGCACAGGAGTCAGGCCAAGCCGTGTCAGTTTTGGGGTCAACGTGGTGGCCCATTCCCGGGAATCCTTCTCGTTTTCAATATCGAGGATTTGATTTTGTGGGTGTGTAAAACACCCATTTCCACCCAGTGCATTAAGCTCAAAGAGCCCGACATTTTGGCATACAGCCCAAATGTTCGTATTTTTGGTTTTTCTATAATTGTAAATTGAAGAAAAATGAGTTAAAACGCTGTACTGGAAGATTTAAGATTTGTGGTGATAGTGGATGTGTGTATAATCAAGAACGGAGCGTTTCCGACCTCATAAAGTATATATATTCTTGATCAGCATCAATATCCGAGGCGATATAGCCATGTCTTTCTGTCCGTCTTCATAAACGCATAGATCTCAGAGACTTTAAAAGCTAGGGAAATCCAATTTTGTATCCAAGCTCCGTACTGCGTAGTACTGCGTATAAAGTAGAGCCGCGGATAAGGCTGCGGCTCACAACGTTCCCCAGCGTTATAATTGAAAAAGAGAAAAAAAATTAGGTTGCATCGACCGGGAATCGAACCCGGGCCGTTCGCGTGGGAGGCGAACATTCTACCACTGAACTACCGATGCCTTGTTGAATTGATTCTAATTTTCCTAATGATTAAGTTACTTTCACTTAACTTTCATTTGATAAGCTAGTCTCATACTCTTTTCCTGCATCGATCCCGCTTTCTAGCATTCTTAAAACTATAGTACTTATTGATATTAATCTATTCTAAGCCTTACTTAAAGGTTCTGAAATGAAAGCGATCTGTCCTGGAGACACCTGATAGCGGTGCAGTTGAGGCACGAGCGGGTCGTTGAATTCCTGTTCGCACGAATGCAGGCGAATCCCAGAGCTGCCATGCCATGGTTGCGTTTGTGGAAAGTCTGACGGGTATGCCTGGGGTCTCGCCAATACTTCTGGCTTCTATCCAAGCCATCTAAATTAAACTTTTTCTCATCGCTGAAAATTTGTTGCACTCGCTACCGAGCTATTGACAGGCTTAACTGTGCTTTATTTTGGGCACAGCTCATCGTTTTAGCGGTTGCCAATGCTCGAACGTGCCGCTCAGTTAGTGCGCTCACCTACCTTAGGAACCTTAAATAATAAATATTATTATATAGTACATACATAATATTATTTCGATTACGCATTATTGTTGTTAGACAATTGGCTCCCACGGGGCATTTTAAATGAATATTCATTTAAATTCACAACAAATCCCAACGATATCATAAAATTATTAATTACATTTTTCTCATTAGCGTGCCCCACACAAAATTTAAATGTATAACTTTTCACAAATTGTATTATTTTTAATGTAATGACTCCTCCGTTATCAAATATCTACATCCCCGAAAAAAACGGCAGAGTATGACTTAATTTTATAATATAAATAAAACCGATATTGGTCAACAAATTGAATAATAGCCAGTGGTGCAGAGCAACGTAATTCCCTTTAACTGTTCGCTATTTGCATTGCCCACTGTACCAAATCATTGCGTTACCGCATAAGCTTGCGCGCAGCAGCGGCCGTTCTTTCGCGTCTCTTTCCAGCCTTCTTCGTTTCGTTTCTACAGCTATAGCATCTAGCTGCTCTCTCGCGCTCTTTCTCTCTATGCATCGTTCGTTCTCGGCTTAGCTGTAGCCCGAGCTGCTCTAGCGCAAGGCATACTAAACTTGCTCTAGCGCTCTCCTCTTATCGCTCTCCTCTTATCGCTCACCTTCTAGCGCTCTCCTTCTAGCGCTTTCCTCATTTCGCTCTATTTCATTTTCTCACTTTCATTAGGGCACGGGCAATTCGGTTCGCTTGCCCCTTGGTCAGTCTTTCGCTGATCGTCATAGCTGTTCAGGCCCTTAAGTAAATACGGCTGAACAGTGTTTGTATATACATATGTACATACATACATACATATTATATGACGGTAGATAGACCATGCCCGCCGAGTGCTTTAAAATTAGGTAGGGTTTCTTATGATTGAACCTAGGGACGACGGGAATCGAATATCTGTAAATTCACGTGGCATGTAAAAAACTATACAAAATAAAATTACGCTTGCGACTCATATAGAAATGCGACCAAAAACACTAGTAGAGGCAGTGGTCCGTGAGATGTTTTTGTGTCAGATAAAAACAAATATAAAATTTATTTTAATTTAAATAATTGTGTGTAGAAGTCATACCTCGTAAAGAGCGCAAAATTAACAAAATTGCAATTGACTTTTTCTCTCAATGTCAATAAAGGAAAACAAAGCAACTTAATTTGTTTACGTAATGTAGCAATGGTGCTATGGTAGGCAGTCGTAGTTTCCTTGAAACTCCCAACTCAGTCGTCGTCCTATCATTGCTCTGTCAAAATCATTCACATAGCAGTAGTTGTTGGGAGTATTTTCTGTCAATTGGCAACCCCTAAAAGTTATAAATTTATTGGCTTTCGTCGAATATTTTCAATATTCAATGTGCCAATATTTATTTTTACTCTCTGACTCTCTTTAAAAGCTGTAAGTAATATTCGAAGATAGTCTTCGAGGAACATGTCACAACTCTGGAAAACCTGATGACAATATTGGGGGATCTGGAGGAAAGGAGCTCCAGTACTCAAAGTTCGGGTTACACCATAAGCTGTGACCCTGGAGCGATGAAGATGCTACCGAAAAAAAATATTATAACTTAAATAAAAGAATGTATCCGAATTCAAAAAATCAATAAAATAAAATAACATACTCAAAAAAAATTTTCTTAAAATTTTCATTTTCAACATATCATTATAATGTTTGCTTTTAAATATTCCCTACAATGGAATTCCAATACAGCAATCAGCAAATGTATTGGAAAAATATCCTTGCTTCGGTTGTTTATTAAATGTATAAGTTATTTAAATTTTTCCCTAAAAGTTTTGAAAATACTTTCTTCTGAGGATATTAACCATATGAATAAAAAAATGTATCAAAGTGAAATGCAACCCAATGAGTTCCTGGATGGCTTGAAGAAACTGTGTCTGCTGCTATAAAAGCAGGAAATACAGGTCGGAGAAAATAAAGCGTAAATGCAGTTGTTCAGCAGAAATTATAGAAGAAGTACAGAATCAAGAAAGAGGAGCGGAGCAATATGCAATGACAGAAACTACGCAGAAAAGTAATCCGTTATTCCATCGATTTGTATTTGTTGAGAGCGTGGCCTGAGAGTGAAGAGAGTCTTCTCGGCCGAGTCTGACGCGGTAGTGTGGGTGTCTGTGAGAGAGCGAGTAAAATAGAAAAAAGATCATAGGGGAATTGCTGATAGAGAGCAAGTGGATGATGCAAAAAGGATACTACTCGAGCCCCTGAGCGCGCGGTATTGCCGCCACGCATTGCTTCGCGCGCTTGCCCCCTACTCCACCTGTCCCCTCCGCCTTCTCTCCAGTGACCTGAGCGTTTTCATCACGCTTTCGGATAACTTCCCAGGTCGATGCTAACAGTAGCTCCTGCAGTTGCCTCCAACGTCTGTCGTTCGCGGTTGAACCTATGGCACTCGAAGAGGACATGTTGTGCATATTCCACTATGCCCGAACCACACTCGGGGCAGCTGTCCACTGCCTCGTGCCCGAAACGCTTGAGGTAGCCTGATTCAATACTGTGTAGGGTATTGAGTGTGCTAAGAGAGGCTAATTTGACCAAAAATAATAACAGGTCAAAATACATACATACGTTTATCGTGTAAGGTATGCGTATTTTCAAGATTTTTTTTCCAAATTTTTCCGTAGAGTTAACAAAGTAACAATAAAAAAAAGCCGACAAAATTTTTATACAGCTATGATTGATTTTCTAAAAATGAAATTTATATTTTCTGGAGCGAAATAAATGAACTGATATTTTCATAAGTGTTCTGGAGGGGGAAAGCACCAGGGATAAATATATGTAGATGTTCTGCACAGGAGTTGCCACTTGGCAATGTGCAGTAGTATATCAGGAGTGTATATTACTTATCTGGGCTTTTTCTCCTTTGGAGCGAGGAATTCCAACGATGATTGCTGGGACGAGCGGATTGGGGGGAAGAGTATCCGTGATCTTAAAGATCAGAGCGAGTATCCGGCTCGAAGGACCAATGTTCTGGAGGGGGTTGGTTTTCCTGGCGTGGACTTTGTTGAAAGAAAAATCGTCTTGGCAATCATGGTAAAAAGGTTGCATTTTGTCTCATCCGACCATAAAATATTTCGCCATTTATTCACAGGCCATGCGGCATGGTCCAGGGCGAATTGCATCCTCTTGGCCACACTCCTCTTTGATAGAGAAGGAACTCTTCGTGGTCATTTTGATCTCAAATTGACAGATTGATTTTCCTTATTGTAGACGTGTGGACATCGATAGAAAAATTCGCACAAATCTGACCATATTTTGATCAAGAATTGGAGCGTGTTTCGTCTTGAACCTTATATTTTATGGCATTTTCTACCATTTCCATTGAGCATTTCAATATTTCGGAGCTGATCCCACAAAATGATCTGTAACAACAAAACGACGAACACAACTGGTCTGCAAGTGACCGATGGGACATGTTTAGACATGCATGCACAAAATATAACGGGACTCTTCTTGTCATTTTGTTCCATTAGTGAACTACAGGTGATGGAACATTTTTAGTACGGGGGTCCTTATTATTGTTCACATGGCTGTATTTCTCAGAGTTCATTTTGTGTGTTACAAAGCATATTGGACTCTTCCCATTATATCCAAATGCAGCCCACACCATAAGCGACCCTCCTTGGAAATTACGTGAAATTTTGACCTGCTTTGGAGCCCTAGTATCTCTATAATAATATTGATAACCATCTGGACCATCTAAATTAAATATTTTCTCATCACTGAAGATGATATTTCGCCACTCTAAATCCCAAAACCTACGGTTTTCTGGATGCTCTGAAGCATTTCTAAGATGCCATCGACTACTGTTGTAAGCTCAACTATTTCGTTCAGCATTACGAGGCGCGAGAGCTTTCATTAAAGAATAACGGAACCTAATTCGCTTTTGTATTGCACTTTGTTATTGCCAGCAAGGTAAGTTTTTTGTATTTTGTAGCTATTCATGCTGATCAAGAAAACATATAACGTATAAGGCTCTGACTCTAATGCCATAAATACGAGTGTGTCAGAGATCTCATATCCTTTTGTACGATTCATATCATTTTTAAAATTTCGAATTTTTCGGCAATTTTGTGAAAGTGAAAGTGAAAGCGAAAGCGAAAGGTAAGACAGTCGCAGTGGAGAGCATTGTGCACTCACACTAGCTTCCATTTCCATTCACAGCATAATGCCCGTCGATAAGGCAAAGTCGAGCTCTGAGGTTCATGGCGTACTGCTGGAGACAATTCCCGAGGTGCCCGGCAGCCCAGCAGTGGTGTTCGGCGAGCAGAAGCTGGAACGCTCCATTGCCATCCGGGACGGGACCAAGAGCCGGAGCCTGTCGCAGAAGCGTCGCCAGAAGGTGCGGGACACCCTTGGCGAACGCTCCGGCCGGAGGAAGATCCCAAAGCAAAAACTTCTCAATCGTCTGTCATCGGTGTCGGATGGCGAAAGCGATGTCGAGGCTGGTGCCAGCACCTCAGCCCGTGCCCGTGCCCATGCCCCTGAAGCAGGCCCAGCGCCAGCCTCAGCTCAAGCCACAGCCC
>JAWNKY010000176.1:0-40836 GCA_035041765.1 Drosophila algonquin | reverse complement strand
GGATGAATTCTCTGTGGTCTGTGCTTAAAAACCTGGAAGAAGCAGATCACCCATGCATGCAAAATGCGCTGGGTTTTCGTGTTTCGTGGGTGATGCCATCTCCAAACGGAATGGCTTGCATTATAGTTGTGAGGCATGCCGTCTGGTTGAGAAGGAAATGGTCATATTCATGAGGCAGACACTGAAGGGCTTTAAGGAGCTGACTTCGGGCTTTAAATTTATCACCTCGGAGAGCATGCAGCCAGAATCGTCCGTGGTGTCCGTGTCTGTAGTGTTCAAACTCAAACGTCGCTCAAACTTCACGTCGGAAATTTTCACAGTCCAGATCCAGCAGGAGCTGGAATTCCTGTCTGTAAAGCTAATTCTTTCCGCTTTCGCTGTTTTCATAATTTGCTCGCATATTCCACCTTCTTCGGATATTGCAATTTACGAGTAGCACTTGTAGTAGCCGAAAGGCCGAGTTTGCGAAGCTTAATAACCTCATTGGGTATTTTAATTGGTCCGCTTTGTATTTGTGCACTGATAGACCGATAGGCACAACATTTTCTACGATGCCTTTTTTAATTTTTGTGTCCCGCTTTCCTGTCCTATTAGATCGGAGTAACCCCTTTGATTTACCAAGGAGTTACCCAGTCTTAAAATCTTAAAATCAAGACATTATAAGAAACTTCAAAAAAGTAAGCCCTCCTTCTTCTCTCTATCGCTATTTTATGGTTCGGTCAAACTTCTCAGTTTGTAACTGTTTAAACAGTAAGCGTAAAACGTCCGCACACTTATCCTCGCTATCTTTCCTTAATATGTCGGCAGATAATTATCAGGAAATTGCTGATGTTTTTGCCCGTTTTTTCGAAACTACCTATTCGCAGGATGGTTACTTTGGTCAGACGGATCCATACGACTTACCGAGGTCGAACGGCATTTTCAGTCCTTTGGTAAATGGTGGTTTTGGTGTTTTCACCGGGTCCCGACAGAGTTCCCGGCTGTGTACTCAGGTAGTGTGTCGAGTCTCTGTGTGGGCCGTTGCTCAAACTATTTACCCTGTCCACAAATTCTTCATGCTTCCCCCGATATAGAAGAAGTCGTTTATAAATCCTCTCCATAAGAAAGGTAGCAAGTCTGACGCAATGAACTATAGAGTTATATCTAAGTTATCCGCTATTCCTAAAGTGTTTGAGAAAATTTTAACTCCGCACCTGCAGCACCTATTCAGATCACTTATATCTCCATCTCAACATGGATTTATAAGGCGGAGATCAACCACTACAAATTTATTGGAGTTTACCTCCTTTATAATAAAAGGCTTTCAAGGTAATTTGCAGACGGATGTTGTTTACTGCGATTTTAGTAAAGCGTTCGATTCTGTAAACCATTCCCTCCTAGCACAAAAGCTCGACCTTCTAGGGTTCCCGCCCAATCTCCTGAGATGGATCTCTAGCTACCTTTATTCTAGGTCTCAAAGAGTCCTTTTCAAAAACTTCCTGTCCTAACCAGTTATGGTGACTTCAGGCGAACCACAGGGCAGACCTCTAGGTCCCTTACTCTTTACACTCTTCATAAATGACCTGCCTTCTGCATCACCATACTCTCGAGTACTTATGTATGCGGATGATGTTAAGCTCTGTGTTCAGTATAATTTCTTTTTCTTTTCAATCCAGGTTGCAATCCGATCTCAATAGATTTCAGTCTTGGTGTTGTGCAAATTTATTAAACTTTAATGCTTCAAAATGTAAAGTAATGACATTTTATCGCTCCAGCGCCTTTCTGGTTCCTTACACCCTTTGTGGTGGTTCTCTTGAGAGAATTACCCGGGTTGATGATCTTGGTGCTCTATTAGATCCCAAGTTAAAGTTTTCAGAACACATTTCTACCATGGTGAATAAGGGCATGGGCGTGCGTGGTCAAAGAAATTTGACGACCCCTATATAACAAAGACTCTCTTCACCTCTCTGGTTCGTCCGATTTTAGAATACGGCTCTTGTGTATGGTGCCCTCAGTACAACGTACACCAGGACCCTATAGAATCAGTTCAGACAAAATGTTTACTTTTTGCTATACACGGCCTCAACTGTAATGCAGGTGTGAGATTAACCTTAGCGAATCGTAGGAAAATGATGGGTGGGATTTTGTGCACAACTTGATCAAGGGTGACGTTGTCTTTCTCGTAATTAGAAATTGCTTACTTTTTTAGTCAGATTAGTTATACTTTTCCTCGAACACTAGTCTAACACTTATCTTTCCTGCATGTCTGCAATCGGTTCGGTTAACGAGTCGCGCGTTATGCGGCAGCGCCCCTCGGTCGGTTGGGCGGGAGGAGGGCGGCGATCTTGTCTGGGATCCGCGTGTAACAGCCTTCTGCTGGTGTCACTTGGGCTACTTGATTTTGTAGTCATTGCATATAAAAGTTCCTTAAGTTGAAAAAAGTTGCCTTACGCCAGACGGCCTGCGGCTAGACTCCCGTGACACAGAGAGTAGTGTCCGCGCGAGTCGCTGCCCTCTATTTAGTTTGCCCTCTAATCAGGTTGCTCTGTGCAACCGCGTGGCAGAAAACCCCCTTCACTACAAAGGAAGAAAGGAATACAACGGGAAGGAAGATCGCAGCTCACAGATTCCACTTCCGACACCGTTTGCTGTTTCCCCAATGTGTAGGAGGCTGACATGTGGTACGATTAAAAGGTAAGGAGAATCGAATTCGCGGACACTGTGCCAGCTTTCGCCTTTCACGCGTCCTGTGCCGCTTACTTCGACTCCCTAGGGAAAAGAAAAGGATAATACAAAGGATCACGTCGTTGCCACACCACACGTCACCCCCTGGACGTATGTATGTACTGAATCCAGATAAGGGAAGTGAACTTCATTTATATTTATTACGTAAATACCTAAGGCAAAAGGCAAATGGGGTAAATTAATGATCAAATGGTCGGTCTCGCTTAACTGCATGCGTAAGGGGGTAGGAGAAAACATGGGGTGCATGGGTAGGCCGGCGTAGCCTGGTTTCACTCTTTGTAGCGAGTTGGGACTAGAAAAATCATAGATTACTTCGTTTTTTCTCTACACTTTTATGTGACCCTATCTCCTAATATTGCACCATCCTCGTCTCTACTGCCTCTACTCCTTCACTACTGTGGTGATTCCTTAGCGCCGAGTAATCTCGACTCTCCTCCAACGGCGGCGAAAATTGATTGTATACATTGCGTACTACTGCACTCGCGACTCTTGAAATTTATCCCCGTGACTCTCGAGTCACTTTACCGGACGGCAAGTCGGCTGCCCTCAGTTTGCAGCCGCTGTTGATGTTTCGGCCCTTGTAGCTTTGCTCACTACTGCTGCCGCTAGTGCGTGCGAGATGCGACAATCATTAGTCCTCTCTCTTGCTCGACTCCGGCCTGCGCTCAAGCTTCTGCTGCGCTTTCATTGTTTGGTGGTGGTTTTTGTTATCTCGACATTTCTGCCTGGAGCCTCTGTCAGCGCTTCGGCATTTTGTCGCTAAGCTTTCTGCCGATGCTACTGACGGTTCATGGAGACCGAAAGCAGTGGTCAGGGTCATTTTTTCCTACTCTATTTCGATCTGCTGCTTTGTACTCTTCGCGGGGAAGAGATTCTCTTAGCGATGGCCGTGGTGTCGTTGGTACTGTTGATATGAGAATGGTAGCAATAGTATTTACCGGAACGGTACATTCTCCAGATATATATAGTAAATATATATATAGCAAAACCTGCGCCTTGCTTCTCCTTCTTGCCAATTGTATTTCTAAGCTTATTATGGGAATTATTAAAGCATCAGACTGAATTGTGGGGGAAGCAGCACGTTACTGTCGGTGGTAGCGTTGCTGACCTTGCTGTCCTCCTTGGTGTTGCTACTGATGTCGTCTATGAAGCTCGAGTCAGCCTCGGAGCTGGAGTCCTCCGCGAGGCTCGGGTTGTGCTCGGAACTATTGTCGTCGGACACCAGTATGGGTGAGTCAGGTGCCACCGAACTTGTGGGTCCCTAAGTGCGTGTAGCGAGCAACACTTGTAAATCCTTTGCATCTGCAATCCAAGTTACCTTCGGTGGTGCACTTGCGGGTGCGTAGACCTGCCCGAATCCTGACGATGGGCGTGGGTCTGCCTTTCCGGCATCCTGCGAAGTGTCGATGACTTCCTCGCTTCCGAATACACCACTGTGGGGGTGGCTCTTAGTGCGCGGTTGAGAGCGTTGGGATCGTGCAACCGTGCAGCTTTCGGAATCGTCCGTCATAGGCATTAATCCTCACTCTCTCCAGTTCCCTCCGTGATGTCCCAATCCCACCTCAGACTTAATCGAAGTCTTCGTCGCTACTAGATTTGTCGTTTAGTTGACCGAAGGGGAGTTGGCACCGTCGTCGGCGGGCATCAACTTTGGGCGGTGGTGATCTTATTCAGGGTGGATATCAGCATATATTAGGACGAATGGTAATGACGGCAGGCGAGCAGGCGCCGCAGCGCCTCTTGGGACGATGATGGATGATCATCCTCCGGGTGTGGGGATCGTGGAGCCACGCTGTGTGTAACGATGAGCTGGGGTAGGGGCCCCGAACGCGACGTAGAGCTGCTGCTCTTGACGTTGGCTGGTAGCCTCGTAAACGTGAGCGTCAGAGGAGCTGACGACGTGGTTGGCGACGACGTATGTGCCGTTGACGTTTCACTCCTAGGGTGTCTTTGCTGGCGCGGTTGGATAGTGCCGGATTCATCGTCGATCGTGAGTGGGTGAAGAAACCTCAACGAATCAGAACCTTCCTATGGGTTTCCCTATGGTTACTTATCCAATTAGACGGTGCAATTTACATTTTTGGGAAAAGACTTAAGATTAATTCCGTAGGGGATCTAGGGGTGGCTTCATCTTAATAACCGGGTATTGTCCTTCATTCTTAGGGGACAGCTTCACCTCAAAGCTGTCGTCCGCCTTGGACAAATGGTGCTGCCGCTGTAGTACCGGTTCTCCAATGGCAGGTGGCTAGTTCGGTTCTTTCTTCTGGTCCTGCGGTCACCTCATCGAAACCTGCTCCTGGAAGTCGTGGTTCCCGGTCCAACACCAGAAATGGTGGACTGAAACACGTGGTGTCGGAAGTGCATGTGTCGGCTCCGCTTTGGGAATAACTCGTCCGTAGATGTCCGCTGGTCTCCTTCGAAGTACTGTTTGATTATGGTCTCGATGGTTCGGCTCGCTCTATCCGTGCGGTTTTGCTGCTGGACTCCGACTAGCTTGCAGAAGTTCCTGAAGGATTTACTGGTGAATTTAGTCGCGTTGTCACATACTGTAACGAACCGGTTTCTTCTGTCTGATTCAGCTGGGCTGGCTCAGCGGTCGGTGGATCACTGCAACGAATTTATCTGTTGCCCCGGTGACAAGCAAGTAATGCACTTGGGTTGGTTTATTCTGGTATTACTGTTCTAATTGCTCGAGTTGCGTTCTGACTTCTTCTGGAAGCAGACGTGTTTTTCAAGCGTTCCTCTGTACCGTCGTCTTCGAAGAGTAGTGCGAAACTTTCCCGAGTGGAAACTTACCAAAAATTTCCGCGTGAGTGCGAGTTTTCTATTCGTGTAATCGGAAGTGATTTTGGTGAACAATAAGAGTGGCTATTGGCAAATTAATTTTAGCTGAAACTTATTTTTTCAAGCAGCCACGTGTGGTTAGCTGTAAATAAGTCTACTTAGGTCGATAACAAGTTCGAGTTCGAAGCTTCCGTTCGTAGCTTGAAGCTTTGGAACTTGCTGTGCGGTATGTGCCACTGCTACGCGTGTCGGTTTTTGTCTTGGATAGGCTTGCAAACAGTTCGTATCTTCGTTCGATTCGGTCGATTCGAGTATCCACTAGTGCGTCTACTTTCGCGGAACGCCGAGGATGGAGTCAGCTACCATGGAGGTAGAAGAAGCCAAAGGCAGCGATACTAGCCTGGCTAGTATAGGGGCAAGCTCGACGTCAAGTGTGCCTATCCGCAGCCGAGGCCGGCCTAGGTCAGCTGCTGCCAGAAAGAGCGCCAAGAAGATCGGGCTCGGGATGCGGCCAAGCGGGCCGATCCCAGCGGAGAGATCGCCCGCACAGTCGCTTGAGTTCTTTGAGCCCATCGCGTCAGCCTCTGCTGACTCCGCTGCCACCACCGCTGCTACCCCCGCTGCTGCCGCCGCCGTCCCCACTGCACCCACATGCCCAGCAACTGGCATTGTCGTAATAGGGTACTCAGCCATCATCCCGGAAATGTCTTCCTTAAGGATGGCTGTGAGCAAGGCAGTACTTAGAGGTAAGATGCCAACGGAGGCCTCCATGGCTATACCGCTGCCAATAGGTACGACGAGTTGTACATGGCACTGGCTGGTGAAAAAGTGCACCTGGAGGAGACGGATGCCGCCTACACCGAGACCCGTCACCGCTACCCACATTGGCCGCCATCACCGCTGTGTATGCGGCAGCCTTTCCGGTGGACTGCCGGAACTGCCGCTTTAAGGGATACCCGTCAGCACACTCCATGCTGTCAGCAGCTTGCCCTATTTACGCTGCGGTATTTTCGATGTACAAGCTAGACATTAATATTTAGCTTCATCCAGGCGAATTGTGGCCGTGGCCGAACGGCCGTGATGGAACTCGAAGCCATCATGCGCAGCTGCGGCTGTTCGCACTGGTCCAGGAGATGTACGTCGATTGTGCAGGGCGGATAACTGGCCTTCCTTATGAAATGCGAGTATTCCAGGACCGCCGCGGGAAAGCTGCCATCATCGTCGACGAACCGGATACCATCTGCATGCCAATGGAACCCCTTGTTACGGATTTTGGAGTATGCGTCAGAGTTACGGGAATATTCGGCTCAATCTTTCTATGCTCCGCATACTGTCAATTCGACACCGACTTTGCGCCGTACCTGAGGTACTTAGATGCAGTGCTGCTGCTAGGCAGCCGCACTCCCTTCATCTTTGTGCTAGACTCGAATGCAGTATGTCCGGCGTAGTTTAGCAAACTTCCTGAGCATGCTCGGGGGCAAGCTAGCTACGTATGTACGGGATGAGCTGCTGTCTGAGTGGATACTGGAGAACCGAGCCGGCATGCTAAATCTAGCCAGTCGGGTGTTTACGTTCGATAACCGCAGAGGCCAAAGTGACATCGACGTAACAATCGCCAACCAAGTCGCGACTATGTGGGCCACATGCGATTGGGAAGTGAGGGAATGGAACACCAGTGACCACAACATAATACATGCTGAAGTCACGCCTGGTGTTACCGATGCAGTCGAGCACATTGCTCCTGTGCCGTCCTGGAAGCTTTCCAATGCGCGCTGGCGATTGTTCGAGGACGAAGTGACAAGGGAGACAGCCGAATTGCCGGAAAACATTGCCGAATCGCCGCTGGATGACCAGGTGACTGCATTGCACTCGTTAGTGCACAGAGTGTGCGACAGAGTGCTGGGACGCAGTACGCCGAGAGCCGTCAGGAAAGTAGTTTGGTGGACCGCCTAACTACAATCCAAACGCCAAGAGGATAAGAGACTGAGGCGACAGCTCCAAAATGCTCGTCGGCACGAGACCGATGAAGCGGAGCAGCTCGTGGTTGCGTTGAGGATCACGCGAAATACAAGAAGCTCATCCTAACGACGAAGGAGGATAACTGGCGATGCTTCGTGGGAGAGAACAGAGATGATCCAGGCGGGCACGGATTTGCAGGATTTGCCAAGGCTGCAAAAAGAGCACGGAGATTGGAGGCTTTCGGATAAATGGTGACCTGGTCACAACATGGCGTGACTGTGCGAGTGAGGTCCTCCGCAACTTCTTCCCTGTTGCGGAGTCGAATGCACACATTGCCATTGAGTCCGAGGCTCCACCGGCCCTCGAAGCTTTTGAGGTTGATGTATGCGTTGGCAGGTTGAAGAGCAGGCGCTCTCCCGGCATGGACGGCATCACAGGTGCTATTTGAAAGGCAGTGTGGCGTGCCATACCTCAGCACATGACAGCGTTGTATTCCCGCTGCCTGGAGACAGGGTACCCGATAAGGACCGGACCGATCCTACCTCATATCGGGGTATCTGTCTGTTGCCAGTGCTAGGCAAAGTGCTTAAGAGGATCATGTTGAATCGTCTGAAGGACACTACCGGATGGCTGCAGATGGCAATTTGGATTTCGCCGAGGACGGTGTGTCGACGATGCTTGGAAGCACGCTACGAGTACAGTTTCTGCCAGCCGGTCGTGCTGGAATCTTCGTGGACTTCAAGGGAGCCTTCGATAACGTTGAGTGAAATGCTGCACTACACCGTCTCTTTGAGCTGGGATGCTGAGAAGCAAGCTTGTGGCGAAGTTTCTTATCTGACCGGAGTGCGAGCATCGTGACAAGACGCTGCCCTCAGCGATCCAAAAGTGGTCCATTTATATGGAACATCTTGATGGACGTGCTGCTTCAGCGCTTGGAGCCACTTGGTGCGCTCAGCGCGTATGCTGACGATTTGCTCCTCCTCATCGAGGGAAATGCCCGCTCAGAGCTGGAGCATAAAGGAGCGGACCTGATGTCCATCGTAGGCGCTTGGGGAGTTGAAGTCGGCGTGGCCGTTTCAACTAGCAAGACGGCGATCATGCTGCTCAAAGGCAGTTTTAGACGGCCGCCAGTGGTACGGTTTGCTAGAGCAAGCCTGCCATACAGGCGTAAGTATCGGTACCTGGGCATCACGGTCGGCGAACGGTTGAGTTTTCTCCCGCACATCGCTGGACTGCGCGATAAGCTGACTGGAGTCGTAGGGGCATTGTCGCGCGTGCTGCGGGTCGACTGGGGACTCAGTCCCCGCGAAAAGCGGACAATATATGCCGGACTCATGGTGCCATGTGCACTATTTGGTGCCTCGGTTTGGTCAGTTGCCATGACGGCGCAAGCGATCACGAAGCTGATTGCGTGCCAAAGAGCCATCCTGATTGAATGCCCACCGGTATGATGAACAGTGTCCTCCGTGACATTGCAAGTACTTGCTGGAGCCCCTCGATTGATCTGGTCACCAGACGTCTGGCAATCAGATTCATACTAAAGCGTGACTACCCGCTGGAGGAGAGCGATTGGCTATACGGCGAAGATCTGAGAAATCTTAGATGGGAGCAGAAGATGACACGACTAGACGAATGCCTGCTGTGCGAAAGGCAGCGCATATGGGATGATGGTAGCTCCCCAGGACGGGTGACGCACCGCTTCATCCCGAACGTAAGCTTCGTCTACAGCGAGCGAAGGTTTGGCTTCACGCTGCGCGTTAGATTCCTGCTGACTGGCCACGGATCGCTCAATGCATTTTTGCATAAGAGAAGGCTAAGCGATACGCCTGCATAGACATTGCGGAACTGAGCGCGAGGATTGGCAGCACTTCTTATGTGACTGTCCCCTCTATGCAGATTTGCGAAACCTCGATGGACTTGGAGTGCAGCACACAGATGGCGAATGGAACTTTTCCGAAGTGGTGGCTTCTCAGGAGAGGATGCAGTTGCTGGATCGATTCGCAGGAGAGGCGTTCTTCAGAAAGCGACAACTGTTGGACCCTATGGCGGCGCATGGTCCGTCAGTCCCGGACTAGTAGAGTAAAAACTGACACCCCATGGATTCCCTATCCGGTGCTTGTCGGGGCCAAAAGAGAGGGCGATCGATCCCTTAATTTCGTCCACGGGTTGGGCAGTGGTCCAAGACTGCCCATTGAGGTAGGCCCCCTTGTGGGTGTTCGTGGTGGCTGTGGTTTGAAAGCCAAATATACGAGGGTAGAACCGTTAGGTTCGTCGTGGAGTTGCGCTCTCAACCGCGTGCCGAGACCCATAGATCGGAAGCGGTGGAAAGTACACCTTTGCCCTACCAAGGGGATTTTATGTCCGACAAAAAATTTATTCAATGGTACTGGTACTGGGCTGAGTCGCTATGTACATAGCTATAGCTTCTTATCTTAGGGAGTTAATTGGCGCATCGTACCAGATTCCTGTGTTTATATTTTATATAATAGACACCGTCGTTTTAATTCTTACCTGTGGAACATGCCACGTTAAATAAAACTGTGAGATCAGATACATTCTGTTCTTAAGTGCTATCTAAGCGCTACTTTACGGCTATTCTATTCGCTAGGCTGGGTGTATGTAGTTTCTCGATCTCACCGCGTTAAAACTGCCTCCAGGTGCTATTCCGCTGATGCTAAGGCTAGGGGTTCTGACACGGCTTACGCCTCATCCGCCAGCACAACCCCGCAACAGAAGAGATCACCCTTTTTACTGTTCGCTTTCTCGTGAGAACATTACCTGCCATTCCTATCAGGTCCTTCTTGGCACTCTTTTGGCGGCACAATTCCCGACTCCACCGTTACTGAGGTTAGCTCCAGGTGTGGTTCCGTTGGGCCACTCGGCTACCGCCTCGTCCGTCACTCAGACAGCTCCGCACGCAATTGGTTCACCTTGCTACTGTTTTCACCTCTACACGGTGTGTCTTCCTGTATTGCTTGCCATACTCTTTTCTTTAAGTTTTTACTATTCGCCGCACGTTGTTGAACCTTGTCGTTCACTGTGTATGTTTCTTTGGTATTATCGCACTTCTTTACGCTGTTAGCTCCCGCACTTGACTGTCTTCTTTCACTCCAGCGGACCTCCTCTTATAGACGTCTGTGGTTCAGCGTCCGCGTCGCTACCCAGTTGCAACGGATAACTCCTCTGGTAATTTTCCATTGGCCTCTGTAACTTCCCGCCATCCTTAGCGAGATCGGCCTACATGGGATATGCCGCCGACTACATGGCTTCCGCCATTCGGCCCACCGCTGGCCCAATTCCACCGTTCCCGTTTCCTTGCGGCAACGCCCGCTCTACCCTGTCGTATTACGGATTCGCCCTGCGCTCTTGTCGGTCCGTGAGGAATATTTATTCCCCACACTTCCTTTCTCTTTAATCATAAACCAAGCCCTTTTTTCTCCCTTCGATCTCCTCCCGGGCCACCGTCGAGTCCTCCATTGAACCGGTTCCAACGCTCGCTCCAACGACTAACCGCGGCTGGCGATGATGGCCTATCGATTCAAATGCATAGGGGGCGCACCCGCCTTGGAGCTGCCAGACTGGCTCACGACTTACGTGTAATTTTAGCCGGTATTTCACACTAGCTGTCGCTAGCCTTTTCTCAGGCATATGCCTACGATCGGTTTCGCTTCGGGTCGCGACCATTACTGCCCTTCGGTGACTCCTCCTCCCACAACTTCGGCTCCTCGTCTTACCGCGGCGTTGGACCGGATAACGGTGTTGGCGGAGCCTCGTCCCCACTCTCCGCTTGCGCCTTCGCCTCGCACTTTCGCTCCTCTGCTTTGCGTGCCTCGCTCTCGGACTAGCGTCGTAGGTGCTCGCGGGCGTCCCACAAGGCCGCCTCTTGTCGCTTGGCCTTTCGGTCTTTTTCCCTGGCACTCCTTCTTGCACCGCCAGTCCTCCTCCCTTCGCTGCCAAGTCTCCTCCTCCCGTCACTGATACGCCTCCTCCAGTCGGTGCTGTTCCTCCCTGCGCCTCGCCTCCGCCTTCCTCAGCCGCTGTAGACCGTGTCCTCTTCCCACTTCGCCGGCCTTGGGGCTGGTGGCGTTGGCGGCGCTGGCTTCATCGGCGTTGATGACGGTTGCGTCGGCTTTGACGTTGGCTTCGATGCCGGCCGCGCTGATTTTGAAGTCGGTCCGATGCCGTCTGTATCACCTGCGTCACCAGCGTTGGCTTTGTCGTGAACTGCCTCCGCTCCTCCCTTTTCCCCTCGCTCCCATGTGTCTCCGCCGAGCGTATGGCTATGTCGAGGAAGGCTATGTCGCGCCTTCGCTTCCGTTGCCTTTTTACGAGCGTCTGCCTCTCCTCTCGCGTAAGCGCTGGACCCACCGACACACAGATCACCTCTCCGGTGCCCTCCGAGTCTGTTCCTCCGGGTGACACCTCCGGCGTCCGCGTGCCCCGCAGGGATCATGGCGACTCCCCTCCGCTCCTGGGGACACCATGGCTACCGAGCGGTGATGTCATAATCTAAAGCTCCAGTGTCTTGCTATGCCGAGTCCACCGCTCTGTCCACCGCTCTGTCCACCGCTCTGTCCACCTCTCCCTGGTGGTGAACTTTACTTTCGCAAACCCACTGTCGACCTGCACTACCAAATACCGCTGCAATAATTCTTGTAATTTTTATCAAAAGTTCTTTGTGTGCCCCGTTGCTGCTGTCGCGCTTTTATTAATTCGAAGTCGACGCTGAAAACTAATATTTCGTATGTTAAGTTAGGTTTAAGAGTATTTTTTAATGTCCTAACAATATTTACAACAGTATAATTTCTTTCTGTGAAGATTCGTCTTATTTTGTTTTTAAAAGGTGTAAACATTTCAACCGAGGTTTTTGATTTGTTTTGAAAATAATTTGGAATATAAATTTAATAATAGACAATCCTCTAATTTTTGAGTATTAATGTCTATTGATACACGGTTTAGTGCGTCGGCGACTAATTTTTGTGACCCTTTCTTGCGTTCCACTTCATAGTCATACTCTAAGAGTTGTAATTCCCAACGAAGTAATTTTTAGTTAGGGTCTTTAAAGTGCATTGATCTGTTCTGATGGTAAACTTTTGTCTGAAAAGGTATGGTCTGAAGTATTTCGTGGCCCTAACTATAGCTAACATTGTCTTTTCTACAGTGGAATAATTTAATTCTGTATCGGACAAGGTCCTGCTAACAAATGATACCGGTCCATCTGACCCTGCGACAATTCAGCTTATTGAAATCAGGGTAATGCAGGATTGGGTCATTACATAACAGGGTTTTTCATTTTTCGAAGGCTATTTCATATTCCTCGTCGATATTGATTATGGCTTTTCTTTTTAAATGATGGATTAGGGGTTCGTGATTCTTGCGAAGAACTGAATAAATTTTCGATTCCCCAGATTTTATTTATAGTCTGGCTGCTGGCAAGTCATCTCTAGCCAAGACAATGACCCGGCGTCTTCTCGATATCGAGTCGGGAGAGCCGGGTCAGGGCCATGGCTAGAGATGCCTGGCGGCTAGGCATAAATCGCTAGGGGGAGGTCCAACTAAAGTCAACCACTATGGACCATCGTGCCAAATATGGAGGCGAAGAAAGACGAAACACGGGCTGGGATGTCAGCCCCAACGTCGGTGGAATGCGTGACTGCTACCTCCGGCAAGTACTGGGAGGAGCAATCCTCTCTGCGTGTCGCCAGTGGTCACACCTCAGACGTGGCTTTAGCAGGCCACGCCAGTTGCAAAACTACTGCCAAAACATTTCTCTCTCACTCCAAGTTGAGCCGCATGGATGCCACTGTCAAAGCAGACATGGATCTGCAAAGCGTGCTGTCAATCAGCAATACGAAGGAAGAGAGCCTTCTCCACTCGCCGGAACCAGGCACTCCATGACCACCTTTGATGGTGGTGGGTGGCTGAATGGGGTAAAAATACTCAAATGTATCGACGATCTGACACTTTGGTGGATGACCCAAACTGTCAGCCGACCGGACGAGAGGCGAAGGTACTCTTCCCCATGGCGATCCAAGGAGACAGGGCGATGAAGCTCCTACAGCGTTAGAACTACACACTGGGAGCCCATTACCCAACGAGGCGGGCCAGTGTGTAATCCCCCAAATCAACAAGGAGGCGGAGAACCTCCTGTGACCCAGATTTGGAAAGATGGCATTGGGCATGGGCAGTGTCTGCCTGTGCCAGAAGAAACGCCACCCCAGGGACAAAGACGCGCACACCCTGCAGGTAGGCGAGGTGGAGAAAAATCTAGGTCTGGAGACCATCGTGGAGGCTACCCAAGGGGCTTGCGCTGCATGACTGCAGGACGAGAAGAGGACGGTGACCTGACGCTGGTTGTCGACCCGTCGAGTAAAGCTCAGCCAGCCACCCATGACGCTGAGTGTGCTGCAGCTCAATCTTGATAAAAGTAAATTAGCGTGGGCGGAGCTCCTTGTAGCCATGGAGCAGGGGCCCGTGGACATAGCTTTGGTCCAGGAGCCCTGGTTTGCGTCAGGCAATTTGGTGGCCGGACTAAAGTTCTCCAACTACAGCTCATACTACAAAACACCGGTAAGCGCCTCTTGATAGCCTTCTGCTATATGGCACACGACAGGCCCGCACCGCCCGAAGAGCTAAGGAATCTAGTGGAAGAAGCCGACTCCAAAGACTACCAACTGGTCATTGGTACGGACGAAAATGCCCACCACAGTGTGTGGGGAAACCTCGATATCAACGACCGAGGTGAGTCACTCTTAGACTTTATATTATCGACCAACATAGAAGTAACAAAAGTGTGGGAGGAATACACCTCCGTAGGTCCCACCTCAGCAAACATGCTGAATCTCACTCTCGTAATGAGAAAGAATACCTATATATCTGGATGGAGGGTCCTCAAAAGGTTACCTCAAAGCTCGCGAATCCGGGGTCAGTGCAATCTGCGGAGGTCATAGGAAAGTCCCTTGAGTCTCTATCCAAGGATCTACTACATGCCTACCACGCATCATTCTCATCCCCAAGAACGAAAACGAGGACTAACCCACTCTGGTGGAACCGGGACCTCTATTCTTAAGAAGCAACCTCAGGAAATTCTTCAATCCCTGGACCGCTTGCGCCAAAAGCGCAGCTTGAGCTCCAACAAGCGTTGCCACCGCTTCAAGTATGCGGGGGCAGGCTTGTTGTTGGGTTTTCCGGGCGTGGATCCGTGTGGCAGCCCCAGCAGAGGTTGGCCGATGAGCAAGTGCCCTGGCGTTATGGTCCCCCCGTCGTTCGGATCGCTGGTGTCCGCCACGAGGGGCCTGGAATTGAGCAGCGCTTCGACCTCCATCAGGTGAGTGCTCAATTCGTCCGGTGTGAGGTTGGCGTCAACTGCCCCTCGCACCAGCCTGTGTTTGGCAGCCTTTACTGCTGCTTCCCACAGCCCACCGAAGTGTGGAGCCCCCGGAGGGATGAAGCACCAGGTCACTGCCCTCTCCTCTGCGTAGTCCTGCAGGCTCTCCTTGCTCCGGGTGAATGCCGCTTGAAGCTTCCTCAGCACGTTGCTCGCTCCCACGAAGTTCGACGCGTTGTCGCTGTCGTTGTTCTCCCGCAGCCTTTGCTTTGGTCATTGTGCTCGACACTTTTTGCCAGAGTTTGGCCAGCAATATATCTGCACAAAGCTCTAACCGGGGTATTGTTTTTACGCTCACGCTTTGCCGTGAGCAATGAAATGCCAACGTCTTTGTTGTGGCATGTTCGTCCGTATATGCAATAATCATAGGCGTGACTGGTTGCGTCAGCAAAGCCGTGAATTTGAACCTATTGGTACAACGTCAAACACACGTACCGAGGGATTGAAACTTTGTGCAAATCCCGCAAGGTAGTGGTGAACTTATCCCATGCAGTGTATAGACTCATAGCCTCATCCCAATCTACCTTTAGCCTCCAAAAGTCCTGCAATAACATTTTTGCCGTAGTGACAATTGGACACAACAAACCAAGAGGGTCAAACGAACGAGAGGCTATTGACAATATATTCCTTTTTGTTAATTTCAGGGAGGTAAAGCTATCCACGTCCAGATGGTATTTAAGCACATCCTCTTGAGGTGCCCAGCGCATTCCAAGCATCTTAACTGAGCATAGCTCATCAATTTTGATGCTGATTTTCTCACTTTTACCAGATTGAGCCGGGCAATTGGAAGCCCACTTGGCCAATGGAAATCCTCCTGAGTGCAATTTTTTTTTTTTTTTGGAACGTTGATATGCAATGACTGCACCATCAAGTGACCCAAGCGACACCAGCCGATGGCAGTTACGCGCGGATCTCTGGCAAGAACGCAGCCCACCTCCCGCCCAACCGACCGAGGGGCACTGCCGCATAACGCGCGACTCGTTAACCGAACCGATCGCGGACATGCAGGAAAGATAGGTGTTAGACTTGTGTTCGAGGAAAAGTAGACCTAATCTAACTAAAAACTAAGCAATTTCTATTAACGGGAAAGATATAAGAGTATCAGTAATTTAAGACTAGGAAGGGAGTTAGTAGTAGATATAATATGGTAGAGGGAATTATAATCCGAGCATAGGACCCTAAACGGTTCATTTAAAGAATAATTCGGTCAACAAAAAGGAAGAAACAACGGTGCATAATTCCTAGTGCTTCTAATAGGAATCGTGAAGTTTATGCGGCTCAACAGGTCAGGGCTATCTACGTCACCCTTGATCAAGTTGTGCACAAAAATCACACCAAGCATTTTCCTACGATTAGCTAAGGTTGGAAGGTTTATTAAAAGCAATCTATTAGGGTATGACGGCAGTTTCACACCTGCATCCCAGCTGAGACCGCGTAGACCAAAAAGTAAAAAGTTTTTCTGAACTGATTGTATACGGTCCTTATGTACGTTGTACTGAGGCACCATACACAAGCGCCGTATTCTAAACTCGGACGAACCAGAGAGGTGTAGAGAGTCTTTGTTATATAGGGGTCGTCAAATTCCTTTGACCCCCTCTTTATAAACCGTAGCACGCCCCCCCAAGCCACGCTTATTCACCATGGTAGAAATATGTTCTGAAAACTTTAACTTGGGATCTAATAGAACACCAAGATCATCAACCCGGGTAATTCTCTCAAGAGAACCACCACAAAGGGTGTAAGGAACCAGAGAGGCGCTGGAGCGATGAAAAGTCATTACATTACATTTTGAAGCATTAAGGTTTAATAAATTTGCACAACACCAAGACTGAAATCTATCGAGATCGGATTGCAACCTGGATTGAAAAGAAATGTCCTTATACTGGATAGTCTTTAATTATAAAGGAGGTAAACTCCAATAAAATAGTAGTGGTTGATCTCCGCCTTAAAAATCCATGTTGAGCTGGAGATATAAGTGATCTGCATAGGTTCTGCAGGTGCGGAGTTAAAATTTTCTCAAACACTTTAGGAATAGCGGATAACTTAAATATACCTCTATAGACGCAATGTCAGACTTGCTATTTTTCGTATGGAGAGGAATTATGAAGGACTCCTTCCATATCGGGGGAAAGCATGAAGAAGTTATGGACAGGTTGAATAGTTTAAGCAGCGGCCCACACAGAGACTCGGCACAGTACCTGAGTACACAGCCGGGAACTCCGTCCGGACCCGGTGAGTACACCGGCTTTACTGTTCGTAGATCATGAAGCAACGAGCTTTCATTTAACAAAGGACTGAAAATGCCGTTTGACCTCGGTAAATCGTATGGATACGGCTGACCAGAGTAAACGTCCTGCGAATACGTAGTTTGGAAAAAATGGGCAAAAAAATCGGCAATTGCATGATCATTATCTGCCGACGTATTAAGGAAGGATAGCGAGGATGGGTGTGCGGACGTTCTACGCTTACTGTTTACGAAGCTGTAGAACTGTTTAGGGTCCTTCCAAAAGCGTATCCTGCATCGAGATAGGTAGTTCTGATAGCATTGAGCGTTAAGAACTGAAAAGTTTGACCGAGCCATTACATAATGAGAGAGAGAGAAGAAGGAGAGCCAACTTCTTGAAATTTTGTATAAAGTATTTATTTTAAGCTGTAGAACTGTTTAGGGTCCTTAGAAAAACGTATCCTGCATCGAGATAGGTAGTTCTGATAGCATTGAGCGTTAAGAACTGAAAAGTTGGACCGAGCTATTACATAGTGGGAAAGAGAAGGAGAGCCAACTTCTTGCCATTTTTTATAAAGTCTTGATTTTAAGTTTTTTAGACTAGATAGCTCATTGGTAAACCAAGGAGGTTTTCTTGATCTAATAGGACAGGAAAGCGAGACACAAGAGTCAAAAAGTAAGTCCAGTGCATCATAGAAAATGTTTGTGCCTAACGTAACATCACTGCACAAATATAAAGCGGACCAATCCAAATCCCCAATGAGGTTATTAAGCTTCGCAAAGTCGGCTTTACGAAAGTACCGGACACATTGGGGTAGTCTACCCGACCGATCCAATACAGTTCGTCCTAGGTCGAGCGACACTTCGAAAGTAGGATGGTAGGCATCTTCAGGTACAGTGAGCGGGGGGACTCGAGTTAACAACGCTAAGTTCCGTTACAAAGCACAGATCAAGAAATCGACCCAAGGAATATTTAACATGGTTAACTTGAGACAGAGACAAAGTCATTTCGTGACATGGGTACTAGGCTATTAGACTCATTTACCGAAGACCAAAAAATTCCTGGCAAGTTGAAGTCACCAAGATATATATCACGAACCTGGCTGCAAATTGTGTCCAGTTCTTGTAAACTGTCTGCATCTGCCAGCATATCGTCGACATAAAAACAATTGCGAATCACTTCCGCATCAATGGAACGTGATTGTGCGACAATATTTGCCAATTCGAAGAAACAACGTACAGCCAGAAAGGGTGCTGACGCTGTACCATATGTAATAGTATTCAACCTGTATGATTGTATGTTTTGTGAAGTGTTTTTTCTCCATAAGACAAGTTGGAAGTCTCTGTCTTCCTCAGAAACATTTATCTGCCTGTACATTTTCGAAATGTCAACAGTTACGGCAAATTTGTTCAACCGAATGTTGACCAATGTTGAATACAACTCCCTCTGAATAGTTTGCCCTACCATTAGTGTTTCATTCAGCGACACTACTGTTGATGTTTTACTGGAAGCATCGAACAAAACACGATGTTGAGGTACTCTCAGGTCTGAGAACGCATTGATGAGAAATGTAGTAATGCTGATCTAGACGAGCAGACTTCAGAACAGACATATGCCCCAAATCCAAATACTCTTTCATGAAGTCATGGTATATATTTCAGAGAGTGTCATCCTTTGACAGTTTACGCTCAAGTTGCAAAAAACGCATTTCAGCAGCTTAAAAGGACAGGCCAAGAACTTATGGGTCTGTCTTAAAGTGAAGTTTGACTTGGAAGCAACCGGGAAACAATCGTTGTGCAGTTCTTGCAAAGTACAACTCACAGGCCTATTGTTCAGCTGTTTGGCGAACAGCCTTTGACTCAATTGGACATTGATCCAATTTCCAAAAACGGTTTACTAACGAGTCGAGAGAACAACTATACACTTGAGCTACCGAACTCTCACTACACTGTTGCCGAGGCGCCTGTCCAGTACATTTGCCTGCAATAATCCAACCGACCAATGTTTTTTGCATAATGGGCAGCTCGGAATGGAATCGATGCACAAACCTTATTTTTACTATCGGTGGTTGCACCACCTACCATTGCGATAGCAAGGGAAATTGGCTCACGTTTAAGCCAAAGCCTCTGTGCCAGGCTCTCAGACATCAAATTTATTGGTGATCCACTGTCAAGCAAAGCTCTTTTCGGATGCAACTGTCTGAACCTATCTTTAATATTTACGATCGCGGTAGCCAGAACGACTTGATCCGCATTGAGCACGTGACTTACGTATGCCTCCGACGTTGAGGCTTAAAGTGCCGCTGCTTCACCTTGTACTGATGCATTATACCTATGAAGGAAAGAATGGTGAGGCTTTGAACATACTCGACACTTCGCCGCCTTGCAAATTGACTCTGTTTGTCCCATGGTCAAAGAATTGACATACAGTTTTTGAGTTTTAGCATACTCAAAACGTTGCATGTCGGAAATGGCAGTAAATGACGAATAATAATATGTATTGTGGTTTGCAGACTTGCAATAGGTACATGCAGACGACGACTTTTGCCCTGCATTAGCACAGGCAAACGACGATTTCCGTTGAGGTTTCCTCACCTCATTACACAACCTTAACTTGTCACGAGTTGACTCTTCTGCTTCCCTTCGTCTTCCCAAGAAAGCAGCTTATCATAGTCAAGCTGCTCCTCAAACCGAGATTTGGTCACATGGTCGACCTTTGCCATTACCATATGAATAATCATTGCATTTGCAATATCTTTGTCATCATCTACAGACGACAGCGATGCATATATCGCCCACACCGTATCTATCATCGACCTTAAACTCGATGCAGATGGCTTGGTCATGCTTGGCAAATCGAATAACTGAGCAACAGTATCAAACAATATCAGACATTTATTGTCATACACTGACTTCAGACTTGGCAAGTCTGTTGTAGTTACAGTCTGTCATTTGATATGGCTTAACTACAGCCAATGCTTCATCTGACAAACACGATACTTAATGATTAAATTTTTCTACGTTTGTCAACGAAGCATCGTCGTCAATAAGACTTTGGAACAGGCACATGAAATTTGTATACTCCGAATGTTTGCCACTAAGCTTCGGCAAACGCATTTTCGGCAGCTGCGATCGTTGGCTCGAATTCATTGAGCAGTCATGCTGCATATGTGTGTCGGATCTTGGTTTAATTGCATTAATGAACATTGCTTTAGTTACGAAGCACAGATCCTCCAACGGCCCCCTACTTTCATTGGCTGGACTCAAAATGTCTAACTCTGCCTGTTGGTGCATAGCCTTATCAATAGAACCCTCTAAAAGTGCTAGGCGACAAGCTAATTCGGTTTTTTCCGATGAAATTTGCTTCAACCTAAAAGCTGTTTGCACGCGAGCAATATCGGTAGTGACCTTGTCAAACCTTTGTTGACATAATGCCAACTTGGTATTTGTCTTAGGTACTGTTGGCCGTTCGGACTCAGACATAATTAAATTGAAAGATAAAAACTACCTTCAACAACGCACCCAATATTTTAACAAACTTTTCAAGCTACCCCCGCACACGCACTGCAGCTATGTACCGACAACACCAAGCTTGCTTACTCGAACACACACACGCCCTGGCGCAATATGTGAACAAACAACGAAAGCGGTCCAAACGACCGAAAGTAAGCAAGTCAGATGTTCGCTGCAGCCACTTTGTGGACAACAGGTGTAGAATACGGGGTGCGGGGATTTAAAAGAGCAAGAGAGAAAATTTGGCGCGAGCGCACATACACACAAACTAATATATGTAACAGATGCAAGCACCGAGCGAAGAAGGTTAACGAACGCACGAACAATCAGCCGTTGGTGCCCAAGAACCTTTACCAAGTGTTGTGTGTATGTGCAATTGCAAGCATATGTCTGTACGTATGTATGTACGCGTATTTGTACGTAGCGGTTAAATCGGAAGCGGAAAACCTAAAAGATACTGCGACGCTTTGCGATTGCACAAACACACGAACAGTATTAATAAAATGCAATAGATAGACCACCGTTTGTACTTTTATATTTTGATATATATTTATGATGCTTTTTGGTTGTTCTTATCAAATATGTATATGTTGCCGTTTTGGTTATGTACATTAAGTGGTGGTCAGCATGAGTATACGTACATACATATGTATGGCATAAGCATGTTCGAACTATTTTACCGAACTTATGTTTGTACATACGTATAATTGCGACACTTTCTCTTTATTATGTACATTAATTTGGCCAATAATCCCACGTTATTGTGTTTACCGAAACCTGGTTAAAGCCGGACATTCTTAGTTCCGAAGTTTTGGCAGGTCGATACACAACTTATAGAAAGGATCGCTCGTCTCGACGTGCAGGAGGGGTTCTGATTGCTGTGGATACAAACTTCACGTCGCAACTTTTCACAGTCCAGATCCAGCAGGAACTGGAATTTCTGTGTGTAAGACTGATTCTTCCCGCTTTCTCAGTTTTTATAACTTGTTCGTATATTCCACTTTCTTCGGCTATCGCAATTTACGAGCAGCATTTGTCCGCCTTAGCCGCTATCTCTTCCTCGCTATCTGACAAAGATCACATGATAGTTCTTGGTGACTTCAACTTGCCAGGAATTGTTTGGTCTTCGGCAAATGAGTCTAATAGCCTGGTACCCTTGGCACGTCATGACTTTGTTGACGGCTTGATTGACCTGTCTCTGTCTCAAGTTAACCATGTTAAACTTAAGTTATCCGCTATTCCTAAAGTGTTTGAGAAAATTTTAACTCCGCACCTGCAGCACCTATGCAGATCACTTATATCTCCATCTCAACATGGATTTATAAGGCGGAGATCAACCACTATAAATTTATTGGTTTACCTCCTTTATAATAAAAGGCTTTCAAGGTAATTTACAGACGGATGTTGTTTACACCGATTTTAGTAAAGCGTTCGATTCTGTAAACCATTCCCTCCTAGCACAAAAGCTCGACCTTCTAGGGTTCCCGCCCAATCTCCTGAGATGGATCTCTAGCTACCTGTGTTCTAGGTCTCAAAGAGTCCTTTTCAAAAACTCCCTGTCCTCTCCAGTTATGGTGACTTCGGGTGTACCTCAGTTCAGCCATCTTGGCACCTTACTCTTTACACTTTTTATAAATGACCTGCCTTCTGTATTAACATACTCTTGAGTACTTATGTATGCGGCTGATGTTAAGCTCTGTGTCCAGTATAATGACATTTCTTTTCAATCCAGGTTGCAATCCGATCTCGATAGATTTCAGTCTTGCTGCTGTGCAAATTTATTAAACCTTATCGCTTCAAAATGTAAAGTAATGACTTTCATCGCTCCAGCGCCTTTCTGGTTCCTTACACCCTTTGTGGTGGTTCTCTTGAAAGAATTACCCGGGTTGATGATCTTGATGATCCCCAGTTAAAGTTTTCAGAACACATTTCCACCATGGTGAATAAGGCCATGGGCGTGCTTGGGTTTATAAAGGGGTGGTCAAAGGAATTTGACGACCCCTATATAAGAAAGACTCTCTACACCTCTCTGGTTCGTCCGATTTTAGAATACGGCTCTTGTGTATAGTGCCTTCAGTACAACGTACACCGGGACCGTATAGAATCAGTTCAGAAAAACTTTTTGCTCTTCGCGGCCTCAACTGGGATGCAAGTGTGAGACTGCCGTCTTACTCTAATAGATTGCTTTAATAAACCTTCCAACCTTAGCTAATCGTAGGAAAATGCTTGGTGTGATTTTTGTGCACAACTTAATCAAGTGTGACGTAGATAGCACTGACCTGCTCAGCCGCATAAACTTCACGATCCCTATTAGAAACACTAGGAATTATACACAGTTGTTTCTTCCGCTTTGAAGATCGAACTATTCCTTGCATGAACCATTTAGGGTCCTATGCTCAGATAATAATTCCCTCTACCATATTATATCTACCACTAACTCCCATCCTAGTCTTAAATTACCGATACTCTTATATATTTCCCGTTATTAGTAATTACTTAATTTCTTTAGTTAGATTAGTTCTACTTTTCCCCGAACACTAGTCTAACACCTATCTTTCCTGCATATCCGCGATCGGTTCGGTTAACGAGTCGCGCGTTAAGCGGCAGCGCCCCTCGGTCGGTTGGGCGGGAGGTGGGCTGCGTTCTTCCTGGGACCCGCGCTTGGGCCAATTGATGGTGCAGTCATTGCATATCAACGTCCTAAAAATAGAAATTGAGCTGTATTCTCTGTGTATGATCGTTGGTACATACACACGCACATGTTATATAACTACAGTTTGATCGTTTTGGTCGCAAGCAAAAATATAAGCTGCGACAACAAGATGTGCCCAGTAAACCGAGAACCAAATTATGGGTGCCGGCTACCTTTAAGGAGCCACACCATACCTGCAAACTTTCTTGGGAGTCTAAAGAAAGTGATCTTCCTTTCTGACGGTCCATCAGCACTTTCAATTTCGGCAGCCTCCAAGGTGGCGAGAGTCCAAAAGGGCAAGTCCGTGGCAATGACCAAATTAGTGACGGATGTCTGGGTTTTTCACAACCGAGCCTAAGCCACCACTACTCGAAAACAAAACGAGGGCGAACGTTGTTAGCCGCGGTATGTATATACATACATACATACATACATTTATGAGCTTACGATTTATGAAATTTATTATATGTTCGCAAAAGGGACGAATTAAATTTTGGGCAAAAAATAGCGATTGAAATTTAATTTGTTCCTTCTGTCCATAATAATGATCCCACCTGATCCAGATTCGGCAGTCTGATAGATACAGTAATTTGCCATGATTCTGCGTTTCTGGTTTGCTCTTATATTAATAATTGTGGATTCAACAGAGGCGGAAGGGGGGTTGGAAAAATTTTGAAATAAACTTGTGCTGTATTGATATCACAGGAGTTTGGATAGAAAGTTTGGTGTCTCTAGCTCTTATAGTCTCTGAGATCTAGGCGCTCATTTAAACGAATAAGCAAAGCAGATGGGGTCGCGTGTGAGAGAGGCGAGGAGGGAATGATGACTTTCGAAATGGTTTTCTTCATTGTAGCTATATAATGATACGATCTGATCCAGATTCAACACTCTGATAGAAATAGGCATTCTCTATGATTCCGCGTTTTTAGTTTTCTCGTATCTTCAACATTGTGTACGCCACAGACTTTCGTCCTTTGTGCGGGCGGAAAGGGCGGAGCTAAATTTTGCAACACATTTCGAGTAGTGTGATCATGCAGGAGACTGGATACAAAATTTGGTTGCTCTAGCTTAAATGGTCTCTGTGATATAGGCGCAAATGCAGACGGACAGACGGACAGACGAACGGACGGACGGACAGACAGACATGGCTATATCGACTCGGCTATTGATGCTGATCAAGAATATATATACTTTATGGGGTCGGAAACGCTTCCTTCTGGGCGTTACACACAACCGTTATCCCCACAAATCTAATATACCCCTATACTCTTCGAGTACCGGGTATAAACATTCAAAGTAGAAAAATCCGATGTCCCTGATCGGGCGCAAACAAATCAAATAAAAATCAACTTAAATCAAAGACGCGGTGTTCTTTCGATTAATAGCTTTTTATTATTAAAAAACGAGAGGGAACGTTGTGAGCCGCGGCAAAGGCCGCGGCTCTACCTTATACCCGGTACTCAGTCAGTATATATATACATACATATATGAGCCTACGATTTATGAAATTTATTATATGTTCTCAAAAGGGACGAAAATAATATTTAAATTAAAAAAATGAATTTTTTGGAATTTTTATACATGTTTCCATTTTTGTTTACATATGCTTTGTATATCTGCGCCTACATTTCTACATGACATGTATAACTACATATTTGAGACGTACAAGTGTTTAGGACAGAGCGAGAGAGGGAGGGGGCATGAGTCACCGCTTGGCAGGCGTTGCGTAGCCACTGAAATTTAATTTGTTTCTTCTGGCTATGATCGATATGTACGTAATATGGATCCGATATGATCCAGATTCGGCAATCTGGTAGATATGGTAATTTTTCATGATTCTGCGTTTTTGGTTTTCTCGTATCTTCAAAATTGTGGATTCCACAGATTTTCGTCCTTTGTGGGGGCGGAAAGGGGCGTGGCAAAATTTTGAAATACACTTGTGCAGGTTTGGTATCACAGGAGCTTGGATAGAAAGTTTGGTTGCTCTAGCTCTGATAGTCTCTGAGAACTAGGCGTCAAAAAATTCGAATGGGCAAAGCGGATGGGGTCGCGTGTGAGAGAGAGCGAGAGGGAACGATGACTTTCGAAATGGTTTTCTTCATTGTAGCTATAATCCGGATTCGATCTGATCCAGATTCAACACTCTCATAGAAATGGTAATTTTCTATGATTCTGCGTTTTTAGTTTTCTCGTATCTTCAAAATTGTGCATGCCACAGACTTTCGTCCTTTGTGCGGGCGGAAAGGGGCGGGGCGAAATTTTGCAACACATTTGGAGTAGTGTGATCACACAAGAGACTGGATACAAAATTTGGTTGCTCTAGCTTTAATAGTCTCTGAGATATAGCGCTAATGAAGACGGACGGACGGACAGACGGACAGACAGACATGGCTATATCGACTCGGCTATTGATGCTGATCAAGAATATATATACTTTATGGGGTCGAAACGCTTCCTTCTGTGCGTTACACACAACCGTTATCCCCACAAATCTAATATACCCTTTTACTCTTCGAGTACCGGGTATAAAAACGAGTGCAGTGGCTTTGGGCGTGCATCGACTAGTGGCTGGCGTCCACATACAACCATTCCCGTTAGCCACAATCGGCCGCACGCAACCCAATTCGCCGTCGCCGATTGCCGGTCGGCTTGCGGGGCACCAGAAGATGATTTAGAGAGACTCCATTACTTTTCTCTTAACTATCTATGTACTTCAATGATTTGCTCTTAACACGATCTACTCCAACAGATGCCCAGCAGCACATGAGGCCTGTCAGCTGCTCTTATGCACTGGATCTACATCTCGGTGATGCGACCAACTCTGCTATATGGAGTTTTAGTGTGGTGGCAAGCTACCGGGAAGAATACGTACCACAAGTTTATGGAAAAGACTCAGCGACAGGCTCTGCTCTGCATCACAGGGGCGCTGAGGCTAACCCCAACAAAAGCACTCGTGACCATACTTGTTATCGATCCCCTGGACATCCACGCTCGTCTGACGGCAGGAAAGGCAGCAAAGCTCCTGATTGTTCAATTGGCAGGGACATGATCAGTTATACTGACTACATGACCCCCCAAACTTGCCTCGACATCAAAACAAACACATTTCTGGGACGCGAGGATTGGAAAAAATGCATCACATGCAGCAAGACTAAACATCACCAACGAAAACAGCTGTTGGAAATGTGATGCGCTCGGGGCTATTGAAACCCTGGAACATCGTATTTGCAGCTGCCTGGCTCTCTCACGGGGAAGGAGAAGATACCTGGGCGCACCGACGCTGGCATCACTGAATGATGCCTCCAAGAGAACGCGAAAGGAATTCCTAGCCTTCGCCAAAATCAACTCGAAACACCGCGGCCTTCAAAAAATCACTAGCACCCTCTTAAATTTCAATAACTATCCGGATAACTAAAGACCAAACTGGCCCTTTAGAGACCCCTACTGAGGGCCTGGGTTATTCTAACCTAACCTAGTCGTTGGGATTGAAAAAGATTTAATGGTATCAATTTTTTTTTGGATTTGGTTTAACACCTAACTATTCGATTTCCTTTCATAAAAATCTCTGACTTTTCTGGTTGCAATTTCAACCTGGCCTTTTATAATTTCTCGAATATTTGTCCCAAATATATAGTGTGTTCCTGTCTACATAAACTAGACAACGCTTTCCGTTTAGATCTACTAAGACATTGTCGGGCATAAGTCAAGCCGAATGGCATCCAAATGAATTCGAAGTGTCCTCCTTCTGCTAAGAAAGAGGTTTATAACGTATCTGTGGGCTCCATTTCCACCTGATGATAGCCGCTAGCTAGGTCCAGTGCAGTAAAATAAAGGCACTGGATATTTATCTTTAATAGTTTTATAATTTAATTTCCTATAATCTACCAATCATCTTCTTTTCTTCTTGTTGGATGCATATGGTTTTTTTCTTTATACAACAAACACTGGAGCATTCCAGGCAATGTGGCTTTGTTTGATAATATTGAGGTCAAACCTTTTTTACTTAGCTGTTTTTATACCCAGTACTCGAAGAGTATAGGAGTATATTAGATTTGTGGTGATAACGGATGTGTGTAACGCCCAGAAGGAAGCGTTTCCGACCCCATAAAGTATATATATTCTTGATCAGAATCAATAGCCGAGTCGATATAGCCATGTCTGTCTGTCCGTCTGTCCGTCCGCCCGTCCGTCCACGCAACATACAGACTATGTCTGTCCGTCTTCATTAGCTCCTATATCTCAAAGACTATTAAAGCTAGAGCAACCAAATTTTGTATCCAGTCTCCTGTGTTATCACACTACTCAAAGTGTATATCAAAATTTCGCCCCGCTCCTTTCCTCACCCACAAAGAACGAAAGTCTGTGGCATACACAATTTTGAAAATACGAAAAAACTAAATACGCATAATCATAGCAGATGACCATTTCTATCAGAGTGTTGAATCTGGATCAGATCGGATTAGATTTGTTGCAAAGGACTTTTAAAATGGATCTTTCCTCGCTATTAAGGTGGTCTGTTCTAAGTGATTTAAAGCCGATTGTTTGGTTCAAACCCAAATGATGCTCTTTAACACTGTTTGTGCCGTTAAGCACAGTTGATTCGAATATTTCGGGACATGGGAACCTGACAGACCGACAGAAAATACTTGTGCGCTGTTTCGACTTCAGAATAAGAGTGTTTATTCTAGCAGCGTTGCCCTCTTCATGAGACAATAACATTGTTTATTTGTTTAAAGTTTAACAATGTACAGTTAAACTGTAAGGGTAAAATTACATATCAAATAATTAAACTAAAGGGCCAAAGCCAATACTCAGACCCGGTGGGGCTGATTATCGGCTCAGTAGCCGATAAGATCCCACCAACAGCCAAATTTAGGTAAGAGAAGAGCCGGTAGCCGAACATTTCCAAATTAAAGCTATTTAAATTAAATTAAGTTATTGATTAAGATAATTTTGACCATATTAGAACTAGTATCAAAGGAAAACAGATGGAAAAATTGGTTATAGTTACGGCAAAGGCTACGGAAAGATTCATAATCCGAGTAGTTAGAAAGACAGAGTTGGAGATGAAGAGGGAAGTAATGCCTAGTCGGGCGGAAAGGAACAGCAATACTAATAAGGTTGATGAGGGCAGTCGATTCGACCTCACCAGAGAGAAGCTTATGGAGGAAGAGAACTCCTTGGCAGGTTCTACGGGATTTAAGAGAGTGGAGGTTAATTAAGCGCAACCTACTTTCATAAGAAGGAAGATGGATCGAAGGGTCCCAATTGAGTCCCCGGAGGGCAAAGATGAGGAACTGTTTTTGTACTGATTCGAGCATATCCTGAAATTTTTGGTAATGAGGAGACCAGACACAAGAACCATATTCCAAGATAGGCCGGACCAGAGAAACATACAGAAGTTTTGTAGTATACGGGTCTGTAAATTCCTTAGACCATCTTTTGACAAATCCAAGGACTCCTTTGGCTTTGTTAGAGATAGTAGAGATATGAGAGTTGAAACATAGATTAGGTACAAAGGTAATGCCCAAGTCGTTAACTTTGAAAAGGCGTTGAAGGATAAAGTTATTGATAGAGTAGTCGAAAAGGTATGGCTTATTGCGGTGAAAAGTCATTATGTAGCATTTAGAAATGTTAAGAGGTAGAATGTTGATTAGGCACCAGTTGTTAAGGGCATCAAGATCTGATTGCAAAGATAGTGGGGACAAGGGGTCACTGTAGGAAAAACATAGCTTAACGTCATCAGCATACATTAGGACACGGGAATGAGATAACATTTGTGGAAGATCGTTAATAAATAGGTTAAATAGCAAGGGACCCAGATGGCTACCTTGAGGAACCCCCGATGAGACAATAACAGGTTTAGAGAGAGAGGAGTTAAAGCAGACACGTTGAGAGCGGTTACAAAGGTAGGAATTAGTCCAATATAGAAGCTTAGTCGGAAACCCTAGGAGAGACAGTTTATGGATAAGTAGATTGTGATTGACGGAGTCGAAGGCTTTACTAAAGTCCGTACAAGCGACATCCGTTTGACACTGTTTAGCAAATCCCGAAGTTACGAAGGTGGAAAATTCAAGGAGATTAGTAGAAACTGAGCGACGTTTAATGAATCCATGCTGTGATTCAGAGAATACAGAACTACAAAAATGTTGCAGCTGAGAGCTGACGATTTTTTCAAAGAGTTTAGGAATGGCAGATAAATTGGAAATACAGCGGTAGTTAGAGACATCAGATTTAGATCCCTTTTTATGAAAGGGAACTATATAGGATTCTTTCCAGACGGTGGGAAAGTCACCAGTCTTGAGAGACAAGTTGAAAAGTTTTAGGAGAGGCACACAAAGAGATTCTGCACAAAGTTTTAGAACAGCACTCGGAACCGAGTCTGGCCCAGTGGAGAACGAAAACTTGCACGATTTTAAATTTGTTAGGAGACCATCATAGTCGATGAAGGGGGGAAGGATACAGTTAGAACTATTTATAGGGATAGGATAAGAGTAACTACTACTAAAGTCGTTCGATGAGGCTAGGATAGAGGGAAAGTTAATCGATGGGACAGAGTAGCAACGTTGGAAAAAGGAAGCGAACAGATCAGCAATATCACAATCCTTATCAGCATAACTACCATTTAAGTGTAGAGAAGAAGGAAATCGGGAAGATTTACGTTTAGAATTAACAAACCTGAAGAATTGTTTAGGGTCACGTTTAAAGTTAAGCTTGCATTGGGTCAAGTATCTGTTGTAGCACAATGTATTGAATAAGGAAAATTTCGATTTTGCAATTGAGTACTTCGAAAAGTCTGATTGCAAACCTGATTTTTTAAACTTCTTGTACATACGGGATTTTAAATTCTTCAGATTTATTAATCTAGGGGTGAACCAGATAGGACCAGAAAGATTTCTGGAGGGGGTATCTAAAGGAACATGCATGGGAAAGATGGAAAAAATAGAGCTAGAATGCATTCGTGGCAGACTCGATTTCCTGGAAATCGTCAAGGAATGACCAATCCATCTGAGATAGGGCAGTATTCAAGGAGAGGAAATCAGCCTTCTTGAAGCAATAGATATTTGAAGGTCTTAATAAACGACTTTATAGGGCTTGAAGATGGTAACATGAAATCAATTGAAAGTGTGGGATGGTATGGATCTTCAGGGAATGATAGAGGTGATCCTCGACATACCAAAGTGCTCGAAGCATCGGTAGTGAAGACGAGATCAAGGGTCCTACACATGCTATTGCGTATGCCATTTACCTGGCCTAACGATGTATCGGACAGAGAATCAACGAAGTCATGCTGCATAGATGGGAACATTAAGTTTGAGTCATTGGATGGGGACCAAGTGACATTAGGGAGATTAAAGTCACCGAGGACAATAAGACGATCAGAATCACCAAGCTGAGACAAAACAGACTGGAGATGGGCAGCGTGAAGCATATAAGTTGTAAATTCAGAGGACGGTGGGATGTAAGAGCATGATATGAATAAATTAAAAGAACGCAGACGAATTTTAACAACGATAATTTCAATGGTGTTGAGCTCATCGATGGAAAAGAGTTGGGAAGTTAAGTCGGAACAAACAGCAATTAGGACGCCGCCACCTCGAGATGGTCGATCAGATCTATATATGTTAAAATTATCTACAAAAATCTCGGAATCCGAGATTGAGGAATTGAGCCATGTTTCAGAGAAGGCGATAATGTCGAAATCAAAAGTTGCACTATCAGCATGTAATTTGGTGAGCTTACTGCACAGGCCGCGTACATTCTGATATGTATATATTCATATCTTCTTCGCCCTCTTCATGAGACAATAACATATTCATATCTATCAATTTAATATTTCAGCATTTAACATTTATCTAATACTACTATTATAGGCAACGTAATTGCCTCAACATCGGCCGTGTTGACAGCCTATGCAAAGGCTTCAATCCATTGGAATGGGCGCCAACCGATGGATGGATCGCTTATATAGGCCGGCCTTAGTCCTCACTACGGCCACGCGAACCTTCCCGTCCGCTCCTGGGATTGCCTCCTCCACTACTCCTATTAGCCACATTTGTGGTGGCATTGCCACCGTTTTGCCTGGCTCCAGATTGGCGACCTCTTGGCACCACATCCCTCGCTGCTGAAGGCTGAGCAGATAATCTCTGGAACAGTCTCTCCAAAACCTTTGCTTGATGGCAGACACGAGCTGCCATCGTTGCAGATACGACAGGTTGTCTGGTCTGGGCAACTCTGATTCGGGCGGTAGCGAAACTAGCGTTCTGCCGACGAGTAAGTGCGCGGGAGTCAGCACCTCCCCTTCGTTGCACGGCCTCGACGTCCACGAGCACCGTGTGCAGCTCGTCCTCCTTGAGCACTGCGCTGCCCATGGCCTTGAGCAACAAATGCTTGGCGGACTTCACCGCCGACTCCCACAGGCCTCCAATGTGCGGGGCTCGGGGCTGGATAAATTCCACAGAAAAACGGTGAGCCGCAGCAGACGCTTTGAGAGCCTCGTCCTTGGCATCCCAGCCCTCCTTGAGCATGCGAGCTGCACCAACAAAATTGGTCGCGTTGTCGCAATAAAGCCGGACAAGCGGGCCACGACGTCCAATAATCATTTTGAGAGGCTGCTTGCCTCGAATGCCAAGCGATACACGAACCGGTCCGAACAAATCAACTCCGCTTATTTCAAAAGGTTGATTCCCACGCAATCGATCAGCAGGATCATCATCATCGGCCACCGATGATCCTCGAGATACTAGATCTGCAGGATTTTCTTTGGTGGGCACATGTCTCCATAGGGCTGTCGAAGTAATGTCCTGTATCTCAGCCACTCGATTCGACATAAATGTTGTTAGTTGGGAGGGATGAGTTTGTAGCCAATGTATAACTACTTCCGAATCTGACCACAACACGACCTTTTCTATGGGACAGTCTATTATGGACCGAACCTCCTCCTACAACTTTGCTAAAAGATGAGCTGCACATAGCTCTAATCTTGGGATTGTTTTGGTCTTTAAGGGTGCCACCCTAGATTTTGCCGTTAGTAGTTTAACGGAAACTCCATTAGCATGGGAAACTTGAACGTACACACAACAGCAATATTGCTTTCTTGGTTGTGGTTTCGGACGAGATTATTGTTTTCAGACTATATTTGAAAATGTCTGTTTGAGGGTTCCAGATCAGACCAAGAGTTTTACAATCTTGCTGATCTCCATGCGAAATGACCATATTTTCTTGCTGATTATCGACTAGTTGACAGTTAGCAGCCCATTTAGTCAGCACAAATCCGGAGGTCTCTAGGATTTCAACCAATTGTTGACGCAATATACTCAACTCGGATTTCGTGTCTGCCCCTTTAAGGAGATCATCCACATAAAAATCCGACGCAAGAGACTTTGTGCCAATTGGATGTGAATTTGCATGAGTGTCGCTCAGATACTTTAAACAGCGTACAGCCAGAAATGGTGCGCTGGCAGTACCCTACGTCACTGTATTGAGTCGGAACACTTGCAACGGGTCCGAACTTGTCCGTCTCCAATTAATTAATTGGAATTGGCGCTGCGCCTCGTCAACTTGGACTTGACGGTACATTTTTGTAATGTCTGCTGTAAGAGCGTATTTGCGACAGCGAAATATCAGCAACGTGGCATATAGGCACGGCTGGATGGTTGCTCCAACCATGAGCAAAACATTGAGTCGACTTGGCTCGTAGTTTGCACGACGCATCAAAGACCACTCTGAGCTTAGTGGTTATACTTTGAGGTCGTTCCACGCAACTGATACGGTATGAAACAATGCGGCTTTAACGGAAATAAGTTTTCTACTGCCGTCATATGGCCTAACGACACATATTCTTCCATGAATTCAATAAACATGGATTTCATGACGGGTTTTTGGCATAATCGCCTTTCTAAAGACAAAATCCTCTTCTGGCTGTCTCAAATGACGAACCGAGAGATGTCGGGCTTGACTTGAATGGCAAAGAAACTTGCAATCGACCGGAGGTTAATCGTGTGATGGAGTCAACGAACGATTTTTCACACATAGTTTCTTCGGGGGTATACAATCTTTCAATAGACGCATTTGGAACATTTTCCAACTCCCAGAAACATTTGAAGAGGTTATCTAGAGGGCAAAACTCCTGCAACGTGCTCACCATAGAGCATGCTTCGTTGCTTCGGGGTCCGTTGGATCTGCAGCGACCAGACACCACCCACCCAAAGACCTTATTTTGCAACGTCAGCGTGTTTTGTTGTTTGAATTGGCCATCTTTCCATATATCAAAGAATGCATCAGCTCCTAGCAGCAGATCCACCCTTTGGGGTTTATGGAAACCTGGATCGGCCAGTGGGAAATCTTTTGAAATTGTCAGCAAGTCTGACGGAACGGCATTCTCAGGATGGTACGACAAAATTGATTTTAAAATAACGAAGTCAGTGGCTATTTCAAATTGTTGAACGCGAGAGCAGACTGTTGTTTGCAATACTTGGTGTGCAGAAATGCTTGCCTTTCCGATTCCCAATAAGGTAATATCTTTGCGATTCGTTTTAATTCTAAATTTCGAGCGAGCTTCTCGGTAATAAAGTTTACTTGCGAGCAAGAATCCAGCAGTACCCTGGCTGGCTGTCGCTGACTGGAGCCACCTTTAATATCCACAATTGCTGTGGCCAGAACTACCTGATCAGAATTAGCTGCCATGGCATGATTTGACGACAACTGATTTGACGACAACTGATTTGACCTTTCAGTTGCCATGGCTCCCTGAGACCCAAGCGCATCACGGGCGGTTGGCGTTGCCCCCGAGTCAATAGTAGCGATGCAACAATGTTTGGTGGGGCTTTGAGCATACTCTGCAGTGTATAGACTTGCAGGCTGAGACACTATGCCCTTTTCGCAAGCAATTAATGAAAAGGGGAAATCCCTTGGCAAATCTAAATCGAGTCATTACAGATGCAGCTGAGAGAGACGAACAATTCGTAATGACATGATCAGCTGATTTGCAGAACTCACAATTTGTGTCGTGGCCTTTGCTTGCTGGGACACAGCCAACGCTGTTTTTCCAGATTGCTTATTTTTTGTCTCTTTACGAACCCTTAACCGCCCGGAAGTGGATTCGTCAGCCGACAAATGCTGATAGCGCTTGTTTAATGCGGCTATAAAGTCGGATCACGACGGAACCTTTTGATAATCCAAATTTTCCTTCCATCTTGAATGGGGTTTTGTGTCAACTTTCGACAGAACGAGGTGTATTAGCAGGGCGTGAGCAATAACCTTATCATCCCCAACTAGAACTGATTCGTTCAAACAAGTAGGCGGATTTGATCTTTTGATAGCCATTAACAACGCTTTAGTTGACACGCAGAACGTGTCTTCGGGCTCAGAACGCGATGCTAAATCTGGATCGATATCATCGATTTGCAATCTATATAACCAACTAATATATTTAAGCGACATTCCAGCTCGAATTGATTGGACGAGATATTGTTGTTTTGTACTGCCTTCGCAGTTCTGTCGATTTGTTGACTCCGTTTGCCTGCGTTTAACTTACTCAGAAGCACACCTGAATCGTCTTCTTCTACGATAGAAGTATTGCTACCGGAAGCACCACGACGTTTTCCAGTCATTGTGAAGCTACTTTATAATTGTTTTTATTAAACACTAAAGTCCACTAAAAAATCACTAAACCTTTATAAGGCTCTGTTGAACGATTAGAACAGCTAATGCGATGGGACAAGCTGCTGGATTGAGTGAGATGAGCGAATGCAAAAATCACTCAAGTCTATGAAAATCACTTAAGTTAAGTGTTCGCTCCAAAGATGAGAACGGACGCTGTGATGGGAACAGTTTCTGGTTGAGTGAGACGAGCGACTGCGAAAAATCACTCAAGTCTACGTTCGCTCCAAAGATGAGAACGGACGCTGTGATGGGAACAGTTTCTGGTTGAGTGAGAGGAGCGAATGCGAATGTGCACTCCAAAGAAGAAGACAGATGATGTGAAGGGAACAGTTTCTAAACTGAGTGAGAAAGGCTCCACGATCAAGATTTACCGATCTCAAATTGGAGACTTAGCTCTGTGGCTGCTATGCTGTGGTTTATTGCCGAGAGATAGAGAGAGAGCGAAACGAAATAGCCGCAACAAGCATACAACTTGGGGGCTCGGCTCTGCTGGCTATGCTCTGCTATGCGATGCAATACGTTGCATAAACCGTTCGTGCAAAGCAGAAACGAAAATTTGTAACGACGACGGGCTAGGGGGGGAATGACGCGCAGCGGTCAGAGCTTTCGCGCGAAACTATTGCCGTTTCTTCTTTGCTTTTCGGCTCCTCTTTGAGGTGTCGTTGACCACAAGTACAGTGATCACTAAAGTTAAACAATATAAATTGATTATATATATGAAGGTATGCATACATATAACGGGCTTTTTCACTTTGTTAAATACTTTATTAATAGGCCGGTTTGATGTTGTGGCATTTGTTGAGGGTAATTTGAACAACGATGCATGTCCATACCAACCAGGAATACCAAAGATCAGCACCAAGAGTTAGCGATGCGACGGTCCAGCGGTCCAATGACGAGCAGGAACATCTACAACAACCAGCGAGGGATGATATCCAATGGAGATATGCAACAAAGCGCCAAGTATGATCCAATCCAACTTCTATCCAGTACGAGATCCAACGTCCACCCGGGGGCGCCAAAATGTTTGGTGCAAATCCAAATTATGCACTTAAACACTGTTTGTGCCGTTAAGCACAGTTGACTCGAATATTTCGGGACACGGGAAGCGGACAGACCGACAGAAATTTCATTGGTATAAGAAATTCATTGGTATAAGAGACAATAACATATTCATATCTTTCAATTTAACATTTCAGCATTTAACATTTTTCTAATACTACTATTATAGGCGGCAACGTAATTGGCTCAACACCGATATTTGTGTCGCCCTTACTTGGTATTGATTTATTTGGTATGGGATCCGATTCTAAGTAGTCACATTCGAAGAATTCCTCAACTTTTAATTGGGAGTCGTGCTTTTCCTCCGAATAGTTGACTACTTCCATTAGGCTATAGCCATTCATTGCTTTATATAACCCTCCTATGCTGTCTCAGAGAAAAATTCCATTAGGCACAATTATTGATAACACTAACACGACATTTCTGCTGTTGCCCAAAATCATTTTTTTGATAGATTTAGAGATTTAAAATGTATTAAAGAATTATGGTTTTTCTTTCATGGTTTTGTTTTTTTTTAAAGAATTTTTAAAAAATGTGTCATATTTTTTCCAGATCTAGTGCTTCTATTTTTATATAACTTAAGTTTCTTATTATTGGTTGTATTGAACTTTTGCAGTTCTGAAAAGCTGACAAATAAAGCTATAAATTCGACCCAAACACTTTCTAACTGCAGCTTAACGTCTGGAAGATACTAAGCTCTAAAATTCAAATTTCATAATTCTTGTTGGTATTTTTTCCCGTAATTTTGACCAAACCCTCATATGCCGTTTAGCACCATCCCAAATGCCATTTTATACCCTTTTTACATTTGGCCTCATCATTGGATTTTTCCGTTAAATGGAACATGCGACAATGATGCCCATAACAGATAACGGCAATGAGCCACCGCAACTAAAAGTACACCCGGTGTCCGTGAGTATTTTTGACACCCGGGTGTCTTCTGGCACTGCAAATAGTGATTGAGTCTGAGTATTGTGTCAGGTGCTTTTACGCACAAACGTAGATCGTATCCAGTGATTTTTTGTATGTATATATGCGTTGAGGCCGATCTTAAGTACTGATGCAAAATGAATGGTGAAAAAGGAAGCACAAAACTCGAGACAAGAAACGTTTTGTGTGGCATGGGTGTTGTTATTTCTTGTGCGTTCTTTCTGCAACCTTGTTCTTTGCTGTACCCATAATTTGCTTTATACATGCATACATTAGTACATATGTATGTATGTATATTTAAAATAAAAAACTATTTTTTTACAGCTTCATTGGATGTTGATAAACTTTAATAACAAACTTAGAAATGCAGGGCGACGTTTAACGACTGAACTAGACCGCTAACATGTGTAAATCAGTGAAAAAAAGCAGTCGGTCAGTGCAAGAGACCTCGGGTATCTTCGTGACACCAGAGTGTCTTAAAGGCACCCGAGTAAAAAATGTGTACTTTGCCTACAACGCATTTTTGCGTATTCGTTTTTGTGCTCAATGCTTGCTTCTCCTACATTCGTTATGAGTGTGAAAACAAGCGGTACGCATCTAAGAAAAATATCTGGGTGTCTGGTCAAATAGAAGCAACGCACAATGTGTGAGCGTGTGCCCGAAGTACAAACTCGCAAACACCGGCATAGTTTTGTGTGGGTACGAGTGTTTTACTTTTCTTGCCGGTAATGAGTGGCACCAGCACACAAAGTTCAATGGGTGTGAGTAGAGTGTCAAAAAGTGACACCCTTGCCCCATAAGAGCCCTGTGAATAGAAGGAGACAATGATTAAGAAGACGAAAATTAATAATGCGTCGCATCATTTGCAAGTGTTCCCTTATTCTAACAAGTATTTTTACGAAATACTGAAATTATTCGAAGTATCGACGCAGTATCGGGGAATTTTTGTCAAATCAAACAATAAATTCAATTTAGAGTTGAGCGGCCAAACCATTCCTGAACATTTCAATTAAAATAAGTCTGATTGAAAGCAACAAAATGGTAATACAAAGACTTGCAAGGTCTTTTGGGATGCACTGATTCCGACTTTAAAAGTGACACTTGAAAATTAAAGTCAGCGGAGTCAACAATAGCTGACAAAATAATGCGGCTTAAGTGCAAACGACTCGCATAATTTTTTCGCACCTTCGACAATGATGCTGCAGTGTAAAAAGTCTATAACTGTTAAAAACTGTTACAAACACAGATGTTTGGTATTTCATGTAAGAAATGCGAGGGGAACGTTGTGAGCCGCGTTGAGGCCGCGTTGAGGCCGCGTTGAGGCCGCGTTGAGGCCGCGGCTCTACTTTATACCCGGTACTCAGTCATTATATATGCACATACATATATGAGCTTAAGATGTATGCAATTTATTAAATATTTGCAAAAGTTAAACGAAGCAAAAGTCAAAAAACGAAGTAAAACCATTTTTTGAATTTTTGTACATGTTTCCATTTTGGTTAAGATATGATTTTTACATCTGCTTCTAAATTTCTACATGACATGTATAAATACATATTGGAGACGTACAAGTGTTTGCGAGAGAGAGAGAGGGAATTCTGTTCATAATAATTATTCGACCTGATAGAGATTCGGCAATCTGGTAGATACAGTAATTTCCCATGATTCTACGTTTTTGGTTTTCTTTTATCTTAAAAATTGTGTGCTTCCACAGATTTTCGTCTCTTTGTGGGGACGGAAGGGGGCGTGGCAAAATTTTGAAATAAGCTTGTGCTGAATTGATATGACAGGAGCTTGGATGGAAAGTTTGGTTGCTCTAGCTCTTATAGTCTCTGAGAACTAGGCGCTCAAAAAATACGAATGGGCAAAACAGATGGGGTCGTGTGTCGAGAGAGAGCGGGAGGGAACGATGACTTTCGAAATGGTTTTCTTCATTATAGCTATAAAAATTATCCGATCTGATCCAATTCAACACTCTGATAGAATGGTCTTCTCTATGACTCTGCGTTTTTAGTTTTCTCGTATCTTCAAAATTGTGTATGCCACAGACTTTCGTCCTTTTTGGGGGCGGAAGAGGGCGGAGCGAAATTTTGAAATATACTTGGAGTAGTGTGATAACAGAGAAGACTGAATACAAAACTTGGTTGCTCCAGCTTTTACAGTCTCTGAGATATAGGCGCTAATGAAGACGGACGGACAGACGGACAGACGGACGGACGGGCAGACGGACAGACAGACATGGCTATATCGACTCAGCTATTGATTCTGATCAAGAATATATATACTTTATGGGGTCGGAAACGCTTCCTTCTGGGCGTTACACACAACCGTTATCCCCACAAATCTAATATACCCCTATACTCTTCGAGTACCGGGTAAAAAAATGGAAGCCTTGCGAAATACTCTGGTTTTTTTGATGCACCACCTGTATATTCAAGATGTCTGACAAACAGTATCCATATTGAAAATTGAATTGCTAGTGGCTAAAAATGTATCTTTTGCACTTACAAATGTAAGTTTGAATTAAATTAAAGGAACAGGATTTTGAAGAAAGCGAGCTGCCTGGAAAGTTTGGTTCTGCCGTGTTAAATTTGAAAACCATTCTACAGCATGAGTTGGGAAAGCGTTATAAATTCACGCATTTTTTCACGTTTCGAATAAATCCAAATGAGTCCCAATCTCTTATGTAAATACACAGAGTGGACTATCGACTTCTATCGAGAAGTCGCAGTATTTGCTGTATTGTTTAAGCGGAGTGGAATAATAATGTCTGATTCTGCAGTTGCAACATCCGCGTCTCCAGTGGCTGCTCCACCAGTACCAGCCGAGAAGAAGGTGGCCGCTAAGAAGGCATCTGGATCTGGATCCGCAGCTGCTACTGCAAAGGCAAAGAAGCCCACAGCTCCACCATCGCATCCCCCAACGCAGCAAATGGTTGACGCTTCAATTAAGAGCTTGAAGGAACGTGGCGGCTCATCGCTTTTGGCAATCAAGAAATATATTACTGCCGAATACAAATGCGATGCCCAGAAATTGGCTCCATTTATCAAGAAGTACTTGAAGTCGGCCGTTGCCAATGGAAAGCTGATCCAAACAAAGGGAAAAGGTGCATCTGGTTCGTTCAAGCTGTCTGCTTCCGCCAAAAAGGAGCCCAAGCCAAAGGTTGTATCTGTGGAGAAGAAAATTAAAAGTAAGAAGGTGGCGTCATCGACTTCGGCAGCAGCAGCAGCCAAGAAGGCGGCAAGTCCCAAAAAAGCAGCCGGAGCCGGTGACAAGAAGCTGAAGGCAAAGAAGTCAGTCGCCACCAAGAAGACCGCCGAGAAGAAGAAAACTGAGAAGGCAAAGGCTAAGGATGCGAAGAAAACTGGAACCGTGAAGGCGAAACCAGCAGCGGCAAAGGCCAAGTCGAGCCCTGCAAAGCCAAAGGCCAAGCCAAAAGCAAAGGCTGTAGCCGCAGCGGCGTCTGCCAAGCCCAAGAAGACAACGAAGAAGCCAGTTGCTCCCGCCACCGTAAAGAAGCCGAAAGCCAAGACGACGGCGGCCAAAAAGTAAATTGTGAAAGTGTACAATTTGGTGTACATGGTCGCATTCGAAATTTTAGATGGATACATCTGAAATGGATTTAAACAAGCCCTTTTCAGGGCTACAAAACTATATGAAAAGAGATGGAAATTATCGAGCCTGGCATACATATGCTACAGATACTTTTGTACACATACAGATACGTTTATATATTTAGCCTCCAGTTCAAACTTAAAACGCATTTTCCCCGAACCGAATCAAATTCGATTCGTTATTCGTTCGGATGTGTATTGAAAACCGTTTGCATAGACGCTGTACCTTAGCATAGTAGTCGTACGTAGACGTAGTGTACCTTAGCATGTATTTATGTATATA
>JAWNKY010000160.1:0-58637 GCA_035041765.1 Drosophila algonquin | reverse complement strand
ATACCGCATAGCTGAGGCCACATCGACCAATATCGATCAATACTCATAGCAAAAGTGAACCTGGAGACAAAAATGCAAGGCAACATGAAAGGGAGGACTACGCTCAAAATACATATAAACATGTCACCGCATCAACAACGCCTTTATTTGCTGCGAAGAGCGAGATAGCATGAGTGACAAAAGCAAAAATTAATATTTCTAGTCGTCTCTATGCACGTCTACCGGATATCAGTCGAATATCATATACCAGATTAGGATAAACTAATGATAAGATCCCCAAATGAATCATAAGATGTCAACAGAAAATCACCTAAATTCCAAGCTACTAGAATAAACAATTTGGTTCCCACAACCAAATTGAATCATAGATACCCAAGTAGATAGATACCCGCACTCCAATCTAATAAGCAAGTGACCAGCCCAGATGAAAGATGATACAGATCACCAGCTGCAGGCAACCCTTTCATCAAAGCCGACAATTCACTGATAGCCATCCATACGTTAGCCAACGCACCGAGAACCAATGCCACGATCAGCCGAAGTGCAACCGAAGAAGAAAGCTGCAGCCGAAGATCAAAGCTTGGGACCAAAGCTCAAAAGCTTCCCAAGCAAGGCCTAGTGGAAAATAGATTGAGATATAAGAATCAGTTCCGTTTGAGACTTTGAAAATCAAAGTCAGGGATAACTCAGTAATAACCCATTATAATAAACATAAGTTTAGATTAAATAAAAACATCTTTTTAAAAAAACTAAACTTCATCAGTGGAAATCTTATTATATATATGACGGAAATATCCAGAGGACAATGAGGAGAGGTTCCCGGAGCCAACACACATATCCAGCCAGCCAGCAAAATTGTATCTAAATAGTATAGCCGCAGCGCTGCTCCTAGTTCAACTGGAAGCATATATCTCTGTCACTCTAACTGCATACTTTTCCCAAGATACTGATCCAGGTACAGTAAGCGTGAATGTTTTATGTTCATCGCTGTCATTCCTCAATACGTCGGCAAATAATGATCAAGAAATGGCCGATCTTTTTGCGCAATTTTTGCAAGCAACCCATTCGGTTTATCGAGATCGAAAGGAATTTCCGTCCCTTGCTAAATGAAAGCTAGCTGCTTCATGATCTACGAACAGTGAAGCCGCTGTTTCACCGGGTCCTGATGGAGTACCGGCTGTGTACTGAGGTTTTCGCCCAATCTCCTGTGATGAATTTCTAGCTAGCTTTCCTTAGCTACCTGTCCTCAAAGAGTCCTCTTCAAAAAGTCCCGCTCTCCACCAGTTATGGTTTTACGGGTGTACCATAGGTCAGTCATTTAGGTTCCTTACTTTTAAGTTATGTGTCCAGTGTAAGGATAGTTAATTTCAATCCAGGCTGCAATCCGCTCTTAATAGCTTTCAGTCAAGGTTTTATGCAAACTACACCTTAATGCTTCCAAATGTAAAGTAATTAAATTTAATCGTTCCAGTTCCTTTCTGGCCTCTTACACCCTAGACGGTAGTTCTCTTGGCGTTCAATTAGATCCCAAGTTAAAGTTTTTTGAACACATTTCGACCATGGTAAATAAGGCCATGGTCGTGCCTGTGTTTATAAAGAGGTGGTTAAAGAAATTTCATAACCACTTTATAACTGCTTACATCTACATCTCTCTAGTTCGTCCGACTTTAGAATACGTCTCTTGTGTATGGTGCCCTCAGTATAAAATACACCAGGACCGTATAGAGTCAGACCTGAACAACTTTTTACTTTTTGCTCTGCGCGGCCTCAACTAGAATGCTCGTGTGAGATTACCATTTTACTCTAGTAGACTGCTTTTAAAAAACCTTCCATCCTTAGTTAATCGTAGAATAATGATTGGTGTGATTTTTGTGCACAATTTGATCAAGGGTGACGTAAATAGCCCTGACTTATTGAGACGCATAAACTTCACGATTCCTATTAGAAGCACTAGGAATTATACACCCTTGTTTCTTCCGCTTTGTAGATCGAATTATTCCTCGCATGAACCATTTAGGGTCCTATGCTCGGATTATAATTCCCTCTACCATATTATATCTACCACTAACTCCCTTCCTAGTCTTAAATTACTGATACTCTTATATCTTTCCCGTAATTAGAAATTGCTTAGTTTTTTTAGTACGATTAGTTCTACTTTTCCTCGAACACTAGTCTAACACCTATCTTTCCTGCATGTCCGCGATCGGTTCGGTTAACGAGTCGCGCGTTATGCGGCTGCGCCCCTCGGTCGGTTGGGCGGGAGGTGGGCTGCGTTCTTGCCTGGGATCCGCGCGTAACAGCCATCGGCTGGTGTCGCTTGGGCCACTTGATGGTGCAGTCATTGCATATCGACGTACTAAAGTAAACAAAATTATCGAGCTGAAACCCAGAACGTAGTTGTAGACGCGTTACCCTGGAAACACATGCATGTGTCTAAGGCGAAAATACCACCTGCCCCTGGCTCAAACGTAAGATTTAAAAAATCCACGACGAACCCCATGGAGCATAATCCTACTGGTATTTTTCAACAGCTTCTCCAAAGGGGTCAAACAAGCCCTTGCAAAACGAATCCTCAGCAGTTTAAGCATGCCAAAACTAGTCAACTGCGACAGTAGCACCCAGTTCACCAGTCGTTCCTTCAGAAAATTCCTCCAAAGTGCAGGTGTGAAACTACTCCTTATACTCATACTGCTCCCTATTGCCCCTACGGAAAGGGTGAATATGACAGTGGAGACGATGATCGGCCAATTCGTCGATAACCACCAAAATTATTGGGACGAAATTTTAACCGAGATGTCACTAGTCATGAACTGAAGCGTCTCCAAGATTTCCGGACTCAGCCCCGCGATTCTTCTACACGGAAGAGAACCCAGGAGACGGCCACAAAAAATGCCACAAGGCTAAAAGGGGTGTTTTCAATCGCCTGTAATAACACTCAAAGGCTGAGCCAAAGGCAAGCGCGACATTACAATCTCCGCCGCCGACAATGTCACCCTACGATGAGCTTGTTGGTCCTCGTACGGCAGCATCACAGCCAAGTTGGCCCCAAATATCGAAGGACCATATAACCCGAAGGTTTTTCTTCAACAAACTCGTTAAATTGCAACAGCCGGAAACAAAAGGACGCCAATATCAACGACCTGAAGAATTCCACGATCCAGAGTTCGACAATCCCGCTGATGACGCAAACACTACCACTGTCCCAAATAATACGAGAACCTAACAGGAAATTTGAGCAATATGTATGGCACCACTCCGAAATGGACGAAACCAATGCCCCGTCGAAATAGCATTACGAAACTAAAAAATAAAATAGTAATATAAAACTACCCGCAAAGAAACATAAACTCGAGCGCTGTTATGCCATCAGCTCTGCTCGCAATAAAATATATAATTCACTTAATTGATCAATTATCTGACTTTCTTCGATCCGTACGCCCCCAACAATTCAACCGAGTAATAAAGAAACAAAAATATATCAAAATCACCTATATTCACATTTAAGAATAATCCAACTCAGTAAAAACAACAATCTTCCGATGCCGGTAGACCCACCGTCCACTCCACCAAGGAAACAACTCAGAAGTTACCCTCAACAAACTATGACAGTCCTGCTGACTCCGCTCGCCTTGATCAACTCGGCACAGGCCATAGTCAATTAAAAGGACTACATGAAGGCAGATTCCATTCCAATCGTGAATAGAAATGCCATAATCTGAGAGAATCAGGGGTACTTACACCATACTACAAACGTCACGTCATATGAGGCCTACGTCGACCGGACAGAGCAGGCCTCTGAACTCTTCACGGTCGCTCGCATGGCCCTGTATTGACAACTGGCCTGGAACATAACCAGGTATCCATACCTAAGACTCTGTAAAACCAAAATTACATGTCCTTTTTGTTTCCTGCAATCCCATTTTGCAAGTTGGACCAGCAACGTATCGGAAGATATTTTTTCAAATAAAATGAGGCTTGAGACGTTTTGGTCAAACAGCTGCAAGTAAGCCGTTTATGCATCGATTCTTACAAGCGATACCTTAAACGACGATACGAAATATTTTTCGACTTTTCCTGAGTTTTCAAAGTTGAAATTTCGGGAAAATATACCGCAAAAAAAGATCAAATTTGAATTTGAAATCGTAATATCTTTCCGACTGTAAGCTGAAACTATAAAATGTTTGGGTCGGATTTATACACCCAGCAACAAAAAAAAGCGGCACTCCGAAATTTCATGCATTTTTTATTTCTCTAACGTGGGGTTTCCCCAAATATTATTCGATACTAAAAGTTTTCATTTTTTTGAGTCAATAAATCAATTTCTAACAAAAGTGCATACTACGTTTTTTGATATCATATTCATATAATAAAAAATAAAAATTTTTTTCAATCACACTTTTCTCAACGGTTCTTTTTATGCCTATTTATGAGTATTTATTTCCAATTTTCAATCTTATTGTACCTTCTTACCAGCGCTGCACATTTTTTTTTTTGCATGAAATGTCATTTCTGACTCAGCCAGAGCCAAATTGGAGGACTTTAATACCTCCAAACACACCTAACCCGTATGGGCCTGTTGCGAGACATCGCCGGGAAGAGATGCCCGTGGGGCTCGTCAATCTTTAAAGACTGTATCTCCTTTCATTGCGTGCTCTTTCTTTGCTGCGGCCATGTTGCTAATCTTAGCCCAGTTTTCTTTGGACTCTATTAGGCCATTTTCTGCCTAGTGTGCCAAAGTTGTTGTCCTTCCAAGCTTGGTGCTTAGGACTTCCCGATCTTTCTGGAATCGCGGATATATGAAGAAACAACGTTCCGTGTCTTCGACAACCCCCGTGCAGAGCACACAGAAGGAGTCATCCTCGTGCTTAAACCTATGGAGGTAGGCTCGAAAGCTTCCATGTCCCGTCAGCAGCTGAGTCAGGTGGTACTCCACTTGTCCATGGCCGCGACTCAGCCAACCCTGCAGATCTGGTATTAGCCTATGGGTCCAACGACCTTTGTTGCTAGTACTACAAGAGTCTTGCCATTGCAATATTGTGCGTTGACTTGCTGCATCTCTGGTCTCCAGGTCTCGCTGTGTCCTGATCCTTGCGGCTTCTGTTGACAGCACCTGGATTGGGATCATTCCTGCCACAACTAGTGCGTCGTCCTGGGATACCGTTCTGAATGCACAGCATACTCTCAAGACACACAGTCTCTGGACTGCTTTGCATTATCGGTCATATGACGTTTTCCTCATTGCGTCAGCCCATATTCGCGCAGCTTACATTAGCGTCGAGCTATTTAAGCTCGCTAGGAGCTCCTGCCTCGGCTGTTTCGGACCTCTAGTGTTTGCTATGATGCGGCTCCTTGGTCGGTTTGTTTCCTTTAGGTATAAGGACTAGCTGCGGTCGTTTCTATAGGCTGGAGAACATACGTTGTGGGTTTGTCTCAATTACCGCGCGGAGGCCGGCTTTCGGCCAAATAATTATATCGCATAAATAATACACGGCGCAGAAAAAACAAATAAAATTGCGATTAATTCTTTATTGAGTGATGTCTAAACGGCGAGAGGTGCTTGCTTGCTGCTTCGATTCGCTCGGCAAACATAGATAACGTCGAACATAGATAACGTCGAACATAGATAAACGAAGTGAAGAGCGAGCTTTGAAAGAGCGTTTAGCCTTGGAAAGCAAGTGCAAGAATTTACAAAATTTATTTACGTGGCAATGGAAATATGCGGCTGACGGCCAATAAATATCTGCTATTTGGTAAGCCGCTATTCGGTGGGGATCTGGGTCTTTGGTCCACGTCTTCCTGGTGGTATGGGTCGGATACCAAGAAAATATATTTTTAATACTTTTTATTTAATACTTACTTTTAATTTTTTTTTTATTTACCTAATCAATCTTCCTCAATTTCCTAATTTAAAGAAATTTCAATTAGACAATGAATTTGTCAACCTCTTCTTTATCATCACACTGATCTCCGGATATATAAAATTATGCAGTCGGAAATCCAAGAAGATCGATCTTCTTATGGGAGGGATATCTTTTTATTTTGATTATTTCTTTCTTTCCAACAAAAAATGGAATAAAAAAGATAAGAAGAATCACTCTTTTATCGCTCTTATACATATACTTTGTACCGCGCTTCTTCCGCGTTTTTCCCTAGGAAACTAACTGGAGCAATAAAACTGTTTTTAATATGGTATCCATGTACCTATGTATATTTTGTGCTCAGTTGAGAACATTGGGTATCAAGAATAGTGTTGGAACACCATATATGTATATGTACTTCTGGTTTCTTCGATAGTCAAGGAGTGATGTTGAAATCCCTTGTTCTGAAGCCAGGTCAGATGCTAATTTCCTTTTAAGGCGAGGTCGTACATGTTGTTTCATGATTCTCAATACCAATAGTCAGGCTCGATAACTACGATGGATCATATCCTTTCAAAATGGAACATAAGCTGGACAGTAAACAGCTTCAGCCGTTCAAGTCGATCGGTCCGGACCAGGTTACTCCGGCCCAACTTCAAAAGGCCGGGGACGATGCAAAATTTTGCGGCGGATTTATATCTGCATTTGTCAGCTTTTCAGAACTGCAAAGTTCAACATTTCAACAGTTCAACACCAACCAGTTATAAAAAACGTAATTTATGTGAAAAAAAGAAGTACCACCTCTAGAAAAACATGACAAATTTTAAGATTCTTTTAAAAAAACCAAACCTGGAAAACCATTATTCTTGAAAAAATTTTGAATCTCTTTAGGGCCACAGCCGAAATTTCGAATCGAGTTATGTTATCGCAGATCGCAGCAACATAGCCTCAAGGCCCCATTAAGCTGAGCAATTCGTGAGGCTCACAGTTTCTCCCCTTTTTGGTTCTGCACTGTCCTCTGATGGTCATCTTAGTGGATGGTTATGAGGTCAAGGCCTATTCCTCAAGTTGGTGCTTGCTTTAGTGGCCATGCCTGACCTCAGCCAGGAGAATGTGTTTGCCACGATCTGTCTCCGGTGCCGGCAGCAATCACCAGTTGCACAGAACAGTTAGGCTTGTTATAGTTAAAGTTCACTGATCATAATAGCACATCTGCACTTGACCGCAGTCGAAATTGGAAAAAAGACACAGACAGTTCATAAGTGCAGCCTAGACGTGCAAAAAGTTTTCTGAAGCAAATATCCATCGAGCTTTCCAAAGCAAACTGATTATATGATCACACGACATGGAAGCTTTTGTGGATATAAAATACAGTGGAGTCCGAAATAATGCATACAGTGCGCGGCCGCTAATTAAAACGAGAGGGAACGTAGTAAACCGCGGCCTTTGCCGCGGCCTACCTTATACCCGGTACTCAGTATACATACAATCATATATGTGAGCTTGCGATATATGTTACACATATATGTCCACAAAAGCAACGAATTGAATATTAGCCAAAAGAAGAAAATTACAAAAATTAAAACCCTTTGGGGTATTTTTAAAAGAATTTTTTTTTTCTTTAGGACGTTGATATGCAATGACTGCACCATCAAGTGGCCCAAGCGACACCAGCCGATGGCTGTTACGCGCGGATCCCAGGCAAGAACGCAGCCCACCTCCCGCCCAACCGACCGAGGGGCGCTGCCGCATAACGCGCGACTCGTTAACCGAACCTATCGCGGACATGCAGGAAAGATAGGTGTTAGACTAGTGTTCGAGGAAAAGTAGAACTAATCTAACTAAAAAATCGAAGCAATTTCTAATTACGGGAAAGATATAAAAGTATCAGTAATTTAAGACTAGGAAGGGAGTTAGTGGTAGATATAATATGGTAGAGGGAATTATAATCCGAGCATAGGACCCTAAATGGTTCATGCGAGGAATAATTCGAAATACAAAGCGGAAGAAACAAGGGTGTAGAATTCCTCGTGAATCGTGAAGTTTATGCGGCTCAACAGGTCAGGGCTATCTACGTCAATCTTGATCAAGTTGTGCACAAAAATCACACCAAGCATTTTCCTACGATTAGCTAAGGTTGGAAGGTTTATTAAAAACAATCTATTAGAGTAAGACGGCAGTCTCACACTTGCATCCCAGTTGAGGCCGCGAAGAGCAAAAATTAAAAAGTTTTTCTGAACTGATTCTATACGGTCGCGATGTACGTTGTACTGAGGGCACCATACACAAGAGCCGTATTCTAAAATCAGACAAACCAGAGAGGTGTAGAGAGTCTTTGGTACATAGGGGTCGTCAAATTCCTTTGACCACCTCTTTATAAACCCAAGCAGGCCCATGGCCTTATTTACCATGGTAGAAATGTGTTCTGAAAACTTTAACATGGGATCTAATAGAACACCAAGATCATCAACCCGGGTATTTCTCTCAAGAGAACCACCACAAAGGGTGTAAGGAACCAGAAAGGCGCTGGAGCGATGAAAAGTCATTACTTTACATTTTGAAGCATTAAGGTTTAATAAATTTGCACAACACCAAGACTGAAATCTATTTAGATCGGATTGCAACCTGGATTGGAAAGAAATGTCCTTATACTGGACACAGAGCTTAACATCATCCGCATACATAAGTACTCGAGAGTATGTTAATACAGAAGGCAGGTCATTTATAAAGAGTGTAATGAGTAAGGGGCCTAGATGGCTGCCCTGAGGTACATCCGAAGTCACCATAACTGGAGAGGACAGGGAGTTTTTGAAAAGGACTCTTTGAGACCTAGAACAAAGGTAGCTAGAGATCCATCTCAGGAGATTGGGCGGGAACCCTAGTAGGTCGAGCTTTTGTGCTAGGAGGGAATGGTTTACAGAATCGAACGCTTTACTAAAATCGGTGTAAACAACATCCGTCTGCAAGTTACCTTGAAAGCCTTTTATTATAAAGGAGGTAAACTCCAATAAATTTGTAGTGGTTGATCTCCGCCTTTTAAATCCATGTTGAGATGGAGATATAAGTGATCTGCATAGGTGCTGCAGCTGCGGAGTTAAAATTTTCTCAAACACTTTAGGAATAGCGGATAACTTAGATATACCTCTATAGTTTATTGCGTCAGACTTGCTACCTTTCTTATGGAGAGGAATTATAAAGGACTCCTTCCATATCCAGCAATACGTATAAGTACAAGGTGGACGACCCGCTCTCGTCGGTTGGTGCTGAACTGGTTTGAATAAAAAAGGCAAAGGAACTTGCCTAAAAAAGCAGAGATAATGTGAGATGGTTTGACCGGGATAAAACTTATAATTAACAAGTAAACAGACTCGTATTTAGTAGTATTGTATTTAAACATACCCGACACGTATTTAAAACATACACGACAATATAAACTTATCTGACATTCAACAATTGGAAATCCTTTGGATTCCGGGTCAGAGGTGTGTAGCTGTCAATGAAAAGGCTGATAGAGCAAAACTGTAAGGGAACATAATAGTTCTAAAATTTTGACTAACAGCAGCACTAAGAGAAATTAAAAATATATAAGAGCACAACTGGAATGAAGACTAAAAGCACAAATGTAGAACCAAAGGCTAGAATATCATTGATATTTTTCCGGACATCCTTACGAAGCCCTAGAAATATAATCTTAAATGGAATGCTAAAAGCATCAGGACCATAAACAGAATCAAAGCAGCAGACTCCAATGTGTGTGAAACTTGAAATGTTACTGAATATTCTGAACATTTGATCTTTTATTGTCAAAGACTTGGCAACCCCTGGCGCAAGAATTTCAAACAAATATTAATCCAAAAAGATCCACTCCATCTTAGAGAAATGGCAATCTTTATTAACACAGCTAACATAAACTTTTAACAAATCTTTTCCTTGAATTTTTTTAATCACTACACCGATCTGTCAAACTCGCCCTCAGGAAGTTTTAGGCCTCCTTCAACGGTCTTAAAAGAAGAACAACATCACAGATGGAGAGAAACCAACACACTGCACGTATTTACAAATCCGGTTAAAAATTGCTGACTCTCAGTTACGAGAGTGTCTTGCACACGCTCCCAAACCACCAGTATCTGATCAATGTGGACATTTTTTGCTACATTTAAAGCCTTGAGATAATTTAAACAAAAAAAAAAAATATAATAATAATAACAATAGGGGAAGGTAGGCAGCTGTGGACATAGTTTTGTTTTTCATATATTTTTACCTGGGGCATATTATGCGGACATATGCATATCAATGGAAAGCTAGAAACCTCAGCTAACTAGTTTTGAAAGAATTACATTGATATCTCCCATTAAAAAAAAATTATCAACTTTTTTGTGAAATGGTAATTTTTGCGATATTTTTTTTTGGTGGGGGGTTGTGGACACCTTTGTAAAATGAGCTTAAATATAGAAAGTATGAAGTTAAACGCAATGAAATTATTCAATAATGAAAGTTTATTAATTTTAAAGGCCATCAATGGCAAAAAGAATAACGAGAGAGGGCATCATTCCACGTCAGAAGCACAATTCGCGCATTCCACCAAGCATCGTTTAATGTCATTTGTCAGCGCATTAAAATCAATTCCCGTTAAATCGGACGATTTTTTTTAATTTTTCTTCGACGACATGACTAAAAACATCGAAAAAATGCATAAAACACTATTAAAATAATTTATATTGACATCAACGACAATATTTCACGATTTGCCAAAAAAAATTGGGTGTCCACAACTCCCTTGAGCAGCCATTTTGAAATCATATGAAAAAAATTTTTGCTGTGTAGATTGTGTCCGAACCCGGTATTGAATCTCAAAGAAAACTAAATTTCGCGTAAAAAAATCCATTGCACTCACCTTCTCACTTAACACACTTCACACGGTGACACTTTAAAAAACGTTCAAAGAAACTTTTGTGATTTTTTTCGAGGTAAAAAAAATAATTTGTTTGCAGCACAAAGCAGACGCGTCTGTTCACTTTGGTATTTGGCACAAAAACATCGTGCTTCTATGGCGCACACATGACATTTGTCAGATCTGTCAAATCTGCTCTGTGTCAAAAGTTGCACAGGGGTGTCCACAACTACCGACTGTCCATAACTACCTACTTTACCCTAATAATGATAACAATAACAACGAAAAAAGGTGTGCTCCAAATTTTAAAAAACAAATATGAACAGCAACAACTGTTGTTGCAAAAATTGATGGTGGCTGTTTTTAGGCGGCAGATCCGGGGGATTTTCACACGCACAACACAACAAAGTCAACACGTCGATTTGGTTTCACTCTCGTTCACCTCAATTTATTTATAATTTCTTAGTTTTAGGTCTATATAATCGTATGTGTAAGGGGTACGTATATTTATATATGTAAGACGAAAAAAAACTGCTTATAAATAGTAACCAAAAAGATGCCGAATACAACGCCCACCCCCGCGTAGCTCATCTCTCTATCCTCCAGCTCACAAGCTAGAGACCGCTCGAGGGTCGTGTGGATCGGGAGAGCGTCAGTTACATAGCGCGCGAAAAGACAATATAAACACTAAGATGTCTCACGCTCATACAATTCTATTTTGTAGGGAGCGATGTTTTTACAAAGAGCGCTGTCTGTCACCCGCAAATCTAAAAATAGAATGAGCTTGCTTGTATGCGTACGCACGGAACTGTAAGTACACAGGTGTGTGTAATTGTGCAGGGATGCCGAAATAGCCAGCAAAATACTTTTGAGAAGCCTTCTTGAGCCACAAATTTATTTGCTGAGTGCTGCTTATTGACGCGACGCACGAATACCATATAGACAATATTTATATTATTTAGACAATAATATATTTGAAATCATATCTGATGTGCCGTTTACACTGAGGCTGCGTCTTGATTCTTTGCTTCTTCCCAGAAACGCAGTTTTTTTTTACATAGGTTTAGCATAGGACCTTAGTGGTGGTTCGTTTGTTCGTTATATTCGAATGGTTTTGGTTTTTCTTTGCGCATAATAGCAATTTCCGTATTTTTTTGCCTTTTAGCGGAACTATCACCACTAATAACAACAAAAAACAGCATATTAAAATTTAAATATGGCCGCGTAAAATTTTTAGCTGAGTAAAAAGGGGAAAAAATTGTTTAAACTAATTTTATTAATAAATCAAGCATTTCAACAAGAAAGTGTGCTGGCAGATACTTGTCAGCGAGTTGAGCAAGTACCTCGCGACAAAACTCTAATAACACTACTCGACAAAATTTTTTTTCCATTTTGCAATTTATAATACATTATTTAATTGAAAAGAGAGAACATTATCTGCTCTTTACTTAAAAGGGTCCAAACGAGAGGAGGACGTTGCAGGTGCAAAACGAATTGCAACTTTTCTGAGGATAACTCAGACACTTCCATGCACTTCAAAAGATTTTCCTTTCTTTTCGCCACCGCAGTTAGAAGAATAAACTCTTTTTCCGTCGTATATCGTTGATTTTCGAACATTATTGACTCTTGGAAGCTGCCGACTTTTTCGCCAACTCTGACTCCACATTTACAAATTTATACTCCGTTGTTGGTTTTTAGGGTTTGTGTTTGTGTTACAAATGTATGTATATAGGTAGGAACTCAAGAACCGTTATAGAACCGGTTTGAAAATTTGACGGCCGGTAGGTGATAATGATACGTGATACTGCGCTCGACGAATTTGTAACAAGTGTGCACCCAAGTTAACCGACGCACTGCCATATAGGCAGAATGCACGGCGAACATGAGTGTGTGGGTGTGTGCTCCAGTGATGACCTTCTTGATACAGACGACGTTGTTGATCTGGATCAGGGGTTGTGGCGTGCGCCATTTGGCACGTTGTTGGAGCAGGGTCAAGTACTCCTCACTCCAACGCTTCCTAAAGATCTGCTGGGCACAGGTGACTCGTTGCCAACGATCGATTCGATTGAAGTTGAGAGCCGTAACGTGTGGCTCGGGAAACTCCATCAGTGGACGACCAATTAAGAAATGCCCCGGTGTGAGGACGCCAAGATCTTCAGGGTTTTCTGAAATTGAAATAAGAGGACGAGAGTTGATTATCGCCTGGATTTGGCAGACCAATGTCCGAAGCTCGTCGAAGCCAAGGAGTGACGATCCCACGGAGCGATAAAAGTGCTGTTGGCCATCTTAACTGCTGCCTCCCATAAGCCCCCGAAGTGAGGCGAGCGGGGCGGTATGAACTTCCAATCGAAGCCGTTGTTGAGACAGTGATTGTAGACTTCAGCGCGATGCTTCTCGCTCATAAATAGCCGACGAAGGTCCTCCAACTCGTTTCTTGCGCCCACGAAGTTGATGGCATTGTCCGACCAGTTGATAGATCCTTCACCAATTCCAACCAGACTGCCTTTGTGGTAAAACAGATGAAAACGCAAATATAGCATTTCATGGGCTTTCGATTGCGCCCATCTGGTTTTTAGTAGAAGGGACCGCAATAGTCAATTCCAGTGACACTGAATGCAGGTGAATCCTGTATTCGATCCTTCGGTAGGTCAGCCATGATGTGTTCAGCAAGACGAGGTGTGACGCCTAGCGCCATATCCAACAGCGCCGGAGCCACAATATAGCAGACCCACATTCCTAAGTTACTTATAAAACAACTTAAGGTATTCGATTCCAAAATACGCGCCAAAACCACCAGTGGGACCAACACCAGACCAGACACCAGACACTGCCAACGGCCACACTATCAGCTGGAACCCAGAACGCGTTACGATCCAAGGCAGGCGCTAGCCCTAACTCCACGGGCCAACAGCTGACTTTCATGAATAAAAGGTGCATCGCCAGCTCGATTCGGGGCAGTCCATCCGGACTTGTCAGCTAGGCAGTCCCACTCGGAACAGCCTGGGATTAACTTCCCAATATATTTTACGAACGGTGCTCGTACCAAAGGTAAAAGCCCTGCTTTGCCCGTTTCTCCACAGAGAGTATTCACCTCTGCACTATCTTTCTCCACAGAGAGTATTTACCTCTGCACTATCCTTCGCCCCAGAGAGTATTCATCTCTGACATAACACGTCTCTACAGAGAGTATTTACCTCTGCAACTAGTTTCTCCCAGAGAGTATTCACCTCTGTCACTAAATCGTTTTGCTCAGAGAGTATTCACCTCTGTACTATTCGTCTCCCCAGGAGTATTCACCTTTGTCATAACACGTCTCTACAGAGAGTATTTACCTCTGCAACTATTCGTCTCCCCAGAAAGTAATCACCTCTGTCATAACACGTCTTACAGAGAGTATTTACCTCTGCAACTATTCGTCTCCCTAGAGAGTATTCACCTCTGTCATAACACGTCTCTACAGAGAGTATTTACCTCTGCAACTATTCGTCTCCCCAGAGAGTATTCACCTCTGTCATAACACGTCCCCACAGAGAGTATTTACCTCTGCAACTAGTTTCTCCCCAGAGAGTATTCACCTCTGTCACTAAATCGTTTTGCTCAGAGAGTATTCACCTCTGTACTATCCGTCCCCTCAGAGAGCTTTCACCTCTACCACAAGCCTTCGCCTCAGAGTGTAGTTATCTCTGCCGCGACTCTTCCCATAGGCCCCTACCGGAGACCCTGCAAACATTCCTGTATCAATTCCGAACAATAAAGTTAATTTGATTATACTGCTTAACCCTCCCTACGCCTTATTCTTGAACCCGAGAACATTTATTACAGCTACCACATCCAGAAATCAACCCAAATTTCTGTGAACCCGGCATACCGGCATACCCGAGCATACCCCGGCCGCGGAACGTCACAGAGGTCGGGATCTGCAGCAGATGACGCATTTCCTCAAGGCTCGAGCCACAGTCTTCAGGCCGCCGATGGGCCAGAACTGCAACCGAATTGCTCCAAGCAACGATTGCGGACCCGCATGGTGATGCTTCCGATGAAAGTGTGTGATGATAGTGAACGTTAGTGGATGATCCCTGGGCAAAATGATTGGGTGGCGTGCATCGAAGCTGAGAGTTGAGTGCCGCAGGCGACCACCAACACGTATTAGACCAACGTCATCTATAAAAGGCGAAAGCGATGCGATACTGCTGGAAGACTGCATGCAGTTCCCTTTCTGCAGAGTACGGTACTCAGGATACAAATGGGCCCGTTGAACGATGCGACATAACAAATGGGATCCTTTTCGAACGTCGGCAGACGAGAGGTGTCTTCGTCCGACTGATGAACTTCTGAACGTAGCCGAAGATGCGCAGCGTGACTCCAAATGAGTTGATGTGCTTAAACGACAGCGAGATGTCGGCACGCTCAGACGACAGCAGCCCCGGTGTCAAATTTCTGGAAGGTGGATTTCTGGCGAACACCGTTCAGGCCAGCAACTTCGATTGCCTTGCAAGAAGGTAGGTCTATTCATCCACAACCTAGAATGCAAGAGATCCTGGGGCGCTGCTCCCTTTGAAAAAATGTCAGCCGGGTTCATCTCAGTTGGCACATAGCGCCAGTCCATGCCCCTCTTAAGTGCTTGAATTCCAGCGATTTTGTTGGATACAAGCACGTTGAACTTGGATGACTCCTCTCGCAACCAAGACAGGACCACAGTTGAATCCGATCAACAATAGATTGGGCAATCAAAGGTATCCATTTTCCTGATTTCGCGAAGTAAATTTGCTAATAGGAACGCCGCGCATAGCTCTAGCTTGGGAACCGTGAGGGTTTTTAGTGAGGCAAACCTTGCCTTCGAACACAGCAAGTGAACCTCAGCAGTTGTATCTGTAAACGATCGAGCGTAGATGCAAGCCCCATAGGCCTGGAGGCTGGCCTCACAAAAGGCATGCAATTCAAACCTTGATTTGGGTTGAAGTACATAGCGAGGAAATGTGGCGTGACCCAAAGTGGCGAAGTCCTTGCAAAACTCGGTCCAAGCCGAATCCAACGACTGAGGAAGGCTCTCATCCCAATGCAGCTTGTCTCTCCACATGCGCTGCATGATGATTTTCGCGCTGGTCAGAGTAGGTCCGATCAATCCCATAGGGTCATAGCAGCGTGCAATGGTCGACAATACCGAACGCTTAGTGTGCTTGCCAACACCGATTTGTGGAGCAAATGTAAACAGAAAGCAGTCCTTATGGGGCTCCCAAATGAGCCCAAGCGCCGTTGTTACATTACTGCCATCATCCAGCTTCAGAAAGCTTTCCCTTTCGGCCTCTGGGACTGTACGAAGCACATCGAGAGAGTTGGAGCACCATTTCCGCAATTGAAAATTTCCTCGAGCAAGAAGATCCGTGGTTTGACGCATAATATCCAGGACGTCCTCTACCGAATTTCCTCCAGAGATAATGTCATCCACGTAGAAGTTCTGTAGAATGGTTTCCGACCCCAATGGATACGATGATGACTCATCCATGGCCAGCTGATGCATAGCTCGAATAGCTAAAAACGATGCAGGCTTAGTATCATAGGTGACTGTGTTTAGTTTGAAGACCTGTATGTCATCGTCAAGAGAGTCCTGCCATAATATGCCATAACTTGCCCACTGATGAGTCGCCACGAGTCAGCCCAAATACCGCTCTGATGTGTGCCTGTAAAATGAGACGTTTGTTAGCAAATCTGGCTTTTAGAATGTCTAAAGCTGTGCGATAGTTATCCTTGGTCATCTCCAACGAACTGATGGTGTCCACTTCGCTCAAACAGGAACGCAAGTGCTGTAGCTGTCGTCGAAGTAAGCTCCGCTTCACTATCGATGACCGCTGTGAACATAAAGTAGAAACTGGTCCACTTCGTATATTCTCCACTGAACTTGGGCAGCTGCAGTTATGGCAGGTGCGATCGATTTGCCGAATATATAAGGGATTGGGATTTGTTAGGATTCATTCGAAACGTGGGACAATGGAAGGGCTGAGAGCGCTTGCCCAACTCCCGCTGAAAAGCCGTCCTCAAAGATAATAGAGAAGAATCGAATTTCACAGCTATTTCACTAGACATGGATTCAAAATCCACCTCCTCCAAACTGGTGTGTACCACAACAAAGTTGAATTTCAGCTCCGTCAGTGATTCCAACATTCCTTTCAGGTCGTACTCATCCATTTTGCGCAGCTTTTCGAAATCCAATTGGGTAACGAGTCCCTGCAGTCTGTTGAATAGCCGTTGTTTTCAGCTTCAAAAAAGCAATCAGGCAAAAGCGAACGATCGAGAATTTACTCTGATTTCGAGTTAGAAATTCCAGAGAGGTCAATGCAGCCACTCGCGAGCGTTGGCTGAAGCAACCGACGAAAGAAGAGACGAAAAAGATAACGGCTTAAACTCAATGCAGCCGGTCTCGACAGTGAGTTGGGCAGTTTGAAGCAGACGATGAAAGAGAATGCGAAAACGAATAGCGGGCCGTTAGAACTGTCGGCGACAACGACTTTTGGTTCGCTACTTTTACGACATATGTTTAGTTAAACCTTAGATACAGACTTAACTATATTTTTGAACACTGTTTCCACACGATAAGCTCACGGAGATCACGTCGGGGCCACCAAAATGTTGGAAGCTGCCAAGCTTTTTCGCCAACTCTAACTCCACATTTACAAATTTATACTCCGTGGTTTGTTTTTAGGGTTTGTGTTTATTTTCAATCTTTTAGTTTCAACTTTTAAAGGCCGTGGCCGTAAGCTTTGTGTTTTTCAGTATACAAATGTACATATGTATGTATATAGGTAGGAACTCAAGAACCGTTATAGAACCGATTTGACAATTTGACGGCCGGTAGGTCATAATGATACGCGATACTGCGCTCGACGAATTTGTAACAAGAGTGCACCCAAGTTAACTGACTCACTGCCATATAGGGAGAACGCACGGTGAACATGAGTGTGTGGATGTGTGGGTGTGTGCGTATGCACCGAGAGCATGAGAACAGATGATCATAGATAACTTAAGAGATAACTGAGATTATTGGAATTCTTAAGAGCTGCTGACAGCTGCTGCTCCGAACATTGACTTTGTTTACAAAATTTGTCTTCCTCTTCAAAAAACGCTGTAGTGTAAACGCCATTCGTTCATTATATTCCCTTATAGTACAATATACAAAATCAGCCTACAAAGGATATACAAAACAAACAATTTTTTGTATTTTGGGCAGGCGTCATCGGAAAGTAATAATCTCCATTCATTTCTAATGTAATGGGTGTTTTCTTCGACAGCGGCGTCGTCAACAACCAATACAAACAAGCAGCCCGACAATATGTTCACACATGCAGTTAAAGCTCAGCCTCACGAACAGAACGTTTGCTACTAGAGCGCTCTCTGTCTCTCCGTCTATCTGTCTCTCTCTTTTCTCTTTAAAATTCCTGCCCGTCTAAAATCGAGCTGAAAATTGTGTATGGCTCGGCACATCTTAGTGTTTATATTGTCTTTGGTCCGCGGCAATAGTCTGTTGCTGCCCTGAACAGTGGCGTTCTACAGAAGGGAAAATCAAATAAATTAATTCAATGAGGAAGTATTTTTTGCAATGCTAAATTACTTTAATGAAGGTATGCCAAGAAAGTTGTGGATGGCTGTAAGCCAATTGCAATCCAAGTAAAATTATATGTACAGGACAATGTTTTATATGTTTTATGTGTCTTATATCAAAAGTTGAGTTTTGCACAACGGATCGAAGCGTTGGCAATATTGGAAGAACAACACAGAACTTCCATAATGAGAATTGGGTCCTGCTAAATTTCAGTGAGTAACCTGAACAGCCTGATCGGGGCAACACTTCTGCTGACTTAGCTCAGTCTGCCGAATTAATTAGATTTACTATTGCAAAACATTGCAGAAACAAATAAAAAAATTCGATACAATACAATTGTTTTTGTTTTTTCGCCTCCTTTTATTGTGGTGTATTTCTAACTGAAAATGTAGCATCTACGATGGAAAAACCTCCTGGCTCCTCGCCATCTGCTGGATAATATCACGGTAATTCTTTACATTCGCAGTGAAATCCTTTTTTTTTTTGTGAATGCCAATTATTCAGAGTTATATATGAAATCATCGTTTAAAAATCCAAAATATATAGTGGAACTAACTGAAAAATTTCAGATCAGGCTATTACGGTTTATCACTGAAATGGATGGTGGATATATTTGTGTATATATTTTAAGCCGTACGTATGACTATTTTATTCTTTTTTTGTGAATATAGGGCTGCCGAATTACTATTTATCTAAAATAATATTTTTTATTTTTAATTTAGAATCTTTTTTCTTTTTTTGACATTAATGAATGCCGATGAATGTTTAAATATCTTTTTCATGTCATGCTCTTCCTCTAATTGCCTTTTCCCACGTAGCAAATTTTAAGCAAACGCTATGAGTTTTTGAAACGTTTATTTTCGATATTTACAAAGGTCTAATGTTTTACAAATGGAGCCATAAACAACAATAAATAGCATTACAAAATGCTTTGCGCCTTGACATATTTAAGATAGAATATTAAACTTCCATTCGTTCAAGACTGAAAATACACAAAACACTGCAGAACCAATAGAAAGTGGAGAGAGTAGAAATTGTTGGTAGTAAGTTTAATAAATTTATATATGTACATAAGTATTGCTTGTTTTTTTAAATTTGTATTTGGCAGTCATTAAATAACATAAAATAATTAAATAACATAAAGATTGACAGATGTTTGGCCTTATTACACTGCTGATGTCAACCAGAACAGATCCAGCTGCTGCTTTATTATGCAGCAACAAACAAATTTTTAAAGGTGTTCATTTACATGACTGTCTTATTATAGCCAATAAAATAGTCAATTTACTAATTAATATTTGTTGAAATTTCGCAATTCAGACCAAATATTTTTTAGTAAAAGCTCATCAGCTTATTTTTGACGGATTGTGGAAGATTCCTTTTGGAAGTTTTGAAGTTTCTCTTCGCTCCAAAAATCTCAGCGTTCGCCGTAAATGTGATGTGTCGGAAAAGGTTTTTACCTCTCAACTTAACCAGCTATAGAACATAGAATGAAATACCTGACGTGTACCATTTTTCACTGTTTCAAATCAAAGATATCATACTGCGCTAGCTTGACGTCCATTTCAAATTAGGAAACGTTATGGTATGTACTTTCTATTAATAGCAATTCGCTATCAGGTCACATTATTTTCAGCAAGAGTCCATTAGACAAGTAAATTTAGCGATTCATATTTTTAAATTTAATGGTAACATGGCGGACGTCGTTGAACCACTAACATTGTCTAGAGGTAAATTGTAAATCAATCACTTAGAAGATTGTTTATAAGTTCAAATTTTCTTTATTCAGATGTAAAAAGATCGATAGAGCTGCTAGAGAAGTTGCAAGCAAGCGGCGACTTTCCAACAACCAAGCTCGCTGCTCTACAGAAGGTGTTAAGCTCAGATTTTATGACTTCTGTTCGAGAAGTTTATGAACACGTATATGAAACGGTGGATATCCAAGGTTCACATGATGTTCGTGCTTCTGCTACAGCTAAAGCAACCGTTGCTGCTTTTGCTGCCAGCGAAGGACATGCGCACCCTCGTGTAGTCGAACTGCCGAAAACAGAGGAAGGTAGGTGGGCTTCAGAGTTTGACATGTTTATATATGTATTTTGAATGGTTTAATGGATTCTATACTCAAAATCAACCACAGTAGGGTCCTAGGGTCCTGCCCTGGTATTAATAGAGTACTGGAGTACATTATTTTTTTTTTTATGAAGTTACTTTTAGCTGAACTACCACAGCTGAAAGAAATATTTGACCTCCCACGTCTTTGACTGGTTAAGCTGGGTATCCAGCACCGCGGAAACTAAAAATTACTGCCAAACTTCATATAAAAAAAACGGGGCCAGTAATTTTTCGTTTGTGTTTTCCTGGAGTCCGTATCCAGCAACGTGAACGGGATCCACGAATTTGTATCGATAGTATCGATATCCACACGAATGTGGACTGTGATAGGGTCTTCAGCTGATAGGGGTGCCAGTAAAATATATGTGCATATTATTACTGAATTCAAAGTGAAAGGTGGGAGCAAAATTTGTGCGCAAAACCAAAAAGAGATATGCAAATGTTTAAAGTGAGGAGAGGATTGCTTTAATAAAAGCAGTTGGGGCAATACCATGTCTTTAGCGGATCACGGAAAATGAGCATTTTGATAATTTTGACATTTTGGCGCCTCCAACTGTGCTGTACTTCTTCTTACAACAATATGTGCCGCTACCAACACAATAACTTCATCGTCAGAATTACTTTTCTTCCTTTTTTAATTTTAGTTGTATTTTCAAAATTGGCGCTGTTTACAAAACACAGCTGATTCATGTGAGTGGCATATCACTTTTTAGGCTCTTGGTCACACTATTTTAATTGAGTTCAGCACATCCGAAATAATGAGCAGTTTCCTTTCAGTAAAATTTCGCGGTGCTGGATACAGGCCTTTAACGCAACCTGCTGTTTGTGTTCTTAAATAACTTTCAAATTTGTGAGTAAGTGTGTGAGTAAGGTTTTCATGCGGTGACGCTTTTTGTTAAGTACACACGCTCTATATGTGAGGCATATTGTAGGTCTGCTTGTTTGTATTATATAAATAAAAATAAAAATAATTTTATACATTGGATATCCTTTATATGCTAATTTTGTTTAATTTTGTTTGTATATGTACAATTGTTCTTTAGGATTCTTGAAATCTTTGTATTTGGTCGTTTGGTAGTTTGGTCGAACGGTTTTCTATAATCTGGGTAAATCAAAACTAAGCTTTCTGATACTAATATTTCTCAGTTTTTGAAAGGCGTGTGGTTGGACTTCGCTAAATATAATTTATACTGTGATTTTCGACTTACGAACCCTTTTCTCTGTTCTCCTTGCTTTCTGGATAATGGTACCTGCATTTCGTAGACCAGTCGGGCAGTCGGCAAATCTTGTACTTCCCTCCATTTACGGAAAAGAAAGTTTTTCGCGGTCGCGCTGCGCCAAAGTAATTAAGTGGTACGCAGACTTTAGGTTGAGTGTTGTAAAGTATTTGGCTGTATCCAAGTTTGCTTAGATCAATGAGATGCTTATCATTGGGTATTTTCGACCAATGTTGGTTGATCTTCCGAAAGTCCACTATGAGACGTTTCTTTCTATGGCCCACCTCGTCAGTGCCTTTTTTGTCGACAACAATATAGGATTATTATATGGATTTAGGATTTAGTTTTGCGAATCATGTTGTCTTTGAAAAGGCTCTGAAGAGGGTTAGTCACAAAGTTCTTAGCCTCACCGCCTAATGGCGCTGCTATAATTAAAAAGTTTAACCATCGTGCAGTACATTCTATAAGAAGCCTACTGGCAAAGTTCAAGTTTCCGACCCCATAAAGTATATGTATTCTTGATCAGCATCAATAGCTCAGTCGATATAACCATGTCTGTCTGTCCGTCCGTCTATCCGTCTTCATTAGCGCCTATATCTCAGAGACTATTAAAGCTAGAGCAACCAAATTTTGTATCCAGTCTGCTGTGTTATCACACTACTCCAAGTGTATTTCAAAATTTCGCCCCGCCCCCTTCCGACCGCACAAAGGACGAAAGTCTGTGGCATATACAATTTTTAAGATACGATAAAACTAAAAACATAGAATCATAGAGAATATATCCATTAGAGTGTTGAATTTTGATCAGGATTATTAATATAGCCACAATAAAGAAAACCACTTCGAAAGTCATCGTTCCCTTTCGCTCTCTCTCACACGCCACCCCGTCTGCTTTGCGCGTTCATCTGGACGAGCGCCTAGATCTCAGAGACTATCAGATTCTACCAATCTATCTACCAGATTGCCGAATCTTGATTAGGTCGAACTACTATTATAGCCAGAAGGCACAAATTAAATTTCAGTGGCTACGGAACGCCTTTCAAGCGCATACTCATTCCCTTTCTCCCGCAAATACTTGCACGTCTCGTATGTGTAGTTATACATTTACAAATGTAGAAGCAGATGTCAAAATCATATGTAAACAAAAATGGAAACAGATAACACATAATGTATATAATAATCTGCCATAGGGTTCGACTCAATTCTCTAAATTTTTTTCTTTTACCAAAATATAATTTGTCCCTTTTGCGAACATATGATAAATTACATTATTAAAGGGTAAGTAAAGTAGGCCATTGCCGCGGCTCACTACGTTCCCCTCGTTTTTTTTCGATTCTTTTTGTTCTTGGCCAAGGTTTTTGTATGCTACTCTCTTTTTCTTTCACCGTTATAGGATTATTGGATTGGATTATTGCAAAATTTCAGAGGAATGCAATCAATCCACTCGTCGATAAGAACACGGAACACTTCAGCTGATGGGTCGTTCAGTAATGAAATTATTATATTTGGTACCTGTTAAGTTACCTTACATAGCACAACAGATTTTATGATATGAGGCAAGCGTTTATTGGCACCAGTCGATATTGGAATGACTGGAAGATATGTAGTAAATAGTAGCCAGATAGTAAAATTATTGCACCAACAATAATGTTCGCGCAATTCAGCAGGTCTTTTAAGGTTCGATCAAGAGCTTCCAGTGCGCGCTTGTGCATTCGCCCCAGATGATGATTTTTGATGCTACTAAAACTTTTGCTATTGCAGAGTGTTTTGCAGAGTTTAAGAAGATTTTGATGAAGGTTTTAAAGATTTAATGGAAATTTTAACGCTCGTAACGGCATCATTCTTACAGCGATACCGCTATTCCAGAGAAAGCAACTGCTACCACTACCGCAATTTCCGATCTCGCACGGCCAAAATCAATGACACGAGCAATGTCTTTCCAGTTCCACCAGGGGCATCTAGGAAAAAAAGCCACCATTTCCATTATCTATTGCATTAATTAAAGTATCATAGACTTCCTTCTGTTATCGATTCAACAGGGGTACCTTCGCTTGATCTGATTCTTTTTTAAGCACGTCGTTCATTCCTCGATCTGGCGCTGGCATTCTTAACCTGACTAACAAACTACCGCTCATGAGGTAACACAACTATTCGATCAAGAGCAAAGCCTGGTTATGCATGTCCTCATTTGCCTTAAGATCAGGATTTCTTGAACTGACACTAATCCGATGTAAAATATTTAAATATCTAATATCTAAAAATCACGTGGATTAAACGGGAAGCATGATGGGTGCAAATAATGTACGGATCTGACTTGGAAACGCGGAAATAATTTCTTTAAAGATTGTCCTGTCGATACGCATTGTATCGTTTTCAAGCAAATCGAGGTTTCAACATGCTGCACTAAAACATTAACAGTTCATAGTGATTCAAATTATGTTGGTCCACAAACTTTTAACAAGCAACAACCGCAAATAAAAAGACTCATTTTTCTTTTGATGAGCTGCATTAATACGACCAAGAGCATCACTAAAACGAATATCTGGATGATCAGGAACTGCAAAGACTTGGCTCCGACGTAGAAATTTCATCGATGAGGCGTTCCAAATGTAATACATGTCATCTCCGAGTAACGGAATGGTCGTGTAAAAAAGTTCTGCTTTGGCAATTTATGTAGAAGCTTGTTATTGTTGTCGCTTGGGAATTTTTAGCACGTTGCCCGTTCTCCAGATGCACACAAAATGTACAACAGTAGATCTGTTGCGGGAACGGGAATCTCTGCACTTATGTATATTTGATCTGTTCGAATTCTTTTGACTAACCAAATAAGAATGTGCGATCGTGCCGATCACTCCGTTTTTTTCCTGCTTGTGATGAAAGATTCCGTCTTGTGGCCGGACAGATCCAGACCCGATTCGAGCATACAGGTGCCATTTATTTCGATTGCCGTGTTGGCTGCTGACTCGAATTTTTTCATCTCCTTAGCTAAGACGACTAGTTCCAGGTCATCCGCGAAAACAAACCGAGAGCTAGCTGGATATTATATTCAGCAGCTACCCAGGTACACCGATCCGATGCAGTGCCTCCTTGATCCTTGACCTACTGGCCGAGTTGAAGGCATTTCGGATGTCTAGCTTCAAGACGGCGCAATACTCCTTGATGCCCCAAGCCATGCACGCTCTAATAGCTTGCCAATAGTGTCCAACAGGCAGATTGGGCGGTAAGCCGATGGGTCGTCTGCTGGCTTGTTTCCTTTAGGCAGTAGAATAAGACGCTGCCGCTTTCATTTTTTCACGAATTTTCCCCCACCGGAAGCATCTGTTAAAAAACTGAATAGAACTCAATTAGTTTTAGGGCCTTGTTTGGAATTCCATTTAGTTCCGGTGGTTTCTTGTCTCCCATTCTCTTGATAGCTGCTGTCACTTTCTCGAAGGAGGTCTGTTGCTACGAAGCACCGTCGGGCACGTCACTTCCAGATTCGCCTGGCTCCTGATCTTCTTGGTGACGACCTTTTACGCTGTCCCCTATGGGTTTATGTCCGCCTCCTCACTTATCTCCCTGAAATAGGATGACTTACTTTCCTTTATAGCTTAGCCCTTAATCGGGCTTGCTTTGCTGCTTAAAGTTGCTCCGCCCTGGAGTCGAAATCAGGCGACCCCGTGCTCTCTGGTATAGAGCTGGGAAAACATCGAAAGTTGAGATATTCGATATTTTCCAGGTTTTTCAATCAAAAATTCGATATTATCGTTTTTTGAAACATACTATTCTTTTTATTTAAAAAATAAGCAAAAAATTCATTTGACAGCCTGATTTAACAAATTAAAATAAGATTTATATCTTATATTAACAAAAAAAAATTACTTCAAGCAAATCACGTCAAGTGAGATATAACTAATATAACTTATAGATTACTTATTTATTTGGAGATCCACATGTTTTTGTTGAGGATATCCACATTTTTTGGCTTTAGCGATGCTCTTTTATTAGGCCAATCTTACTAAACATTCGCTCCGACTCAGTCGAAGTGGCCGGAATGCATAAAATTGTTTTTCGATACATTTTAATGAGGAATTGGTTGCAGTGCACTAAAATAAATAATATAAATATAATTTATAATATAAAAATGATATATTATTATTTTTTTTTATATTATTAAACATTTTTATTATTTTTATTTCTTTATATATGGTTTGAATTGAGTTAAATTTAAATACCTTTAAAATGCAACGAATGCAGTAAAATAAAATGATTTAATTGTATAAAATATGGATGCTCTTTATCTTTTCATTTATTTTACTCTACGAACCCGGGTTTGGAACCGAACCCGAGGTTCCAAAATATTCAAAACCCGGTTATGGAACCTCTGCGAATTTTCAACATAGGGTTCGGAACCCGAACCGAACCCTGGCCGTTTTTTCAGGGGTTTGCAGCTTTGATTTATATAAATGTAAAAAGGTATAATATATGTACATATATATAAATACTTACCTTCCAAAACTCTAAAGGAATTGCTTCTTGGGGAGAATGCGAAGCTAATGAATCGACCCGATCTGTGCTCCCCGTATTGGCTATATTGGTGCTTAAAAAATCGAAAAATTTTTGCCCTGATGGAACTGAATGGTTTGGTGTTGGTGGCTCCAAAGGAACAGTGTCCAAATTTTCTTGGATCAGTAATTTATTTTGCAATGAGTCCATTATTGGCGTTAAGTGGGGATCGAAAAATCTTTTTTAAATCTGGGGTTAAGAAACGTCCCAATTATTGGAAGACTGAGCTCTTCATGAGACGTTTCATTATACGGTCAATCAAAAAGTGATGAACTTCAATACCCTCTGAAGTTTTCTTTTTTTATATCACGCTATCCAAGCTATGAAGCAACCCACACACAATTGGTATAATCAGCGATATTGTAATTGAGACACTTGATGAGATCTGACGAGTAGCACTTTCAAAGGGTTCGAGTAGCAAGATTAACTCTTTTAACAAACTGATTTCATCAGCTGTTAATGGTGGTGGTGCTTTGTAAGTGGTAAGCAACACTTGTACAATAGCAGTTAGTTAAAATTATTCTCTCTATCATATAAAATGCGAAACTTCTTGTTTCAAGCTGTACTTTTATCGGTTTGTTGCTTTTATAATTGGACCAGACTTAAAATACGTTACAATCCGTTTGCACTTTCCGGAAATATGTTTTAAGCAAGCGAGCGCTAGACAGTCCTGCACAACCAAATTAATTGTGTGTGCAAAGCACGGTAGGCGTTCTTTTTTCAACAATTTGCAAGCTTTTTTCATGGAACTTGCATTATCAGTTGCAATGGCTGATATTTTATTAGATATATTCCACTCATCAAAGACCACCTGAAGGGAAGCAGCTATGTTTTGAGCTGACTGATTTGAATTTTCAAGTAAGGTTTTGTGGTTAATACTGCCGTGCGCAAAACAAAATGCTTCGTAATAAAGTGGCATGTAACCGTAATATATGCGTGGTTATCTCGCGAAGTCCAACAGTCCGTTGTCATGGCGCAGCTTATAATACCGTCTAAATGCACATACAATTTCGTCTTTATTTCATTGTACATGTCACTCATTAGCACGTTTCTTAGTGTTTTTCGCGAAGGTAGTTTGTACCGAGGATCAAGAATTTGTACAAACTCACGAAAACCGGGATCCTCTACAATCGAAAATGGATGCATGTCTTGCGAAACAAGTATGGCCAAAGCCCTGTCGATCATTTTTTTTGTTTAGGAGCCGGGTCGTAAGTGACTGCCAAAAAGGGAAAAAGGGTCATAGGCTTCATAGACTCTTTGTGCGATTCCTCCAATGAAATGCTTTTTTACGTCTTTTTACGTGGTCGAATAAATTGGTCGTATTGCCACTTGTTCTGTAACACTACTCGACAAAATGCAACTTTTTTTTCCGCTGTCGCCCAAAATTACTTTTGGTAAATGTTAAATACATGGACGACCTCTCAGAATTTAACGAAATTTTTTCCTGGATAGACCCCGATTTATCATGAATTTTGGTAAAAAAATTTGGTGGCGGTCGCTTCTAGTTTTTTTTTTTAATATTTAAAGTTTAGAGTTTTTCACGCCAAAAATGGCTTGCCCGGGTCACTTGCTGTGTTGTTGTTTCATGTGTTCATGAAAAACCACACAAAAAATCAACAACAAAAAAAAACACTCAAAACTTTAAATATTAAAAAAAAAACTAGAAGCGACCGCCACCAAATTTTTTGACCAAAATTCATGATAAATCGGGGTCTATCCAGGAAATTTCGTTAAATTCTGAGAGGTCGTCCATGTATTTAACATTTACCTTACTTTTTCTGATAGATTTGGAGATTTCAAATTTTTTAAAGAACTATGGTTTTTTTCCAGCTTTAGTTTTTTTAAAGAATTTTTAAAATATGTGGTTTTTTTCCATAGGTAGTGCTTCTATTTTGCACATATCTTAAGTTTCCTACAACTGGTTGTATTGAACTTTGCAGTTTTGAAAAGCTGACAAATGCAGCAAATTTCATTATTTTTTTCTATATTTTTTCCCGAAATTATGACTTTGAAAACACAGGAAAAGTCGGACCAGCCAGACCTTGTACTTGCCAAATCGCCGTCATTTCAATGTGGGCGATTCGCCATCACTGTTATTATCGCGATCTGCGTATGATCAAACCTAAAATAAAAATTCAATAGCAATAATTAAATCATGCACTTACCCTCGACACTTCGCACAAATCTGTCCATATTTTGAAAATTTAAAGCCACAACACCAATTACACGCGTCTGTTTGTTTACAATGATTATCCAAAAGTGATGTGAAAATTTTCGTGATTTTCGTTTATCATCGTTTACTATCGAAGTCAAAACATCGATAGTGTAAATGTAACACAAAAACGTTTTGGAGTGGCCTGCTCAGTCACCTGACCTGATCCCTGACCTGTGGTCCTACGTCAAGAAGGCGGTTGCTACTTCCAAGCCAGCCACTAACGGATCACTTTGGGTATAAATAAAAGAGTGCTGGTCCTAAAACGATGCCAGGACTTGATTGATTACATGACAAGACGCTGCGCAGCTGTTATTGCCAAAAAAGGACATATGTAGTACTAAATACTAAATGATAATTATAGATTTACTAATAATAGTTCAAAATTGTTAACTTATGAATTCGTTACTTTTTGGTCATTCTTTTGTTTTTAATTCCACTTTTGAAAAGTTCCATTTCTTAAAATGTGCTTAAAGTTTCCATAAAGTTAAAAATGTGAGTTTGGCAACTATTTAAAAATAGCTTGTGGTGGTGGTACCTACTATTATTTTTTTCACAGATGTATTTATTAAATACAAATTTTATATTTAAGAAAATATGACAATCTGCAGAATTATAACGCACATAGGAATATGAGAATCTTTTAATACGAGCTGGCGCACGTATAAAAAAAACGTGATTTTTTAACGAACAAATCATGTTATACGATATACATATGCCCTGACGTAAAGGAATGAACTTTCATCAGATCGACTAAAAGTACACCCAGCGACAAAAAAAGCCGCACTCCGAAATTTCATGAATTTTTGACTTCTCTAGCGTAGAATTTCCCGAAATGTTATTATATTTTGTCAAATTTTTTTTTTGTGAGTTCTGTGTAGGTTTTTTTTATTTTGCGTGCGTTTCTTGTCGTCTCAGTTTCTGGAAACATTTTTTGCAAAACATTTTACTTAGGAGTCTTTGAGAAGTATGCCTAAAGGAAAACAGATGACGGTGGCTGAAAAGTCAAAAATTATTGCCTGTGCTGAACAACATGTCTCCATTCGAAAAATGGCGGATCAAACTAAGTTCAATAAAAGCTCAGTGCGATGATTTTTTAAAAATTTCGTGAGACTGGATAAGTGGAGAGGACGAAAGGATCCGGAAAAATGTAAAAGTGCAAGGGAAAATCGGATTAGTCCTTAGATTGGCCAGGTAACAGCCCCGACCTCAATCCGATAGAGAACATCTGGGCCCTTATGACTGCCAAAATAAGAAAGCGGAAGCCCAAAACTATGGTTGAGTTAGGGAAGGTTATAGAAAAAGTTTGTTTTGAGGACGTAACGGAGGAAAATTTAAGGGCTTTATGCCATTCGATGCCCAATAGGGTTAAATGTGTAAAAAACTATGGGGGTACCACCAATTACACTACTCGACAAAATTAAACTTTTTTTCCGCTGTCGCCAAAAATGAATTTTTCTGATAGATTTGGAGATTTAAATTTTTTTAAAGAACTATGGTTTTTTTCCAGCTTTAGTTTTTTTTTAAGAATTTTTAAAAAATGTGGTTTTTTTTTGTGCGCAAAACAAAATCCTTCGTAATAAAGTGGCATGTAACCGTAATATATGCTTGGTTATCTCGCGAAGTCCAACAGTTTGTTGTCATGGCGCAGCTTATAATACCGTCTAAATGCACATACAATTTCGTCTTTATTTCATTGTACATGTCACTCATTAGCACGTTTCTTAGTGTTTTTCGCGAAGGTAGTTTGTACCGAGGATCAAGAATTTGTACAAACTCACGAAAACCGGGATCCTCTACAATCGAAAATGGATGCATGTCTTGCGAAACAAGTATGACCATATCCCTGTCGATCATTTTTTTGTTTAGATAGACACATTAATTAGGCGTCGTTATTAAAATCGCTTATCGCTTATTAAAATATAAAAATAAACGGCTACGTTATAACCGTTTGATCAAAACGACCCAAAACGACTTTTACCTGAAAAAATACCGTCCGGTACGTTGTTGGTCCAACTTCCTAAATGTGATTGCAAGGACCTGTAATTTTGGTTTTACGGAGTCTTAGGTATTGATATACATATATCGGATATATACCCTACCTGGTCATATTTATTTGGGGTGTAAATGTTGTGGACAGTTTTATTCCTTATACCTAAGCCTTGGTGAGGATAAATATACATAAATACCTGTTAGGGTCAAATGTTGACCTTTTTCCTTCACAGGTGCTGGTCCCGCAGATATTTGACCTTTCTCCTTCAAGCTATTCATAAAAAAGGATATATAACTCTGTACCTATAGTATCCCTGCCTCAGTGTAGTTCTTAATTCCAGCAGAATACGATCGTGTGTTTTCGAAAAATACCACTTGTTTCTAATTGAAATGGACAACTCAAGCCGGTCAACTTCATGTGCTTACTGAGCAGACTCGTTTTGCTACATATGTGGAAAATATATGACCAGCAAAGAAGAAAAAATCGTTTTTACCGAAAAGTTCCAAGAACAGTATAAGGAAAACTATAAGATGTGGCCCAAAAGTTTTGGCGAAGAGTGGGCTCCAAGCTGTATATGCAAAACGTGCAAATTGAATTTAACAGCATTTAATAAAGAGTAAAAATAAGTTACCCTAAATCAGAAGCTATGAAGTGTACAAAAAATACTAAGCATTACTTTTATGGAACGACGGTATCAAGGTGTTTGAATGAGAATATGTTGATCGACTATGTGTGGACTCTCATAAGAGAATCTGACTTAAATGACTAAAGAAGACAGACAAACCATTTTAAAAATCGTAACAAGCAATAACAATAAAAATATTTAAGTATCATAACACTTAAATAAATTCAAGTATTTTTCGGTATTTTTTCAGATAAAATGAGATTTGGGTCTTTTTGGTCAAACGGTTATAACTTAGCCGTTTATTTTTATATTTTTATAAGCGATACCTTAAACGACGCCTAATTAATGTGTCTATCTAAAACCGAAAATCCAGGCATTCATTTATTTTTTTTTCGATTTTTCCTGAAGTTTCAAAGTCAAAATTTCGTGTAAAAAATACCGAAAAAAATGATGAAATTTTAATTTGGAAGCTTAATATCTGCCAGACGTTAAGTTTCTGCTACAAAGTGTCTGGTTTGGATTTATAGCAGCATTTGTCAGCTTTTGAAAACTGTAAAGTTCAATACAACCAGTTGTAGGAAACTTAAGTTATGTGAAAAATAAAAGCACTAACTATGCCAAAAGAAAAACAAATTTTTAAATAATTCTTTAAAAAAAAACTAAGCCTGGAAAAAAAAACATTCTTTAAACATTTTTAAACATCCAAATCTATCAGAAAAAGTCATTTTGGGCGACAGCGGAAAAGTCGTGTAGTGTAATTACAAAAAGTTCCGCACCTTCAAATGCATGTCATTCTTAAGCAAATTCAGTGGTTCGCAATACGTCTCACACAATTCTTCAATAGTTCGCACAGATTCAAATGACGTCGGTCCACGAACATTTCTTAGCAATAATCGCAAATAATAACACTCTTGATTGTTGGAATAAACTGTATAAATTCGTCCCATCGCATCTGAAGTTCTGAAACAATAGTGGCTGGGTACTTCGGCGTATAGCAACGTTTTCGGGAAATTATCTGCTTGACACAACAAAAAAAAAAAGCATCAGAGAAATGCGCATTTGCAAATACATCAACAAAGGAAGTCATATGGCTGTTTTTGGAGCAGTTGCTAATGTTACTGATGAAATCACTCAATATCAAATGGCCAGATACATCAGTTCTAATTAACCAGTATGGCGCACATTCCTGACCCATGATAGGCATCCAACTGTAGTTATTTAGCTGTTCATCTTGAAAACGGTCAACGCGTTTTTTCACAAACTTTTCGTTTTCGAAAAAACTCGAAATGCTTTTTTTTTTGTTGTGTCAAGCAGATAATTTCCCGAAAACGTTGCTATACGCCGAAGTACCCAGCCACTATTGTTTCAGAACTTCAGATGCGATGGGACGAATTTATACAGTTTATTCCAACAATCAAGAGTGTTATTATTTGCGATTATTGCTAAGAAATGTTCGTGGACCGACGTCATTTGAATCTGTGCGAACTATTGAAGAATTGTGTGAGACGTATTGCGAACCACTGAATTTGCTTAAGAATGACATGCATTTGAGGGTGCGGAACTTTTTGTAATTACACTACACGACTTTTCCGCTGTCGCCCAAAATGACTTTTTCTGATAGATTTGGATGTTTAAAAATGTTTAAAGAATGTTTTTTTTTCCAGGCTTAGTTTTTTTTTAAAGAATTATTTAAAAATTTGTTTTTCTTTTGGCATAGTTAGTGCTTTTATTTTTCACATAACTTAAGTTTCCTACAACTGGTTGTATTGAACTTTTCAGTTTTAAAAAGCTGACAAATGCAGCTATAAATCCGACCCAGACACTTTGTAGCTGCAACGTCTGGAAGACATTAAGCTTTTAAATTAAAATTAAAATTTTTTTTTCGTTTTTTTCCCGATGTTTTGACTTTGAAAACTCAGGAAAAGTCGAAAAAAATATTTAAATGCCTACATTTTTGCTTTTAGATAGACACATTAATTAGGCGTCGTTTAAGGTATACGTTAAAAGATATTCGTCGAGATAAGCGATTGTTTGGTGGTGCATTGATATCGATTTCAGACAAACACTGCATGTAGTCAAATTAGGAACTGCTGCTGATGAAATTAATGCTTTTTTGAAAACATCTAATTTGTGGTGCTCTGCGAAAACACTTAAAATTACTACAGATGTACGTGTTCAATTGTACAACGATGCTACAGCAGATGTGTTTTCCAGAAAACTGTTAGAAATTGATAATGTTTTCAGTTGACAATACTGGCTTCAAAACGGTTCCAAATAATATTTGCAATTTTGTGTAATCAAAGGAAGACTAGATTCAGAGTGTGTTTCCAAATATTTCACAAAATTATAGAAACAATGACTGGTTGAGGGAAAGAGAAATTGTGACCGGAACAAACAAAGATGTCAATTAGATTAACGCATCTATTTTGAATTCTATCCAGGCCATCTAACGACTACAATTTCCCATTCGTCTTGATTTTGCAATTACTATTAATGAATCACAAGTATCCGGTATTTTCACATGGTCAAAAGTATGTAGTGTGCTCACGAATAGACAAACCGTCGTCCTTAATCATTCTTTGTACCAATGAAAAAACGAAGAATATAAATTTTTGTCAAAAAAAATATCGGAAGATTTTTGGTTTATTAATCATAATAATAGCTACACCCATCTACGTAAAATTTAACTTAACAGAAAACAGTTTTATTCAATATTTCAAACATAAAATTAGTTCTCACGTATTCTTTAAGTATTTTTTTTCAATAAAAAAAAACTTAATTTAATTAGTGGACAATGTTGTAGTCGCTGGCCCTGGCATGCCGGACTTGGCTTTGAAAGCCATTCCTGACATCAAATAAATAATTAAATAATGGACAATGTTATAAAATAAAAGGTTTCCAAATCTACTTCAGAGTCAATATAAGGCAGATCAAAGAAAAAGAAATGCTGTTTCCACCGATTTTCCTTTCGTGTAGGCATGCTGGATGCTTGACATCAGCCCCCCTACTTCCTTCCTGATGTGTAGCTCCATCAGCTTTTCCAGCGTTTTTAGTAAGAAGGAGGCGAGGCTTATCGGTCTATAATCCTTGGGACTAACATGGCTGCACTTTTCTGCCTTCGGGAGGAAGACAACTCTGGAAGTTCTCCATTGTATGGAAAAAAAAACACAAAAAAATTATGAAATTTGAATTTGAAAGCTTAATATATTCCAGACGATAAGTTGCAGCTACAAAGTTTCTGGTTCGGATTTATAGCTGCATTTATCAGCTTTTTTTAACTGCAAAGTTTAATACAACCAGTTGTAGGAAACTTAAGTTATGTGAAAAATAGAAGCACTACCTATGACAAAAAATAACAGATTTTTTTAAAATTCTTTAAAAAAAAACTACTCCAAAAAAAAAACATTCTTTAAAAATTTTTAAAAGTCGTGTCGACTAGTGTTATTAATTAACATATAATTTGAAAACAAAAATTATGAAATATTTTTGTTTATTATTAGACTATCGAAAATGAAATAACCTATTGGAAAAATTTTGTTTTTGCTGAATAAATCGATTTTATAATTTTACTAAATTTTTTTCCTGCCAAAATACTAAATGACCGTTGAGAAAATTGTGATTGAAAAAAATATTTATTTTTAATTATATGAGTATGATATCAAAAAACTTATTATACACTTTTGTTAGAAATTGATTTATTGACTCAAAAAAATGAAAACTTTTAGTATCGAATAAAATTTGGGGAAACTCCATAAAAATTCATGAAATTTCGGAGTGCGGCATTTTTTTTGTCGTTGGGTGTACTTGTGCCAAATTTTATATTTATACCCGGTACTCGAAGAGTTTAAGGGTATATTAGATTTGTGGGGATAACGGTTGTGTGTAACGCCCAGAAGGAAGCGTTTCCGACCCCATAAAGTATATATATTCTTGATCAGCATCAATAGCCGAGTCGATATAGCCATGTCTGTCTGTCCGTCCGTCCGTCTTCATTAGCGCCTATATCTCAGAGATTATTAAAGCTAGAGCAACCAAATTTTGTATCCAGTCTCCTGTGTGATCACACTACTCCAAATGTGTTGCAAAATTTCGCCCCGCCCCTTTCCGCCCGCACAAAGGACGAAAGTCTGTGGCATGCACAATTTTGAAGATACGAGAAAACTAAAAACGCAGAATCATAGAAAATTACCATTTCTATCAGAGTGTTGAATCTGGATCAAATCGGATCATTATTATATCATTATCATTATACAATGAAGAAAACCATTTCGAAAGTCATCGTTCCCTCTCGCTCTCTCTCACACGCGACCCCATCTGCTTTGCCCATTCGAATTTTTAGACGCCTAGTTCTCAGATACTATAAGAGCTAGAGAAACCAAACTTTCTATCCAAACTCCTGTGATATCAAACCAGCACAAGTGTATTTCAAAATTTTTCCACGCCCCTTTCCACCCCCACAAAAGACGAAAATCTGTGGAATCCACAAGAAAACCAAAAACGCAGAATCATGGAAAATGACCATATCTACCAGATTGCCGAATCTGGATCATATCGGATCAATATTATGGCCAGAAGAAACAAATTAAATTTCAGTGGGTACTCAACGCCTGCCAAGCGCTGACTCATGCCCTCTCTCTCTCTGTCGCAAACACTTGTACGTCTCAAATATGTAGTTATACATGTCATGTAGAAATTTAGAAGCAGATGTAAAAATCATGTGCAAACAAAATCGGAAACATGTATAATATTCCAAAAATGATTTGACTTCATTTTTTGAAATATTATTTTTGCCCAAAATTTAATTTGTCCCTTTTGCGAACATATAATAAATTAAAAAATCGCCATAGCTCATATACATATGTATGTACATATGTGTATACTGACTGTATACTATACTGTATACTATTCGGGTAGTAAATCGTAGCTGTGTGCTTATTTAATGCGCCGAGCGTATGTACTGATTCTTCTTGCAACCATTTAAAACTATCATGTACATTACTATGTACATATGTATGTATGCCTATCAGCTTTACAATATCTATACTATCAATTTGTATAAAACAATATGTATGCTACGCAACGCGTGCGCCAAATTCCATTTTTTTCTTTAGGTCGTTGATATGCATTGACTGCACCATCAAGTGGCCCAAGCGACACCAGACGATGGTTGTTAAGCGCGGATCATAGGCAAGAACCCAGCCCACCATAACGCATACCGTGCGACTCGTTAACCGAACCGATCGCGGACATGCAGGAAAGATAGGTGTTAGACTAGTGTGCGAGGAAAAGTAGAACTAATCTAACTAAAAAACAAAGCAATTTCTATTTACGAGAAATATATAAGAGTATCAGTAATTTAAGACTAGGAAGGGAGTTAGTAGTAGATATGGTAGAGGGAATTATAATCCTTAACGGTTCATGCAAGGAATAATTCGATCTACAAAGCGGAAGAAACAAGGGTGTATAGTTTCTAGTGCTTCTAATAAGAATCGTGAAGTTTATGCGGCTCAAAAGGTCAGGGCTATCTACGTCACCCTTGATTAAGTGGTGCACAAAAATCACACCAAGCATTTTCCTACGATTAGCTAAGGTTGGAAGTTTTATTAAAAGCAATCTATTAGGGTAAGACGGCACTCTCTCATTGCATTCCAGTTGAGGCCGCGCAGAGCAAAAAGTTAAAAGTTTTTCTGAATTCTGATTCTGTACGGTCCTGGGGCACTTTGTACTGAGGGCACCATACACAAGAGCCGTATTCTAAAATCGGACGAACCAGAGAGGTGTAGAGAGTCTTTGTTGTATAGGGGTCGTCAAATTCCTTTGACCACCTCTTTATAAACCCAAGCACGCCCTGGCCTTATTCACCATGGTAGAAATGTGTTCTGAAAACTTTAACATGGGATGTAATGGATCAGCAAGATCATCAACCCTGGTAATTCTCTCAAGAGAACCACCACAAAGGGTGTAAGGAACCAGAAATGACTTTTCCCGCGAAAAAAAATCGTCTACGCACAGAAAGGTCCTGTTCAGATCAACAAAACAATAATGCAACAACAACTGCAAATAAACATTGTGAAAGGTAATGCGTTCGCGTACAATAGTGTCACCGATTACGCTTCTCATAGGCGTATTTTAATTGGTCCAATGAACGAACGTTGTCGCCATTGTCTGGTATATAAATTTAAAGGTGAATCAGATGGGATGTGCTGAGCGAGTGGTAAAGTGAAATTGCCTGAATTGGGGAGCCCACCACAACCATTGATAACAATTCATAATGGATTGACACTTGAAGCTAATCATTTCGTGAACACTATATGAAAGTATAGTTCGAGTTTTAAAATTACATCCTTTGGCGCCACAAATATCTTGAGATACAACTTCCTGCCAACGTTCAAGCTAATTTCATAGTTTTGTTTATGCGAATTGTCCGTTTGTTTCCATCCTATCGTATATTTTATTCAGATTCAAGGTCAAATATACCATCGAGCTGGCTCTGCGACAACGCAGACCATCAATTTCTGCAATTGTAGTTTATTGGGAACGCGGAAGACGAGGCTGATCGCTGGTGTGCCATTACTGCCAACACGCGGAGACTAATTATTTTTGATTTGCAAGACATGATCCATGCGCACAACGCATGCCATCTGACGATCATAAAATTATTATTCGAGCTTATAAAACACCGGTTGAAGAACATGCAAGGCATTTCAATGCACAAACACTTGCCGAAGTGGCAATAGTCATAGTTGGGGATAGTAGAAATGAGCTACTTAAACGTGTATCCGATACTCATCGCTGTTATGATGCTTTACAATATCCCATTTTGTTTTGGAGCGGCCAAGATGGCTATCATCAACATATTAAAATTATAAATCCAGTAAACGGTAAATTGATGATTACACTACTCGACAAATTTCAACTTTTTTTTTCCGCTGTCTCCAAAAATGACTTTTTCTAACTGATTGGGAGATTTAAAATTTTTTTAAGAATTATGGTTTTTTTTTCATGGAGTAGTTTTTTTTTTAAGAATTTTTAAAAAATCTGGTAATTTTTGTCATAGGTAGTGCTTCTATTTTTCACATAACTCTCGTTTCATACAACTGGTTGTATTGAACTTTGCAGTTAAAAAATGCTGATAAGTGCAGCTATAAATCCGACTCAGACACTTTGTAGCAGAAACTTAACGTCTGGCAGATATTAATCTTCCAAATTGAAATTTCATCATTTTTTCGGTATTTTTTACCCAAAATTTGGACTTTGAAACTTCAGGAAAAATCGAAATAAAATAAATGAATGCCTGGATTTTTGGTTTTAGATGGACACATTAATTACGCGTCGTTTAAGGTATCGCTTATAAAAATATAAAATCAAACGGCTAAGTTATAACCGTTTGACCAAAACGACCCAAAATGACTTTTACCTGAAAAAATACCGTCCGGTACGTTTTTGGTCCAACTTCCAAAATGGGATTGGATTTTGGTTTTACCGAGTCTTAGGTATTGATATATATCGGATATATATCCTACCTGGTCATATTTATTTGGGGTGTAAGTGTTGTGGACAGTTTTATTCCTTATACCTAAGCCTTGGTGAGGATAAATATACATAAATACCTGTTATGGTCAAATGTTGACCTTTTTCCTTCACAGGTGCTGGTCCCGCAGATATTTTACATTTTTTTTAGAAAACAATTTCGATTTGGAACTCCAATGCTATGGAGAAAACCAAAAAATCACAGCACTGAATGTTTCTTTTGTTTATTCGAAAAAAAAGGGTTTGGGTAGGTGAGAGATATAAATACCCGCAAGAGTCTCGTCAAGGCTTTACGCTTCCTGCTCCTCCTTTGAAGGAAATATCGCCATTAAAACGCAAAAAAGAGGAGATGTCTTCTTCGTCGTATGGAACAACGGATTCAATTAATGACCAATCAGGAGAATATAAATTTTGCAAGCCATTATCACAGGAACAATTGAACGATTTGGTGAGGATCCTGGAACTTCCTAAAAGTAAAGCTCAGATTCTTGGATCTATTTTAAAAGATGCCCGTTTATTGAAGGAAGATGTCAAAATAACTCATTTCCGGACGCGTCACTTGGATGACATGTGCGGTTGTCACGACATTTTCGGCCTCTTCAGGGAACTGGGTGAAGATTACGACCCAAACGATTGGAGGTTATTTGTTGACAGCAGTAAAGAAAGTTTAAAGGCTGTTTTGCTACACAATGGAAATCAAAAGCCGTCTATTCCCATCGCCCATGCTGTTAATATGAAAGAGTCCTATCAAACAATGACTAAATTGTTTGAAAATATTAAATATAAAGAACACCAGTGGAAGGTCGCGTGTGACTTAAAAGTTGTAGCCATGTTAACTGGATTGCAAGGCGGTTATACAAAATACTGTTGCTTCCTGTGCCTATGGGATAGCCGAGATAGAAAAGAGCATTACACAAGAAAGAACTGGGAAAAACGGAACGAAAATACTTTGGGACATCACAACGTACAAAATGCAGCTCTTGTGAAAGTCCAAGACATTATATTACCACCATTGCACATTAAGCTAGGACTGATAAAAAATTTTGTTAAAGCACTGGAAGGTGAAGGCGAAGGTGAATCGATGAATTACCTCAAAACTGTTTTTCCACGTCTGTCGCTGGCAAAAGTTAAAGAAGGCGTATTTGATGGCCCCCAAATTCGAAAACTACTAAAAGATGATGGATTTGAAAATATTTTATCTACGAATGAAAATTGGAGCCAACATGTCACTCAAAATCCATTTCCTGCACTCCCACTTAGACTTTTTTCCGCCAAACCTTGGGGATGTTAGTGATTAACACGGAGAGAGATTTCACCAACAATTAAAAGCTATGGGACGACGGTATCAAGGTGTTTGGAATGAGAATATGTTGGGCGACTATGTGTGGACTCTCATAAAAGACTCTGACTTAAATGACAAAAGAAGACAGACAAACCATTTTAAAAATAGTAACAAGCAATAACAATAAAAATATTTAAGTATCATAGCACTTAAATAAATTCAAGTATTTTTCGGTATTTTTTCAGATAAAATGAGATTTGGGTCGTTTTGATCAAACGGTTATAACTTAGCCGTTTGATTTTATATTTTTATAAGCGATACCTTAAACGACGCGTAATTAATGTGTCTATCTAAAACCAAAAATCAAGGCATTCATTTATTTTTTTTTTATTTTTCCTGAAGTTTCAAAGTCAAAATTTCGGGTAAAAAATACCGAAAAAAATGATGAAATTTCAATTTGGAAGCTTAATATCTGCCAGACGTTAAGTTTCTGCTACAAAGTGTCTGAGTCGGATTTATAGCTGCACTTATCAGCTTTTTTTAACTGCAAAGTTCAGTACAACCAGTTGTATGAAATGTGAGTTATGTGAAAAATAGAAGCACTACCTATGACAAAAAATACCAGATTTTTAAAAAATTCTTTAAAAAAAAACTACTCCATGAAAAAAAAAACATTCTTCAAAAATTTTTAAACATCCTAATCTATCAGAAAAAGTCATTTTTGGAGACAGCGGAAAAGTCGTGTCGACTAGTGTTATTTATGATTGATTTTTATTCTATTTGAAATTAAATTCAATTATAATTTAATTCAATTGTAACTGCTGATACGGCACAATCAATACAATCACATATTGAGGTGTAGAACAGTTTCCCTTAAGTGTATTGTTAACATTAATGCAAAAATTGAATCGGAACGGTTGAAGTTTCTTCGATTCAACCAAGCCAAATTACGTTCCGAACAGTATATTGCGAGATGCCATAACCACGATGGTAATGCACAAAACGTTGGAACTATGATAATATTACCGTCATCGTATGTTGGAACTCCACGTCATATGTTTGATTACGCGCAAAATGCGTTGTCGCAGTCCTCTTCATGACCTTGACGTGTATTTAAAATATTTCAAAAGATCTGGGCAAGGTTTCTATTCGTCGTGGCGATTTGTTGCAAGTTTGGTTGAAAAAGTGTCGCAACATCATCATTGTGCAGAAATACTTGTAAAATCTTTTGCAGAAAATGATTTGATGGACATTAAAAAATACAGCGGCTAAGTTTGCTAAGAAGACCTTTAACATATTTTGAAAACAACACTAAATTCTTCTGACAGTTCAAAGTTAACGAAACAGCTTTCATTGAAAAAAACATTATCACCTGATGATTCCTTAGAATTGATGTACACTAGAAAATTCGTTTTCCAAGCAGCAATATATTAACATACGCGTAAAGAACATCGAAAAAAATTATAATATATGTACATTCGAGCTATGAAAAGGTGAAGGAAGTTAAGGAAAAGTGCCGGCCTATAGATATGTATAAGCGTCTCAGAAACTGTTGCCGAAGTGCCGCTGCAGAACTTACTTTACCATACTGCATCTCAAAGGAATTTTTTATCAAAAGCTTCCTGGCATTGATCATATATGTACATATACATATTTATTTTAATCAAAAAATGAATGTTATACATCTTATAATTTCACAAGGCATAATAATAACATAATAAATAGAACTTTTTATATTTATAGTTGTGCACTAATTGGATATTTAAATAAAAAAAAAGTTATTTTCTACTATAGATTTCCACTAATTAATTATTTTTGCAAAATAAATCACATCTAAACTAACAACAAGAAAAAAGGAAAATAAGTTTTATTTTTAATTAGTTCATTTTTTTAATAGGCGGGTAAGGAGTGGTTGCACAGCAAAAAGAATTAAATTAAGTCACAAATAATATGAACCGCGAATTCTCTAAGTTTCTAGGTCTAAAAACATAGTTGTTGCCAAAAAAAAAAAGTCGATCCTGAATTGTTTGAAGTGGTCACCAAAAATATGATTCACGGTCGATGTGGTGCGTTGAATTTTAATTCACCGTGTATGGTTGAAGGGAAGTGCTCTTACGCGTTTTACAAAAAATTTGTATACAGTGACGGGCAACGATGGATATCCCGAATATCGGCGTCGATCAACTGAAGATAATGGGCATTCGGTAACTTTGAGAATTCAAAATCAAGATTTGAAAATTGATAATCGTTGGGTTGTGCCATATTCACAGTTGTTATCTAAGATTTATATAGCGCACGTTAACGTAGAGTACTGCAATTTTGTTCAATCTATTAAATACATTTGGGCATTTCTCTAACGAGGTCTACCGAGGCCAAAAAATTAAAATTCAATAAAAACGCATTTGAATATAGTTTTTTCGGGATTTTATTTTTAAAAGATATTGAAAATCCGCCAATTTAATTAATTGACATATAACTTCATTAACTTTGATTTGAAAACCTATTCAAATTAGCAAAAGTTCACTTTTTTGGTATTTATAAGCGATTGTTTGGTGGTGCATTGATATCGATTTCAGACAAACACTGCATGTAGTCAAATTAGGAACTGCTGCTGATGAAATTAATGCTTTTTTGAAAACATCTAATTTGTGGTGCTCTGCGAAAACACTTAAAATTACTACAGATGTACGTGTTCAATTGTACAACGATGCTACAGCAGATGTGTTTTCCAGAAAACTGTTAGAAATTGATAATGTTTTCAGTTGACAATACTGGCTTCAAAACGGTTCCAAATAATAATAATATAATAATTTTTGCAATTTTGTGTAATCAAAGGAAGACTAGATTCAGAGTGTGTTTCCAAATATTTCACAAAATTATAGAAACAATGACTGGTTGAGGGACCAACCTTTGTACCAATGAAAAAACGAAGAATATAAATTTTTGTCAAAAAAAATATCGGAAGATTTTTGGTTTATTAATCATAATAATAGCTACACCCATCTACGTAAAATTTAACTTAACAGAAAACAGTTTTATTCAATATTTCAAACATAAAATTAGTTCTCACGTATTCTTTAAGTATTTTTTTTCAATAAAAAAAAACTTAATTTAATTAGTGGACAATGTTGTAGTCGCTGGCCCTGGCATGCCGGACTTGGCTTTGAAAGCCATTCCTGACATCAAATAAATAATTAAATAATGGACAATGTTATAAAATAAAAGGTTTCCAAATCTACTTCAGAGTCAATATAAGGCAGATCAAAGAAAAATAAATGCTGTTTCCACCGATTTTCCTTTCGTGTAGGCATGCTGGATGCTTGACATCAGCCCCCCTACTTCCTTCCTGATGTGTAGCTCCATCAGCTTTTCCAGCGTTTTTAGTAAAAAGGAGGCGAGGCTTATCGGTCTATAATCCTTGGGACTAACATGGCTGCACTTTTCTGCCTTCGGGAGGAAGACAACTCTGGAAGTTCTCCATTGTATGGAAAAAAAAACACAAAAAAATTATGAAATTTGAATTTGAAAGCTTAATATATTCCAGACGATAAGTTGCAGCTACAAAGTTTCTGGGTCGGATTTATAGCTGCAGTTGTCAGCTGTATAAAACTGCAAAGTTCAATACAACCAGTTGTAGGAAACTGAAGTTATGTGAAAGAAGCATTTATGACGCACTACCTATGACAAAAAGTAATTTTTTTAAAAATTCTTTAAAAAAAAACTAAACCTGGCAAAAAAAAACATTCTTTAAAAATTTGTAAACATCCAAATCTATCAGAAAAAGTCATTTTTGGCGACAGCGGAAAAGTCGTGTCGACTAGTGTAATAGGTTTTGTTTTTTTTTTCTTTTTCAACATCTTGTATTTCATAAATATCTTCATTTATTTCAACAAATCAAAGTTTTTCAAAAACTTATATTAAATGTCTTTAAACAAAAAGTAAAAGAGGTTTCACAAATCATTTAATTTCCAAGAAAAATGCTTAAAATTATTATTGCAGCCGTTAAATTATTCTAAGCTAGTTCTATCTTACTTTAGCCAGTCATAGTACTTTGCATAGTATGCAATGCATACCTGCACTCTTGAAGATAGGCGCTCGATGGCAGACCTGTTGTGCTTAAATAAAACAATAATTTTTAATATTGGCAGTTCATTCCTAATGAGTTTGATCAAATTTAACGTCCCAGCCACGAATCTCCGTACATTGGTCCCATTTAAGGAAAGTGCTACTAGCATTCGATTTTATTTGGGATCCAAAAAGGATTTACTTAGGCAAGCGCTTAGGAAATAATTTTTATATAATTCATAGTTTTAGAGTTAAGTTTATAACCCATCAGTTAGAAAGGGATTTAATCCATTGGCGAAATAAATAAATTCGTTCGTTTAGTTTCTACTATTATAAATGGACATACAGTTGTGTCCAAAATAATAGAAGTGCTGATATTGGCTTTACATATTGTTCATTTTCTCCGAAACAACTGTAGCAATCGAACTAATTTTTTTACCTCAGCAACTAGCGCAGTATGGCTGTACTTAAAAATACAGTCCAAATTTCTCAACTCGTTTTTTAGTCAGAGAGAGATTTCACCAACAATTAAAAGCTATGGGACGACGGTATCAAGGTGTTTGGAATGAGAATATGTTGGGCGACTATGTGTGGACTCTCATAAAAGACTCTGACTTAAATGACAAAAGAAGACAGACAAACCATTTTAAAAATAGTAACAAGCAATAACAATAAAAATATTTAAGTATCATAGCACTTAAATAAATTCAAGTATTTTTCGGTATTTTTTCAGATAAAATGAGATTTGGGTCGTTTTGATCAAACGGTTATAACTTAGCCGTTTGATTTTATATTTTTATAAGCGATACCTTAAACGACGCGTAATTAATGTGTCTATCTAAAACCAAAAATCAAGGCATTCATTTATTTTTTTTTATTTTTCCTGAAGTTTCAAAGTCAAAATTTCGGGTAAAAAATACCGAAAAAAATGATGAAATTTCAATTTGGAAGCTTAATATCTGCCAGACGTTAAGTTTCTGCTACAAAGTGTCTGAGTCGGATTTATAGCTGCATTTATCAGCTTTTTTAACTGCAAAGTTCAGTACAACCAGTTGTATGAAATGTGAGTTATGTGAAAAATAGAAGCACTACCTATGACAAAAAATACCAGATTTTTAAAAATTCTTTAAAAAAAAACTACTCCATGAAAAAAAAAACATTCTTCAAAAATTTTTAAACATCCTAATCTATCAGAAAAAGTCATTTTTGGAGACAGCGGAAAAGTCGTGTCGACTAGTGTTATTTATGATTGATTTTTATTCTATTTGAAATTAAATTCAATTATAATTTAATTCAATTGTAACTGCTGATACGGCACAATCAATACAATCACATATTGAGGTGTAGAACAGTTTCCCTTAAGTGTATTGTTAACATTAATGCAAAAATTGAATCGGAACGGTTGAAGTTTCTTCGATTCAACCAAGCCAAATTACGTTCCGAACAGTATATTGCGAGATGCCATAACCACGATGGTAATGCACAAAACGTTGGAACTATGATAATATTACCGTCATCGTATGTTGGAACTCCACGTCATATGTTTGATTACGCGCAAAATGCGTTGTCGCAGTCCTCTTCATGACCTTGACGTGTATTTAAAATATTTCAAAAGATCTGGGCAAGGTTTCTATTCGTCGTGGCGATTTGTTGCAAGTTTGGTTGAAAAAGTGTCGCAACATCATCATTGTGCAGAAATACTTGTAAAATCTTTTGCAGAAAATGATTTGATGGACATTAAAAAATACAGCGGCTAAGTTTGCTAAGAAGACCTTTAACATATTTTGAAAACAACACTAAATTCTTCTGACAGTTCAAAGTTAACGAAACAGCTTTCATTGAAAAAAACATTATCACCTGATGATTCCTTAGAATTGATGTACACTAGAAAATTCGTTTTCCAAGCAGCAATATATTAACATACGCGTAAAGAACATCGAAAAAAATTATAATATATGTACATTCGAGCTATGAAAAGGTGAAGGAAGTTAAGGAAAAGTGCCGGCCTATAGATATGTATAAGCGTCTCAGAAACTGTTGCCGAAGTGCCGCTGCAGAACTTACTTTACCATACTGCATCTCAAAGGAATTTTTTATCAAAAGCTTCCTGGCATTGATCATATATGTACATATACATATTTATTTTAATCAAAAAATGAATGTTATACATCTTATAATTTCACAAGGCATAATAATAACATAATAAATAGAACTTTTTATATTTATAGTTGTGCACTAATTGGATATTTAAATAAAAAAAAAGTTATTTTCTACTATAGATTTCCACTAATTAATTATTTTTGCAAAATAAATCACATCTAAACTAACAACAAGAAAAAAGGAAAATAAGTTTTATTTTTAATTAGTTCATTTTTTTAATAGGCGGGTAAGGAGTGGTTGCACAGCAAAAAGAATTAAATTAAGTCACAAATAATATGAACCGCGAATTCTCTAAGTTTCTAGGTCTAAAAACATAGTTGTTGCCAAAAAAAAAAAAGTCGATCCTGAATTGTTTGAAGTGGTCACCAAAAATATGATTCACGGTCGATGTGGTGCGTTGAATTTTAATTCACCGTGTATGGTTGAAGGGAAGTGCTCTTACGCGTTTTACAAAAAATTTGTATACAGTGACGGGCAACGATGGATATCCCGAATATCGGCGTCGATCAACTGAAGATAATGGGCATTCGGTAACTTTGAGAATTCAAAATCAAGATTTGAAAATTGATAATCGTTGGGTTGTGCCATATTCACAGTTGTTATCTAAGATTTATATAGCGCACGTTAACGTAGAGTACTGCAATTTTGTTCAATCTATTAAATACATTTGGGCATTTCTCTAACGAGGTCTACCGAGGCCAAAAAATTAAAATTCAATAAAAACGCATTTGAATATAGTTTTTTCGGGATTTTATTTTTAAAAGATATTGAAAATCCGCCAATTTAATTAATTGACATATAACTTCATTAACTTTGATTTGAAAACCTATTCAAATTAGCAAAAGTTCACTTTTTTGGTATTTATAAGCGATTGTTTGGTGGTGCATTGATATCGATTTCAGACAAACACTGCATGTAGTCAAATTAGGAACTGCTGCTGATGAAATTAATGCTTTTTTGAAAACATCTAATTTGTGGTGCTCTGCGAAAACACTTAAAATTACTACAGATGTACGTGTTCAATTGTACAACGATGCTACAGCAGATGTGTTTTCCAGAAAACTGTTAGAAATTGATAATGTTTTCAGTTGACAATACTGGCTTCAAAACGGTTCCAAATAATATTTGCAATTTTGTGTAATCAAAGGAAGACTAGATTCAGAGTGTGTTTCCAAATATTTCACAAAATTATAGAAACAATGACTGGTTGAGGGACCAACCTTTGTACCAATGAAAAAACGAAGAATATAAATTTTTGTCAAAAAAAATATCGGAAGATTTTTGGTTTATTAATCATAATAATAGCTACACCCATCTACGTAAAATTTAACTTAACAGAAAACAGTTTTATTCAATATTTCAAACATAAAATTAGTTCTCACGTATTCTTTAAGTATTTTTTTTCAATAAAAAAAAAACTTAATTTAATTAGTGGACAATGTTGTAGTCGCTGGCCCTGGCATGCCGGACTTGGCTTTGAAAGCCATTCCTGACATCAAATAAATAATTAAATAATGGACAATGTTATAAAATAAAAGGTTTCCAAATCTACTTCAGAGTCAATATAAGGCAGATCAAAGAAAAATAAATGCTGTTTCCACCGATTTTCCTTTCGTGTAGGCATGCTGGATGCTTGACATCAGCCCCCCTACTTCCTTCCTGATGTGTAGCTCCATCAGCTTTTCCAGCGTTTTTAGTAAAAAGGAGGCGAGGCTTATCGGTCTATAATCCTTGGGACTAACATGGCTGCACTTTTCTGCCTTCGGGAGGAAGACAACTCTGGAAGTTCTCCATTGTATGGAAAAAAAAACACAAAAAAATTATGAAATTTGAATTTGAAAGCTTAATATATTCCAGACGATAAGTTGCAGCTACAAAGTTTCTGGGTCGGATTTATAGCTGCAGTTGTCAGCTGTATAAAACTGCAAAGTTCAATACAACCAGTTGTAGGAAACTGAAGTTATGTGAAAGAAGCATTTATGACGCACTACCTATGACAAAAAGTAATTTTTTTAAAAATTCTTTAAAAAAAAACTAAACCTGGCAAAAAAAAAACATTCTTTAAAAATTTGTAAACATCCAAATCTATCAGAAAAAGTCATTTTTGGCGACAGCGGAAAAGTCGTGTCGACTAGTGTAATAGGTTTTGTTTTTTTTTTCTTTTTCAACATCTTGTATTTCATAAATATCTTCATTTATTTCAACAAATCAAAGTTTTTCAAAAACTTATATTAAATGTCTTTAAACAAAAAGTAAAAGAGGTTTCACAAATCATTTAATTTCCAAGAAAAATGCTTAAAATTATTATTGCAGCCGTTAAATTATTCTAAGCTAGTTCTATCTTACTTTAGCCAGTCATAGTACTTTGCATAGTATGCAATGCATACCTGCACTCTTGAAGATAGGCGCTCGATGGCAGACCTGTTGTGCTTAAATAAAACAATAATTTTTAATATTGGCAGTTCATTCCTAATGAGTTTGATCAAATTTAACGTCCCAGCCACGAATCTCCGTACATTGGTCCCATTTAAGGAAAGTGCTACTAGCATTCGATTTTATTTGGGATCCAAAAAGGATTTACTTAGGCAAGCGCTTAGGAAATAATTTTTATATAATGCATAGTTTTAGAGTTAAGTTTATAACCCATCAGTTAGAAAGGGATTTAATCCATTGGCGAAATAAATAAATTCGTTCGTTTAGTTTCTACTATTATAAATGGACATACAGTTGTGTCCAAAATAATAGAAGTGCTGATATTGGCTTTACATATTGTTCATTTTCTCCGAAACAACTGTAGCAATCGAACTAATTTTTTTACCTCAGCAACTAGCGCAGTATGGCTGTACTTAAAAATACAGTCCAAATTTCTCAACTCGTTTTTTAGTCATATTTTTAGGTTTTTCGCATAACATCGGCATTTCGAAGCGTTAAAAATAATAGTTGTGCTACAGAAATTTTGAATAATTTTAAATCTACTTCATTTTTTGCAAAGTTTTTTTCTTTTAAATAATACCTGAATGGTTTATTTCATAGTTTTAAGCTTTTATAGTTTCCTTTTTGGTCATTTGGCGTGTCGGTATCTTGGGGCGTGGCAAGTCCTATCGTGCCCAAAAGCTCGAACTAATTAAAGGGCTCATTTCAGAAGGAGAGTAGTATCTCGAGATGAAATATATAATTGGTTGTTCAGTTAATACTATCAGAAATAACATTAAATCGGAAACCCAGAGTAAAACCGGCGATCGGTGAAGTTATTCGCCAAAACATCAGTCGATCGACTACTACGACAGAGGAGGTACGACGCTTTCGCTCCTATTACAGCCTTACAAACATTTTTTAATTTGGAAACTTTTTTTGAGATCTTTAGATGAAGCCTTTAAAACTATAATTTAAAAGTAAAAAACTCAAGAACAAAATTTTTTTGTCTGTGGAGTCCAAAATTAATTGTGGCCCTGGATCTCGTTACTATCTAAGACGACCACGGCAATATCAATTTTCCCCAAAATAAACTTTCAAAACTGTAAAATACGGTGGGTCTTCAATGATGGTTGGGGCGAGTTTTTCATACTACAATATTTCGACAGTATATGTGTTATAAATACAATCGCTCGTCATTTATAGGTTAGAATATTGGCCGATATGATGCTACCTTATGTCTCATAGGACATGCATCTGTTTTGGGGGGTCCCGGAGGACAACAATCTGAAGGACACCCACAAATTTCTTAAAGTGTAGTGGACAAATCGGTCAAATAGAGCAGTCTAATATGTAAAAAAAATTAACTTTAGGACGCTTTAAAAAGGTCCTGGAACTCGATTTTCATAGAGAAATGCCACAATTTGGGTAGCTACATGCCAAATCGCTGTACAGCCGTTATAGAAATGTGGCCGTGTATGGTTGAAGGGAAGTGCTCTTACGCGTTTTACAAAAAATTTGTATACAGTGACGGGCAACGATGGATATCCCGAATATCGGCGTCGATCAACTGAAGATAATGGGCATTCGGTAACTTTGAGAATTCAAAATCAAGATTTGAAAATTGATAATCGTTGGGTTGTGCCATATTCACAGTTGTTATCTAAGATTTATATAGCGCACGTTAACGTAGAGTACTGCAATTTTGTTCAATCTATTAAATACATTTGGGCATTTCTCTAACGAGGTCTACCGAGGCCAAAAAATTAAAATTCAATAAAAACGCATTTGAATATAGTTTTTTCGGGATTTTATTTTTAAAAGATATTGAAAATCCGCCAATTTAATTAATTGACATATAACTTCATTAACTTTGATTTGAAAACCTATTCAAATTAGCAAAAGTTCACTTTTTTGGTATTTATAAGCGATTGTTTGGTGGTGCATTGATATCGATTTCAGACAAACACTGCATGTAGTCAAATTAGGAACTGCTGCTGATGAAATTAATGCTTTTTTGAAAACATCTAATTTGTGGTGCTCTGCGAAAACACTTAAAATTACTACAGATGTACGTGTTCAATTGTACAACGATGCTACAGCAGATGTGTTTTCCAGAAAACTGTTAGAAATTGATAATGTTTTCAGTTGACAATACTGGCTTCAAAACGGTTCCAAATAATATTTGCAATTTTGTGTAATCAAAGGAAGACTAGATTCAGAGTGTGTTTCCAAATATTTCACAAAATTATAGAAACAATGACTGGTTGAGGGACCAACCTTTGTACCAATGAAAAAACGAAGAATATAAATTTTTGTCAAAAAAAATATCGGAAGATTTTTGGTTTATTAATCATAATAATAGCTACACCCATCTACGTAAAATTTAACTTAACAGAAAACAGTTTTATTCAATATTTCAAACATAAAATTAGTTCTCACGTATTCTTTAAGTATTTTTTTTCAATAAAAAAAAACTTAATTTAATTAGTGGACAATGTTGTAGTCGCTGGCCCTGGCATGCCGGACTTGGCTTTGAAAGCCATTCCTGACATCAAATAAATAATTAAATAATGGACAATGTTATAAAATAAAAGGTTTCCAAATCTACTTCAGAGTCAATATAAGGCAGATCAAAGAAAAATAAATGCTGTTTCCACCGATTTTCCTTTCGTGTAGGCATGCTGGATGCTTGACATCAGCCCCCCTACTTCCTTCCTGATGTGTAGCTCCATCAGCTTTTCCAGCGTTTTTAGTAAAAAGGAGGCGAGGCTTATCGGTCTATAATCCTTGGGACTAACATGGCTGCACTTTTCTGCCTTCGGGAGGAAGACAACTCTGGAAGTTCTCCATTGTATGGAAAAAAAAACACAAAAAAATTATGAAATTTGAATTTGAAAGCTTAATATATTCCAGACGATAAGTTGCAGCTACAAAGTTTCTGGGTCGGATTTATAGCTGCAGTTGTCAGCTGTATAAAACTGCAAAGTTCAATACAACCAGTTGTAGGAAACTGAAGTTATGTGAAAGAAGCATTTATGACGCACTACCTATGACAAAAAGTAATTTTTTTAAAAATTCTTTAAAAAAAAACTAAACCTGGCAAAAAAAAACATTCTTTAAAAATTTGTAAACATCCAAATCTATCAGAAAAAGTCATTTTTGGCGACAGCGGAAAAGTCGTGTCGACTAGTGTAATAGGTTTTGTTTTTTTTTTCTTTTTCAACATCTTGTATTTCATAAATATCTTCATTTATTTCAACAAATCAAAGTTTTTCAAAAACTTATATTAAATGTCTTTAAACAAAAAGTAAAAGAGGTTTCACAAATCATTTAATTTCCAAGAAAAATGCTTAAAATTATTATTGCAGCCGTTAAATTATTCTAAGCTAGTTCTATCTTACTTTAGCCAGTCATAGTACTTTGCATAGTATGCAATGCATACCTGCACTCTTGAAGATAGGCGCTCGATGGCAGACCTGTTGTGCTTAAATAAAACAATAATTTTTAATATTGGCAGTTCATTCCTAATGAGTTTGATCAAATTTAACGTCCCAGCCACGAATCTCCGTACATTGGTCCCATTTAAGGAAAGTGCTACTAGCATTCGATTTTATTTGGGATCCAAAAAGGATTTACTTAGGCAAGCGCTTAGGAAATAATTTTTATATAATGCATAGTTTTAGAGTTAAGTTTATAACCCATCAGTTAGAAAGGGATTTAATCCATTGGCGAAATAAATAAATTCGTTCGTTTAGTTTCTACTATTATAAATGGACATACAGTTGTGTCCAAAATAATAGAAGTGCTGATATTGGCTTTACATATTGTTCATTTTCTCCGAAACAACTGTAGCAATCGAACTAATTTTTTTACCTCAGCAACTAGCGCAGTATGGCTGTACTTAAAAATACAGTCCAAATTTCTCAACTCGTTTTTTAGTCATATTTTTAGGTTTTTCGCATAACATCGGCATTTCGAAGCGTTAAAAATAATAGTTGTGCTACAGAAATTTTGAATAATTTTAAATCTACTTCATTTTTTGCAAAGTTTTTTTCTTTTAAATAATACCTGAATGGTTTATTTCATAGTTTTAAGCTTTTATAGTTTCCTTTTTGGTCATTTGGCGTGTCGGTATCTTGGGGCGTGGCAAGTCCTATCGTGCCCAAAAGCTCGAACTAATTAAAGGGCTCATTTCAGAAGGAGAGTAGTATCTCGAGATGAAATATATAATTGGTTGTTCAGTTAATACTATCAGAAATAACATTAAATCGGAAACCCAGAGTAAAACCGGCGATCGGTGAAGTTATTCGCCAAAACATCAGTCGATCGACTACTACGACAGAGGAGGTACGACGCTTTCGCTCCTATTACAGCCTTACAAACATTTTTTAATTTGGAAACTTTTTTTGAGATCTTTAGATGAAGCCTTTAAAACTATAATTTAAAAGTAAAAAACTCAAGAACAAAATTTTTTTGTCTGTGGAGTCCAAAATTAATTGTGGCCCTGGATCTCGTTACTATCTAAGACGACCACGGCAATATCAATTTTCCCCAAAATAAACTTTCAAAACTGTAAAATACGGTGGGTCTTCAATGATGGTTGGGGCGAGTTTTTCATACTACAATATTTCGACAGTATATGTGTTATAAATACAATCGCTCGTCATTTATAGGTTAGAATATTGGCCGATATGATGCTACCTTATGTCTCATAGGACATGCATCTGTTTTGGGGGGTCCCGGAGGACAACAATCTGAAGGACACCCACAAATTTCTTAAAGTGTAGTGGACAAATCGGTCAAATAGAGCAGTCTAATATGTAAAAAAAATTAACTTTAGGACGCTTTAAAAAGGTCCTGGAACTCGATTTTCATAGAGAAATGCCACAATTTGGGTAGCTACATGCCAAATCGCTGTACAGCCGTTATAGAAATCCAAGGCTACTCAACTAAATATGAAAATTTAGTACACATATGGATGTCTTTTATCGGATATAAAGAACACTCTCAGAAAATTTTGTTCGACTGTAATCTCTTGAAAAAATGCACTACTATTATTTTGAACGGGTAATTTTCTAAGTATTTTCAAATTTTAATTTTTTCTTAAAATCTCGGGGAATTATCTTAAGTTGTTATCTAATATTATAATCTGAAATAAGCTAGGTTACTATAAAATAAACCAACTTTCTGGGAAGCGCTCCTAAGTCTTGTTATTGAGGAAAAATGAAAATTTGTATAGGCACTACTATTATTTTGGACGCAGCTGTATGTACTTGTTTGCGTTGGCTGCGCATTTCTCTGTGTACAAACCTTTCACATACTCGATTATGTTTACATTTCTCATGGGATAATGTTTATACAAAAAAAATAAAATCTTCAATTACTCACTAAATATAAAAAAAAAATCAAACTGTGACACGAAATGTATACACATATTAGATTTGACCACATATTTAACTATGTAAGCAACTACACTATTATTAATTCTTTTGCAGGGCTGGGTTTCAACGTAATGGGAGGAAAGGAACAAAATTCCCCAATTTATATATCTCGCATTATACCAGGAGGAGTTGCGGATAGGCATGGAGGTCTCAAAAGAGGCGATCAACTGCTCTCAGTCAATGGAGTGGTATGTTAAAATCTCAAAGTAAACGACAATTTTTTTCATTTGGGCGTTAATGTGAAATGACTGCACCACCATTAAGTGGTCCAAGCGACAACAATCCGAAGCCTGTTACGCGCGGGTCGCGGTAAGAACCTAGCCCTCCTCTCGCCAACCGACCGAGGGGCGTTGCCGCAAAACGCGCAAAGCGCAAGACACATGTTAGAATTATATTCAAGGAAAATTGGATCTAAACTTACTAAAAGACCTTAGCATACATACAAGATACAAAAACAATTCCTATATGAATATAAATAAATAAATAAATGTTAGTAACTTAAGAAGAGGAAGGAATTCGTAGTAGATATAACATAGTAGTGGGAATTATAATCCGAGCATAAGACCTTACAATCTACGACCTTCTACAAAACGGAAAGGACAGCGGTATATAGTTTCTAGTGGATGTAAAGGAATCCTTAATCTTATGCCGCTCAACAAAACAGGGCTAAAAAGTTGTGCAAAGAACAAAGGTAGCTGGAGTCGACGGATATGGACGCTACAGACATGTCTGCCAGCATGCCCTCTGAGGTGATGCATTCGGCTACCTAATCTGCATTACCAGCAGTTGTCGTTGCCCTTGCATTGGCAATCGAAATCAGCTGCTGCAGTGAAGGAGTGTTCGTGCCCTTCAGCTGCCGGCGACTGGGAGACAGCTGCCACTTGAAAGTCTCCCGAACTAAAAAGGACTAGGAGATTAGGTCCTAGGCTGTAAGCTGCTGAACTGAGTGTATATGGCCAGCTTTTTGAAGCCACTGCGTGTCTGGCTCATGAAATAAATAATATAAAACCATAACTCAGACCAATACGTTCGGAACTGGCATCACCCACACGACCAAAATCCCAGCTCATTTTGATTGAACATTTTGCGCAGAGCCTGCAAGGGATACTAGGCTGATCATGGGTGATCTTTTCGATACAGTTTAAAATATTAAAAATGAAACCCAATCATCTGAATATTTTATGATTCACTGATTTCGGCTGGGACGTATAGAGGCAATCTAATCAAACAAATTTTAAAATGTTTATCACATTCTTATGAGTGTCTACGATAGCAGTAGTAAGACAGTGTGGTGTTATCATATTTCATAATGGTTATCTATAAAATTTAATTTTTATTTCAGTCGGTAGAAGGAGAAAACCATGAAAAGGCGGTTGAATTGTTAAAGCAAGCAATCGGTTCTGTGAAACTTATAGTTCGTTACACACCAAAGGTTCTTGAAGAGATGGAAATGCGATTCGATAAGCAGCGTAATACCCGCCGTCGTCAATAATCCACATAAAACAAGTCACCAATAATTTAAATATATCTGTGTTTACATAAAACCTTTTTTTCCTTAAAACTCTGTTAATTGTTGCTCGAATAAAACGATACCAATAGCTATAATCTAATATTTCAATGTTTAATGTTTATGTTTTTATTTAAATTTATATATAGGTACTGAATAATCTAAAATGTGTATGTTCGTACAGGAATTAAATTATTATTATCCATTAAATGTTATTAACTATAATAAATACTGAACCGAATGTGCAAATCCAATAGGCGGACTCTATTGGGTTGTCATGTCGTTTACTAAAATTAGTTGGTCTTTACTCAGCATTGTTGAGAACAACGCATTTTCTGAGAATAGAAAGTAAAGTCTGCTTAGTAGAAAATACCCCCTGTTTTTATATTCTTAATTCGGAAAATACGGACCGTAGAAACGTAACAATATTTAAGTATTAGAGCCCTGCATGAACAAGAAACTGAATCGATTCGGTGGGATTCGGAATTCAGTTCGTTCACTCCGTTTGAATCAGCAATTCAGCTTTTTATAATTTCGAATCGGTCACCCAAACGGATTGAACGGAATAGGTATTCAACAGAAATCGATTTCACACGTTTACAATCCAGTACTACAGATCCAATCTGCGAAGGGAAGACCAGCGAACCACATTGATATTTCAAGTTTTTGAGTTGTAGATCCAGGATTTGAATCGGTAGGCACAAATCTCCAATCGGCATCCAATCGATGTTAAGTTCTTAAAATATGAGTCTTGTACTTAATTTTATGCGGTATGCGGTATAATTTTGTATTCAAGACTTGTTCAACAGTTTACTTGCCTGTACATTTGGCATCGGGGTTATGGCATAACGGGATAGTCTACAGGCCTGTATCCAGCACCGCGAAAAATTACTGACGGGAATCTGCTCTTTATTCCGGTTGTGTGGAACTCAACTAATGTAGTGTGACCATGAACCTAAAAAGTGATTTGCCACTCTCATGGTTTAGCTGTGTTTTGTAAACATTTTTAAACTAAAACTAAAAAAAGGAATAAAAGTAATTCTGACGATGAAGTGATTGTGTTGGTAGCGGCACATATTGTTGTAAGAAGAAGTACAGCACAGTCGGAGCCGCCAAAATGTCAAAATTATCAAAATGCTTATTTTCCGTGATCCGCCAAAGACATGGTCTTGCCTCAACTGCTTTTATTAAAACAATCTTCTCCTCACTTTAAAAATTTGCATATCTCTTTTTGGTTTTGCGTACAGATTTTGCCTCCACCTCTCAATTGTACTTCAGTAAAAATATGCACATATATTTTCCTGGCGGGCATATCAGCTGTTCTCTCAGTCCACAATCGTGTGGATATTATCGATAAGAATTCGTGGATTTCGTTTACGTCGCTGGATACTGAGGCCAGGAAAACACAAACGAAAAATTCCTGGCCCAGTTTTTTTTATATGGAGTTTGACAGAAATTTTTAGTTTCCGCGGTGCTGGATACCTGCAGCTTAAAGCACAACAGCAACATGTATGTATAGATCAACTTGGATAGTGGGACCAATCGGCAGGATGTAATTTGGCGATATTTGGTTGCAAGTGCGGCAAGAGGCATCGATTACTACTCTTAGCTTGGTGTATACGCAGCTTGGCTTCATCACGAAATTATGTGGTATGTGGTGAGGCGCAAATCACTTTTTAGGCTCTTGGTCAACTATTTTAATTGAGTTCCACACATCCGAAATAATGAGCAGTTTCCTTTCAGTAAAACTTCGAGGTGCTGGATACAGGCCTTTACACTACAGTGAGCTACCACATTTATCAATAGGTAACTCAATAACTCAGAATTTGGATTTACATCATGCCAAAGTTGAGTTATTGAGTTTCGGCTGCTGGCACGTGCTTGTGTACATAAATTTTGATTTACTTAATTTTAATTATGTGAACGACCAAGAATTAATGATTTTCTATGTGGCAGAGCAAGATACGATTACGACGCTGCAGTGTATAGAGTTGGCGACGATGTCTGCAGCAACAGTGGAGTATTTGGATCGAATTTCCAAGAAACGCATTTGGACATTGCGAATAACCTTGGAATCCATTTTTGAAGGAAAATTTCCGCAGGGAAATTGCAGGGCTGCAATTGCAAATATGTCGAATTTTGGCTATATGTATATGTACATTACATATGTACCAAAATTAAACATTTTTATATTGGCAATTGTTTATAATAATTTAATTTATAATATGTAAACTTTCAATATCTCGTTGTAATATACGACTTTATTTGGTGATTGTCCAACTTAGAGTGAGTGTGCCCTGACATATCGATACTTGTCGTCGACTCGTATCGATATGTAGAGTACACACGATATACATTCTTACAATAGTATTGATAAGTAAATCTTAACATAATATTCATATCTTACATTCGGCCAACCTGACTATAGATCGCCTCCGATCTACATACTAAGGAATACAATTTGTAGAACTTTTCATACAACTTTTCTTTTTCGGTATTGTTTAACTCAACTAAATTATTTGTCTACTAACAGCATGAGGTTATAGTTTTATCCTTACACTCTACCCATGGTTTAAGCCTTGCTGGTTCAAGTACAATTCGGAATGGCATCTGTGTTAATTGACAGTCCTCAATGTCTACAACCTCATAAAGATCATTATTCAATACTCTATTAATCCGGTAAGGTCCTCGATATTTGGGTGCTAGCTTTTTATTGACCCCAGGTGTGGTGTCAACATGTCGGATGGCTACATAATCGCCATGTTCATACCTTAACGGGGCTCTATGTTTATTAACATAAATTTTTTCATTCCTTATCTGTGACCGCCGTATGTTTTCACTTGCGGTTTCTCTTATGGTTTCTAACTCCCTATGATCTGAACCTAACTTCTCCTCTAGGTATTCGGTTAACTCATCTACCACCGGTCCCTTCTGGGGTATTCCAAATAATAATATGCTAGGTGTCTTCTTCGTGCTACTATTGACAGCATTATTAATAGCATGCTCCACCTTGTTCATTAACCTATACCAATCGTCTTGCTCAAGGGGTTCTGACAATTTCCCTAACATCGGAGTCAGAACACGATTAAATCTTTCAACTTGACCATTCGCCTGCGGTGCACCCGTAGCTACCTTAATGTGTTCTATCCCTCTTTCCTGCAGAAAACTAGAGAACTTTAACGAAGTTCGA
>JAWNKY010000159.1:0-103522 GCA_035041765.1 Drosophila algonquin | reverse complement strand
ATATACCATACATAAAAACGAAAAACTGGTAATTGTATTGATCTACGTTGACGACCTAATGATTGCATCCAACGATCCAAGAGCCCTCGTCGCACTGAAGGATGAACTAGCCAACATTTTTAACATGAAAGATTTGAGACTTCTAAAGTACTGCCTAGGTATAGAGTTTGAACAGGATTTTGAGAAGAAGGAGATCAAAATGCATCAACGCAAATATGCAAAAGAAGTCATCAAATATTTTGGTATGGAAAACTCTAACAGAGTTACAACACCTTTAGCATCGAAAATTGACAAAGGACACTTAAGAAGAAGAAACATTCAAAATGGAAGATGTACCATATCAGAGCCTTATAGTTTCTCTGATGTATCTGGCAGTTTGCACACGACCAGATTTGTCACATGCAGTAATTTTTCTCATCAGCATTGGACAGCGGCTAAGAGGGTTCTTCGATATCTGAAATCAAGCAACGAAAAAGGACTGGTATTCAAGAAAACCGGCAACCGGTATTCGGCTACACTGACGCCGACTGGGGTTCCAACATCGACGATTGAAAATCATTCACAGGCTACGCATTTATGCTTTCCAACGCAGCAGTCAGTTGGGAGTCACGAAAACAACGCACAGTGGCGATATCTGACGCATCAAAAGAGGCAATCCACCTGAAACTTCTCTTGAAGGAAGTCTTAGACTCTGAGGATGTTGTTGTGATCTTCAACTTCAATTCCATAGCCGAACTAAGCACGTGGACATTCGCCATCATTTCATGCGTGAGCTAGTCGAGAAGAAGGAAATCATCATCAAGTAAATTCCAACCGAGAAGATGCGAGCGGATGTGTTAATCAAGCGTCTATCAACGAGCAAACACGATGAATGTATTTTGGGTTTGGGTATGACTTGAAGTACAATTTTTGATTCTTAAAAGACGAATTGTTTGATATAAAATTTGAGGGGAAGTGTTGAAATGTATCAAATTGTATGTTATCGATAGTATCTACTCAAGTCCTACTGTATAATCTCACGGGCTCAGTTAGTTGCCTACGAATCGCCGACACGAGCATTACAAATAAATACAAATTATATACACATACCAAACTCAGTGCATTTATAAACAACAAACCCAAGCATAGTTCAATGGATATATCTATAGTCAGATCAATAATACTCTACGGAGTTACAGTGTGGTGGCTGGCCCTATAAAAAATGACGATCACCAAACAACTTGATAAAACAACGAACTGCCGCCCTATGCATCAGTGGAGCTCTTTGCAGCACTACAAATGATGAGCTAGAGGCCATTTTATGTCTCCAGAGCCTTGCCCTCTCAAGAAAAGAGCGCCAGAAATGTCCGCAATACGTCTGAGAGACTCCGACCAATGGGTACCACATCACTCATCGATACTAAATAGCAGTACTGTCGCGACTAAATCGAACTTCTGCGTCCCAAGGGAAAAACCAGAAATCCCCTTCCATATAATTATATCTAACAGAAACGAGTAGCTCGAAGACCCCCAGGTCTAAATAGGCCCTGAACATCTTCACAGATGGATCAAAGCTGGACAAAAAAGTCGAAGGAGGAATCTACTCTGAACAACTAAACATAAGGAACTTCTCTAGACTCCCAGATCACTGTAGTATCTTCCAAGTGGAAGTCATTGCAATCAAGGATGTAACTGACTTCTAGAAGTTACCGTCATGGAAACTCGGGTAAAAATCTATAACGGAGTTATGGCTTGGCTTGGCTAGCTTGGCTATCGTTATAGACAGCGCAGTCAGAGGCGCCAAAATGTCAAAATGATCAAAATCTTTATTTTCCATGATCCGCCAAAGACATGGTCTTGCCTCAACTGCTTTTATTAAAGCAATCTTCTCATCACTTTAAAAATTTGCATATATTTTTTTGGTTTTGCGCACAGATTTTGCCTCCACCTTTCACTTTAACTTTAGTAATAATAGGCACATATGTATATATTCCTGGTGGGAATATCAGCAGTTATCTCAGTCCACAATCGTGTCGATTGACCAACTATCGAGAAGAATTCGTGGATTCTGTTTACGTTGCTGGATACTGAGGCCAGGAAAACACAAACGAAAAATTCCTGGCACAGTTTTTTTTATAAGGAGTTTGACAGTAATTTTTAGTTTCCGCGGTGCTGGATACCTAGCTGTATACAAAAAATAGATACCAGATACCAAGAAATCAAAGTTACGGTACCGCCCTCTAATATTCGTACCTAAAAACATAAAAAAAAGGCTCAAAACTCAACCCAATCTACGGAGATTTTATATTTGAAAATGTGGAGTCAGAGTTTCCGAGAAAAGCTCGGAAGCTTAAAACATTTTGGTGGTCCTGAAGTGATTTCCGTGGATTTATCCAGTGAAAGAAGTGATTAAAAAATGTATTTATATTGTAAGGAACCTATTTCAGGCTGTGGTAAGCTCAGCCTGTCCAGGGTCGTCTACAAGAAAATTTGTAGTTGTTGGGGAGACCTTAGGCAAAAGAAGGCGGCAGTATCGTGACCAGGAGAGTCAAACGTGTGGCGTGGTTGTGGGTTGACGAGATCTCGTCGTAGCCTCCGCGGTGAACGGGGAGATTCCCTAGGGCTGCGCGTGATCGCTACGGTTCGTGTAACGACCAGGTCTCTAGCGGGGATCGTCCGGGCGTGGTCGCGCCGGCCGGTAATCATGCAACGCTATTACGGAGGCGTGCGTACCCCACTGCTGTGGGTTTCTACGAATGATTGGCTGTGCGTGATCGCGACAGTCACTAGCTAATGGGGGATACTACCGAGTCGTGCGTGGTCGCGACGGCTCGTGAGACTGTTGGGATTCTAGAAGGGATTGGCTGTGCGTGGTCGCGACAGTCGATAACTACTGGGGGACACTACAGAGCCGTGCGTAATCGCGACGACTCGTAAGGCTACGGGGGTTCTGGGAAGGATTGACTGTGCGTGATCGCGACAGTCACTAGCTACTGGGGGAGACTACAGAGTCGTGCGTGGTCGCGACGGCTCGTGAGGATACGGGGATTCTAGGAGGGATTGACTGTGCGTGATCGCGACAGTCACTAGCTACTGGGGGAGACTACAGAGTCGTGCGTGGTCGCGACGACTCGTGAGGATACGGGGATTCTAGGAGGGATTGACTGTGCGTGATCGCGACAGTCACTAGCTACTGGGGGAGACTACAGAGTCGTGCGTGGTCGCGACGACTCGTAAGGATACGGGGATTCTAGGAGGGATTGACTGTGCGTGATCGCGACAGTCACTAGCTACTGGGGGAGACTACAGAGTCGTGCGTGGTCGCGACGGCTCGTGAGGATACGGGGATTCTAGGAGGGATTGACTGTGCGTGATCGCGACAGTCACTAGCTACTGGGGAGACTACAGAGTCGTGCGTGGTCGCGACGACTCGTAGGATACGGGGTTCTGGAGGATTGACTGTGCGTGATCGCGACAGTCACTAGCTACTGGGGACTACGAGTCGGCGTGGTCGCGACGACTGTGATCGGGGTCGGGAGGATGACGGCGTGGCTCTAGGGGATCGACGTGCGTGGTCGCGACGACTCGAGGTACGGGGATTGGGGAGTAGGTACGAGGGTGGGTGCAGACGAATGAATAAAAGTCTTCGCAATATTTGTGTGTTTTTATTACTTCGAATATTTATTAAGTGAACGTTCCTAGCTGGCGGCCCTGGCTGCACCACGTGGAAAGCTTAACTTACTCGGTAGAGTCAACGCAAACTAAGACGAGTGGGGTCTGTTGGCTATCGACCGCGATGATCGCCTCGCCATAGACTCGGAGCGGCGCGAAGGGTTTTTTTGATGCACTCGGACGACGCGTAGACCGTAAGCGGAGAGGGCGTGTTGTACGGTTTAAGCTGTTAGGACTCGTGACGCGTGGTAGACTCGGTGATCAGCGATTATTATATTGGCGTGCGCGTTGGTTCGTGGTCTCTCCGTGAAAAAAATCCCTGTTCGTCGCATGGGTGCCTTCTTCACCTCGTTATCGATCTCCCTTTCATCGATAGTATTCAGTGTGGCCCCCCCGTTTTAGCTATCGACTCACTCTTGCGTTTGGTATGGCCTTCCTTGGCGGGTGTATTTAAAATAAATGTAACTTACGACTAACTTAAACCTACATACATCATAATTTTAGGGCCTTCAGTGGCGTATTGTGAAATAATTATTAAGCCTAATATTTTCGTAAACAAAAGGACAGCAAGGGACAATCCAATGCTGGGATCGAGGGGCGCCTCCAGTGGCGGAAAAAATATGGTTGCGTTTACCTACGCGATGTAGCCGGTAGTCGGCAGCTTGTAAAGCCCCCTGGGGTCTTTACACCCCCCCTTTCTTCCGGGGTGAACGGCGACACGGACTTGGCCGCTTCTCGATCGGGAGACTTGGTAGCATTGTCCGCAGTGGGAGATGGTGAAGCGCGCTCGGTTCCCCAGGTTACCTCTGGTGAGGATCTCCTCGATGATGTCCGCTGGCAGCTTCCGTTCCGGGGTGTGGACGGTCCAACTGTTGGGGGCCTCCCTCCAGAGATCCTGGGGTAGATCTTCGCTGAGCTCCGGATTGGCTTCCCGCAGGAATTCGTCTACGTCCGCGTCCGAGCCAATGATTCGAAGCAGTTCCTCAAAGTCGCCGTCTAGTGATTCACCTTCGGGCAGGGGCATCAGGTCGACTAGATCGTTGGGGACGTTGACGGAGCTCATTGGCTGCGGCTTCGGGCCCCGGGACGTATAGGCCTGCGGCGAGCTTGGGTCCTGGGACGCGTTCGATGTCGGGTCCTGTGACGCGTCTGTGGTTGGGGCCTTTACGCGGCGGAACCGGATTGGGAAAGCCGGCTTTTCGGGGTCGACCAGTAACCCGCTGTCACCTCCCATCGCTCGTCCGGTCTTGTCAGGCTCGGGGTGGGGAGTCCGGCGGATCCGCCGTCCGGTCTTGCAGGCTCGGGGTGGGGTAGTCCGGCGGAATCGGGGATTCCTCGTCCTCCAGGGACGATACGGAGTCCCAGCGAGCGATGCACGCTGTGGGCTCCGTATCCCCGGCCATGGTTCGGCGTGGACGTTTGGCTGGTGACGCGGCGCTGAGGGATTCTCCTGCCTCTTCTGGCCCTTGGACATTATCGGTGTGGGCGATAGGTTCCAGGGTGTCTGCCTCGGTTGGTTTGTTGTTGTGGGGCGAGTTTTCTGGTTGTGGTTCACCTGTTGGGTAAGCGGGGGCCTCTCGGAGGGCCGGGGCTGGTTCCCAGAAGGTGCCAAAAAACTCCCCGACGTTTCGGCCTGGGGGGATGGTGACATCCACCGTCGTGCGCAGCAACTGGGTGACCCGCATGCCGCGTGGAGTAACCACGTAGTGGTAGGCCTCCGAGCTGGAGACGTAGTCTTGCACGTAGTATTCGTCTTCGTCGCTGTCCTCCTCGTCGTAGGGGTTTCGCGGAGGGGGCACATACGGGGTCAGACTCGCTTCCGGTGTGACCTCTCGGTATACTCCTCTGTCGAGGCGGGGGTCACGGCTCTGGTGTCGGGGCGCAGTGGGCGCCTCGGAGTACTGCGGCGACCGGTACGGTGGGCCTAGGATTGGTCGCTGGACCGGGGGGTCGGGGCGGCTGCCGACGAGCGGTCGGTGGGCCTGGATTGGCCTGGACCGGTGTCGGGTGCGTACGAGGGTCTGGCGTAGCACGACCATGCGTCGCTGGACCGGGCCCGGAGTCGTGCCGGACCAGAAATCGGCGGGAGACGATGTGTGCGATTGTCCCGGTGGGCTCGGCCAATAGCTCAGGGGCGAGGCACGGTCCGGCCGTCGGGTGTATAGCGGCGGTGAGATCGGGCTATTTTGTGTGGCGTCGTCAGTGTCCATGGGTGACGAGGTGAGGTCGACCCAGGCTGAGGGCTCACCGGTTGCTCTTCGACTGGAGCTTGTCGGGGGTGAGGCGTGACTGTCTCCGTGGTGTCCCGTATTCCGTTGGTTGTCTCCGATGGAGCTGCCATCGGTCGAAGTCGTGTCTTCTTCCATTTCCGCTTCAACTTCGAGTCCTGCATCCCTCGGTGGGGTCTCGGAGCAGGAGTCCTCGTCCACGTCCATGGTGTAGGCTGGAACTTATCGCTAGACCGGAAAGGATAGATAGATTAGACGAAACGGATCTGCTTATATATACGGGTCGCGGTGATGCAGCTTTGTGAGAAACTCCTACTCTGATATGCTTACTGACTGTGGGGTACATATTAATACAACAGATCGGTGTTACGTTAGTAAAAGTGTTAGCGGCTAGGTTATATTACGGTTTCCTGGGCGTCGTCGGTCTGGCTGGTCTGGTCTTCGGAGTCTTCGTTGCTGTGGAACTCTCTGAGGTCTGCCAGGTTAGCGGTTCTTCGCTTTCGGCTCGTCTGGTGTTGTAGGCGGATAACGTTGGGCGAGACAAAGCACTGGACTCGGTAGGGTCCATCAAATTTTGGGGCTAACTTAGCCGCGAAGCCATCGGCGGCGTTAGAAAGGTGATGTTGGCGTACTAATACCAAGGATCCGATCGTCGGGCGCCATTGCCTCCTGCGTAGGTTATAATGTCGTCCTTGTTCCTGGCTTGCTTGCTGGTTGTTGTTCCGGACGATGTCAAATATTTCCTTCAGCCGGGCTGCCTTAACGAGCGCTGGTTCCGGTTCGGTCCCGGTTCCGGGGGTGACCTCGTCGTATAACGCACCAGGCAAGCGGGGTTCTCGGCCGTGTATCAGGAAGGCGGGGCTGAATCCTGTCGTATCCGAGACACTAGAATTGATGGCCAGGGACAACTCGGGCAGTAGTTCGTCCCAGCTTCTTTGCTCTTCAGTAATGAATTGGGATATCATCGTTTTGATAGTCCTATTAGCCCTCTCGGTTGGATTTTCTTGGGGGCAGTAGGGCGCAGTGTGCTGTAACGCGACTCCGGCTAACTTGAGGAACGTTTTGAAGGATCGGCTGGTAAATTGTGTGCCATTATCGCATACGAACAGCTTCGGGACTCCAAACTGGCTGAGAATTCGCTCTCGGAAGGCCCGTTCGAGGTTCGCTGCGGTGGCTTTCCTCAGGGGGACCAACTCGACCCACTTTGAAAAAATATCGAAAAACACCAGCAAGGTGGTGTTACCTCTTTTAGAGCGTGGAAGGGGCCCGATGAAGTCGGCGCACAGTGTCGCAAATGGCTCGTTGACTTGACGGGTGAGCATCTTACCGGCGGGCTTCTGTTGCATTATTTTGAACTTCTGACAGCTGGGGCACCCTCGGACGTATTGGCGCACGTCTCGATACATGCCGGGCCAGTAATACCTCTGTGATATCCTAGTGATGGTTTTCCGTACGCCGAGGTGTCCGGCGGTCGGCTGGTCGTGACATTCGCGTAACACCCTCAGACGGCTATCCTTGGGTACGCAAAGCTTCCACGAAACGTAGTCTTCGTCGTCGGCTCGGTGCCCCAAGTGACGGTAGAGTTGCCCGTTTTCGTAAGTGTAATCTGGGTACTTCTGGGGTTCGTCTTGCACCTGTTGTATTCTCTGTTTCAACCAGAGGCAGTCCGTCTTTTGGCCTTCCATATACGCGAGGGTTTCTAGTGGGTGCCTCGATAATGCGTCGGCCACCACATTCTGTTTACCCGGTCGGTATTGTACGTCATACTGATACTGTTGCAGTTCGAGTGCCCATCTTGCCACTCTCCCGTAGGGGCTTTCGAGGGTGTTAAGCCACTTTAACGCGAGGTGGTCGGTGATGACGTTGAATCGGTAACCTTCGAGGTAACAACGGAGTTTCCTGATCGCCCATATTACGGCTAGACATTCTTTGTCCGTAGCGGAGTAATTTTCTTCGGCCTGGTTGAGGCGTCGACTGACGTATGCAATGACTCGTTCCTTGCCTTCGATGTCTTGAGTAAGGACGGCGCCTATTCCGAGATTGCTCGCATCAGTTTGTAGTGAAAACTTAGCCGAAAAGTCGGGGCAAGCGAGGACGGGGGCGGTGGTTAGTAGTACTTTGAGATTATCAAAAGCCTCTTGTTGCACTGGGGTCCATGTCCACGCGCGTCCCTTCTTCAGAAGTTGGGACATAGGCTGGACTACGGCTGCGAAGTTTGGGACAAACCTGCGGTACCACGATGCCATTCCTATGCACTGGCGAAGCTCTTTGAGGTTGGTGGGCGGTCTCAGGTCCTTTACTGCCGCTATTTTGGCAGGGTCAGTGTGGATACCTTCCTCGCTAACCACGTGGCCTAGATATTTTATCCGGCGTTGGAAGAAGGCGCATTTGTCGGCGTTGATCCGTAGATTGGCCTTGCGCAATCGTGTGAAAACTTGTTTCAGGTTGTGTAAGTGTTCTGCATAGTCTTTTCCGACGATCACTATATCGTCCAGGTATGCGAACGCGAAGGGCTCCATGTCTACACCGATGACTGTGTCCAGGGTCCGTTGGAAAGTCGCGGCTGCGGAATGTAGTCCGAAGGGCATTACTTTCCACTGGTAGAGTCCTCTCCCAGGTACTGTGAAAGCCGTTGCTTCGCGACTATCTCTGGCCATGGGTACTTGCCAGTATCCATTTTTTAAATCTAAGGTCGTGATAAACCGTGCGTTCTTGAGGCGTTCGAGAATATGGTTTATCCTAGGTAACGGATAAGCATCGGGAATAGAACGTTCGTTCAACTGGCGGAAGTCTACGCACATACGCCATTGTCCGTTTTTCTTCCGGACGAGGACGATTGGGGCGCTGTGCGGACTTCGCGATGGCTCAATGAGACCTTCTGCTAGCAGCTCGTCAACTTGTTTATCGATGATACGCATCATGGCGGGGTTTTTCGGATAATACCGTTGCTTTATTGGGCGACTATCTCTCATAACGATGGTATGTTCTGTTAGATCCGTCGTTCCCCGGAGATTCTCGAATTTGGGTAACTCTTCGTCTAAGAACGCGCGGATGTGGTGTGCAATGTCTGGGGGCCAGGGCTGTATATCTACCGTCGGGTCGTCTCTCATGGGATCGTCCATTTCGGGGCTGGTGGTTTGGTCGGGGCATTCTGGGAGGATGGTCGTGTCGAATGGGCTTGAGGGGTCTGTGCTAACGGGGCATTCGGTGATATTGGCGATAACCGGTGTGGTGTTGGCTGTGATGGCTAGGCTCGGCTCCTGCCAAAACTCCGATTCCATGGGCGTCACTAGCCTGGCGGCGTCCATGTCCCCGGGTCCGACGGAGTTTGCCGAGTTGGAGGTTCCTGTTGGCGTAGTGGCCCTCGGGAGCTCTGTTGAAGTTAGTGTACTCGTCCCTCTGTTGGATCTGACGGCGTGGCCTCTGTTGTCGTCCACGAACTCGCAGTCCTGGAGGTAATCCTCGTAATCGTGTTCTCGGTGGGCGTTCTGGTGGTCGTAATCTGGGTGGATATTCGCGTACTCGTGTTCCCTGAAGGCGTCCGCGTGCTCGTAGTCTCGGTTAGCCTTGTCGTGGCTGTATTGCCCGTTGCTTGGCTTTGGCTTAGGTTTGTCGGTGCTATTCCCACAGCCAGGGTTGCTGGTGCTGGCCTGGGATCCGCCTTGGCCGTTGCCGATGTCGTGGGCGTGTCCTCCGTCGCTTGTCGAGGATTCTTGCTCTGCGTTGATGATGCCTGAGGCATATTCTCTGTTGCTTGTCGTGGATTCTTGCTCCGGTTCTCTGTTGCTTGTCGTTTGCTCCGGTTCTCGTGTTGCTTGTCTCTTGGTCCTGTTCTTGGTTGGGGATGTCGTAGCCGTGGTCGTTGTTGCGTGTTTCAAATTCTCGTGCTGGGGCCTGGGGGTGTGTGTGTGGCTGATGATGTCCCTTGGTGCGTCGACGCTGATGCAGCGACCTTTTAGATGTAGACGCGTAGTGCCGCATTGAATCGTGGTTCCTATGGCGACAAAAAGTCCATCCCGAGTCCGCATGCGTGTGTCGGTAGTATCAACAGGGGTATTTGTACCTGGCGGGTATGCAGTTGGGTGGGCGTAAGTAAGATTTGGGTAATCTCCCTCACTGACCCGTCCGCTAGGCGGATCCGCGTCGCTGCTGCCTGTATATTCGTGACGGTGGCCAATCGTCCTGCCAGGTCTTGACTGACGAAACTTCGGGTCGCTCCCGTGTCGATAGTGGCTTCCGTGGTTTGTCCCCCGATGGTCACCATCGCCACTATTCGGCCGTCGTGCACGTGCAAGGGTTTCTTTGACCGTGGGTTATTGGTGGCGTCGTTCTCGGCTGTTCCCATCTCAGTCGAGGACGCGGCTAGTTTCCCGAGGCTTCTCGTCGGCAGCATTGGATGGTCCTGACGCCGCGTTTGCCACATTCCCAACAGAATAGGAGGGGGCGGTTCTGGCAATTCGCGTATAAATGGTCCGCTCCGCCGCACCGTCGGCACGCCGTACGTGCGTTGGCGATGGGTGGTGCGTCGTGTTGGATCGTCCTGTTGGCTACTTCTCCCGCGGGTGTACTAGTCTGTGCCGGGCCGAGTTTGGTTATGGGATCCCCCTGAGTGTTGGGCGTTTGGCGAAACGGGTTCCGAGTCTGGTGAGACTCCGGTCGCTTGTATTCGGGAGTCAACTCGTGGCGATCGTGTCGTGGTATCCTTCGCGGTGAATGGACGGCGTATGCTTGCCAACCTCCCGAGTCTTTTTGTTCCTGAATGCTCTCGAACTCCCCGGCCAGTTGCGTGAGCTGGGCCAAACTTTGGAGTTCGTGTCTCCTCACGTACAATTGGTATCCGGGTAAAGCGTTGTCGTAGATACGTTTTAGTTCTTGGGTCGCGTCATACCCCGCGTGGTGCATAAGCAGACGGATGTCAATGACGAAGTCCTTGAATAGCTCGCCATTTGATTGTTTACGGGCCCGGATCTTATCTTCCAATTGCTCGAAATATCGCGGTGGAAGAAAGAAGGTAAGGAATTCCCGACGAAAATCAGCCCAGGGAGCGTGTTGGAGCCGGCTGGTTCGGAACCAACGGCTAGCTCGGTCGGTGAGAAGTTCGACCATGACTCGTGGGAGATGATTCACGTCGACGCCGTAAGACAGGGCACGTTCTTCGAGTAATTCTACGAATGCCAACGGGTCATCGTGGCCGTTGAACTGAATACCCCAGTGTCGGATCCTATCGGCCACTTGGAAGGTGCGGAGGGGTGAAGTGCTTGCTGGAACTCTATCCTCACCGTGTCCTTGCGCTGTGTCTATCGCGGGAAAAGCTCTCCCCGCCTGCCCGGCGGACTGGACACCGTTGACCGGAGTATTTGAACGCTGCCCTCTGGAGTTAAGAAAATCGGGGGCGCATTGCCTTTGCTGGCGGTGGCCGGAGGGACTGGTAGGCCGAGCTTTTGGTCTACGACCTTCTTCTTCTCGGACGGGGTCTTGGCAGTAGGTTGCGGTGATCGGGCACGCCCCGCGGATCTAGCGTACTGCTTCTCGAGCTCTGCTAGGCGGTTCGAGTTTGCCTTCGGTGAATATAGCGAAGGTCTTCCTCAGGTCGTCGACTGTGCCTTCTTTGTCGAATCCGAACTCGTCTGCGAAGCTTTCGAGTTCATCCCGGCGGCGTTGGTATATCCAACCGGTACCCACCCCAGGATTTTGTATTGACTCTGTGGGGTAATACTCACTCTGATCGTGATCAGCGTTTTGGTCCATGACGTAAGAAAACGTGAGTGAAGCTGCTCGCTAGGTTTTTATTTTGCACTGTCTTGACTGGTGTTTATCGCCTGGCTTGTCGAATAATGTTTTCTCTACGCACTGCACTTGAGGGTTTTGTTTTCAGGGGCTTTATCTTTGGGCTCGGCACTGGGAGTGTTGCACTGGTACGCGTTGTACTTGCTTGTGTTTTGGTTAATCGGGGCGCGTTGTTGGCACTGTGGTGTTGTTGTGTTTTTTTTGGACCGGCACTGCACTTGCGCTGCGACTGCTGACCGACTGTGTTGCGCTGCGATGATTTTTTTGGACCGACACTGTGTTTACGCTGCGATGATATCTTGGGGCGGCACTGTCTTTGTTTTCGCCGTCGTCTTGATCCCGTTACGGAGGGGAGTATGTGTGTGTGTATGTGAGTCGGCACCGGTACTTTTCGGTTGGTGGCGTGGACGTATGTATGTATGCGTTTGTCTGGCTAAAGCTCTGACTGTACTACTGGCACGTGGTTTTGTGGCGATAGAGTTGTGGTCTGTGACCGTCGCCTTCTCTTGAATCTCCCTAAGGTCCCTGCTCGGGCGCCACTTGTAAGGAACCTATTTCAGGCTGGGGTAAGCTCAGCCTGTCCAGGGTCGTCTACAAGAAAATTTGTAGTTGTTGGGGAGACCTTAGGCAAAAGAAGGCGGCAGTATCGTGACCAGGAGAGTCAAACGTGTGGCGGGGTTGCGGGTTGACGAGATCTCGCCGTAGCCTCCGCGGTGAACGGGGAGATTCCCCAGGGCTGCGCGTGATCGCTACGGTTCGTGTAACGACCAGGTCTCTAGCGGGGATCGTCCGGGCGTGGTCGCGCCGGCCGTTAATCATGCAACGCTATTACGGAGGCGTGCGTGGTCGCGACGACTCGTAATGCTGTGGGGTTTCTACGAATGATTGGCTGTGCGTGATCGCGACAGTCACTAGCTAATGGGGGATACTACCGAGTCGTGCGTGGTCGCGACGGCTCGTGAGACTGTTGGGATTCTAGAAGGGATTGGCTGTGCGTGGTCGCGACAGTCGATAACTACTGGGGGACACTACAGAGTCGTGCGTAATCGCGACGACTCGTAAGGCTACGGGGGTTCTGGGAAGGATTGACTGTGCGTGATCGCGACAGTCACTAGCTACTGGGGGATACTACAGAGTCGTGCGTGGTCGCGACGGCTCGTGAGGATACGGGGATTCTAGGAGGGATTGACTGTGCGTGATCGCGACAGTCACTAGCTACTGGGGGAGACTACAGAGTCGTGCGTGGTCGCGACGGCTCGTGAGGATACGGGGATTCTAGGAAGGATTGTAGGTAACGAGGGATGGGTATATGCAGACGAATGAATAAAAGTCTTCGCAATATTTGTGTGTTTTTATTACTTAGAATATTTATTAAGTGAACGTTCCTAGCTGGCGGCCCTGGCTGCACCACGTGGAAAGCTTAACTTACTCGGTAGAGTCAACGCAAACGAAGACGAGTGGGGTCTGTTGGCTATCGACCGCGATGATCGCCTCGCCATAGACTCGGAGCGGCGCGAAGGGTTTTTTTGATGCACTCGGACGAAGCGTAGACCGTAAGCGGAGAGGGCGTGTTGTACGGTTTAAGCTGTTAGGACTCGTGACGCGTGGTAGACTCGGTGATCAGCGATTATTATATTGGCGTGCGCGTTGGTTCGTGGTCTCTCCGTGAAAAAAATCCCTGTTCGTCGCATGGGTGCCTTCTTCACCTCGTTATCGATCTCCCTTTCATCGATAGTATTCAGTGTGGCCCCCCCGTTTTAGCTATCGACTCACTCTTGCGTTTGGTATGGCCTTCCTTGGCGGGTGTATTTAAAATAAATGTAACTTACGACTAACTTTAACCTACATACATCATAATTTTATGGCCTTCAGTGGCGTATTGTGAAATAATTATTAAGCCTAATATTTTCGTAAACAAAAGGACAGCAAGGGACAATCCAATGCTGGGATCGAGTGGCGCCTCCAGTGGCGGAAAAAATATGGTTGCGTTTACATACGCGATGTAGCCGGTAGTCGGCAGCTTGTAAAGCCCCCTGGGGTCTTTACAATATCTGTGTCGACGGTTTGGTTTGACATTTGTCGAAAAAGTTTTCTCTATCGCCGTTTGTTTCAGCCCACGCAACTCACTGTAGATATCGGTTTCATAATGTTTCGTTTGGTTCAGCCATCGCTCGTGACCGGCTGCATACTACTCTCTGGAACTGGAATCCCGAGCTAAATTTCGATCGTTCGCTTGTGAATAACTGTGAATAATAACTGTATGCTAAACAGCCATGCTCCAGCTGCTTGCCGGATTGCATTCTTGAGCCTTAAGACAAAGACTATCTTCGGCCGACTTCAGGGCTTTGTTACCCATTTGGAATTCGAGATGTAAAGCAGTTTGGATGAATACAAGCTGAAATGATTTTCAGAGCTGGTGGACTAATTGGAAACGATTGGAGGATTTGTAAGCTATTAGTAGCGAGTTGGCTGGGCAGTTCGTTTCCGCCGTGCTAAAACAGAAGACCATGGTATGTATGTCGGACTTGTTATTGAGTTAATTCAATACCAGAGGCATCTCCTTCCACAAGTCTGGAGTGAGGTAAGCGTAGGTCTTGGCAATGGCAGCCTAGGTGGCCTTTGCAAAGTTATCCAGAGTGCCGGTCGAACCACGGGCCGAGGTGTAGCAATCCTTAATACCAGCCATGGGCAGCAGCTTCTTGGGGACGGGAGCCGAGACAAAGCCAGTACCGCGGAGAGCGGGAATCAGACGCACTAAGACGGAGCCGCACTTGCCTGTAACCTTGCAGGGCACAGTTTGGGGCTTGCCGATCTTGTTGCCCCAGTAACCACGACGCATGGGCATGACGGACAGCTTGGCGAGGATGATGGCGCCACGAATGGCGCTGGCAACTTCCTTGCTGCACTTGACGCCCAAGCCGATGTGACCGATATTGTCACCGATGGCAACGAAGGCCTTGATGCGGGTACGCTCACCGGCTCGGGTCTGCTTCTGCACAGGTATGATATTCGGCACCTCATCGCGCAGAGACGATCCCAGGAAGAAGTCGATGATGGGCAACGAGTTCAAGTAGATCTCCACCAGTGACTTGATCTTGCCTTCGCGCACCAGACGACCTAGCGTGGTAACTGGCACCCACTTCTTGGAGTCCTCCTTGCCACCTCGTTCACAGGCGCCGCGTCCACGACCACGTCCACCATGACCGCCACGAGAGCCAAAACTGCCACGGAATCCACCACTTATAGCTGCATTTGTCAGCTTTTAAGAACTGCAATGTTAAAAACAACCAGTTATAAGAAACTTAATTTATTTGAAGAATAGAAGCACTACCTATAAAAGAAACATGACAAATTAAAAAAAAAACGAGAAGGAACGTTGTGAGCAGCGGCAAAGGCCGCGGCTCTACCTTATACCCGGTACTCAGTCAGTATATATACATATGAGCTTACGATTTATGAAATTTATTATATTTTCGCAAAAGGGAGAAATTAAATTTTGGGGAAAAAGTAATATCTAAAATAAAAAAATTAAGTCGAACCATTATTGGAATTTTTATACATGCTTCCATTTTTGTTTACATATGCTTTTTAAATCTGCTTCTACATTTCATAATGTACATGTATAACTACGTATTCGAGACGTACAAGTGTGTGCGAGAGAGAGAGGGAATGAGTAAGCGCTTGGCAGGCGTTGCGTATCCACTGAAATTTAATTTGTTCCTTCTGTCCATAATAATGATGCGACCTGATCCAGATTTGTCAATTTGTTAGACACGGTCATTTCCCATGATTCTGCGTTTTTCTTTTTCTCGTACCTTAAAAATTGTGGATTCCACAGATTTTGATTTTTTGTGGGTGCGGAAGGGGGCGTGGCAAAATTTTGAAATAAACTCGTGCTGGTTTGATATCACAGGAGTTTTGGATAGAAACTTTGGTTTCCCTAGCTTTTAAAGTCTCTGAGAACTAGGCATCAAAAAATACGAATGGGCAAAGCAGATGGGGTCGCGTGTGAGAGAGAGAGAGAGGAAACGATGCTTTTCGAAATGGTTTTCTTCATTGTGGCTATATTAATAATCAGATCTAATCAAAATTCAACACTCTGAGACAAATGGTTATCCATTATGATTCTGCGTATTTAGTTTCCTCGAATCTTTAAAATTGTGTATGTCACAGATTTTCGTCCTTTCTGCGGGCGGAAGTGGGCGGGATTTTGAAATACACTTGGAGTAGTGTGATAACACAGGAGACTGGGTACAAAATTTGGTTGCTCTAGCCTAAACAGTCTCTGAGATATCGGCGCTAATGAAGACGGACGGACGGACAGACAGACATGGCTATATCGACTCAACTATTGATGCTGAGCAAGAATATATATACTTTGTGGGGTCGGAAACGCTTCCTTCTGGGCGTTACACACATCCGTTATCACCACAAATCTAATATACCCCTATACTCTTCGAGTACCGGGTATAATTAGCATTAGTCAGTAAAGCCTCGCCAAGCTTCTTGGAGTGAACTCTCCCACATCTTTCGGTATGAGCAGGTGGTGGTAGCGCCGCGGCAACCATGGTATGCTGAATAGCATGAATAGCATCATTCAAATGTACCATCGGCGGACCGGTTTTATGGCGGGAAGACGGTAGGTGAAAGTGTGCGACGTTTGAGTGGTCGCGGTTATCGTCTTCTGTCACCACAACACGCAGGTAAGACAAGAACCTGTATCGTGGAATGATCTAAGTGTCCTGTTTTTGTACAGGTACAGCAGTTTAGACCTGTTGGGACCTGTCTGGAAGACCACCTAACTTTCCGCCGCAGAAGTTATAGATATAATTTGGCCTCTAACAGCGGTTTCTCACCATTGAGGATAGGCATGTGTCCGGGGATGCACTCGGATGCACTCGGACGACGCGTAGACCGTAAGCGGAGAGGGCGTGTTGTACGGTTTAAGCTGTTAGGACTCGTGACGCGTGGTAGACTCGGTGATCAGCGATTATTATATTGGCGTGCGCGTTGGTTCATGGTCTCTCCGTGAAAAAAATCCCTGTTCGTCGCATGGGTGCCTTCTTCACCTCGTTATCGATCTCCCTTTCATCGATAGTATTCAGTGTGGCCCCCCCGTTTTAGCTATCGACTCACTCTTGCGTTTGGTATGGCCTTCCTTGGCGGGTGTATTTAAAATAAATGTAACTTACGACTAACTTTAACCTACATACATCATAATTTTATGGCCTTCAGTGGCGTATTGTGAAATAATTATTAAGCCTAATATTTTCGTAAACAAAAGGACAGCAAGGGACAATCCAATGCTGGGATCGAGTGGCGCCTCCAGTGGCGGAAAAAATATGGTTGCGTTTACATACGCGATGTAGCCGGTAGTCGGCAGCTTGTAAAGCCCCCTGGGGTCTTTACAATATCTGTGTCGACGGTTTGGTTTGACATTTGTCGAAAAAGTTTTCTCTATCGCCGTTTGTTTCAGCCCACGCAACTCACTGTAGATATCGGTTTCATAATGTTTCGTTTGGTTCAGCCATCGCTCGTGACCGGCTGCATACTACTCTCTGGAACTGGAATCCCGAGCTAAATTTCGATCGTTCGCTTGTGAATAACTGTGAATAATAACTGTATGCTAAACAGCCATGCTCCAGCTGCTTGCCGGATTGCATTCTTGAGCCTTAAGACAAAGACTATCTTCGGCCGACTTCAGGGCTTTGTTACCCATTTGGAATTCGAGATGTAAAGCAGTTTGGATGAATACAAGCTGAAATGATTTTCAGAGCTGGTGGACTAATTGGAAACGATTGGAGGATTTGTAAGCTATTAGTAGCGAGTTGGCTGGGCAGTTCGTTTCCGCCGTGCTAAAACAGAAGACCATGGTATGTATGTCGGACTTGTTATTGAGTTAATTCAATACCAGAGGCATCTCCTTCCACAAGTCTGGAGTGAGGTAAGCGTAGGTCTTGGCAATGGCAGCCTAGGTGGCCTTTGCAAAGTTATCCAGAGTGCCGGTCGAACCACGGGCCGAGGTGTAGCAATCCTTAATACCAGCCATGGGCAGCAGCTTCTTGGGGACGGGAGCCGAGACAAAGCCAGTACCGCGGAGAGCGGGAATCAGACGCACTAAGACGGAGCCGCACTTGCCTGTAACCTTGCAGGGCACAGTTTGGGGCTTGCCGATCTTGTTGCCCCAGTAACCACGACGCATGGGCATGACGGACAGCTTGGCGAGGATGATGGCGCCACGAATGGCGCTGGCAACTTCCTTGCTGCACTTGACGCCCAAGCCGATGTGACCGATATTGTCACCGATGGCAACGAAGGCCTTGATGCGGGTACGCTCACCGGCTCGGGTCTGCTTCTGCACAGGTATGATATTCGGCACCTCATCGCGCAGAGACGATCCCAGGAAGAAGTCGATGATGGGCAACGAGTTCAAGTAGATCTCCACCAGTGACTTGATCTTGCCTTCGCGCACCAGACGACCTAGCGTGGTAACTGGCACCCACTTCTTGGAGTCCTCCTTGCCACCTCGTTCACAGGCGCCGCGTCCACGACCACGTCCACCATGACCGCCACGAGAGCCAAAACTGCCACGGAATCCACCACTTATAGCTGCATTTGTCAGCTTTTAAGAACTGCAATGTTAAAAACAACCAGTTATAAGAAACTTAATTTATTTGAAGAATAGAAGCACTACCTATAAAAGAAACATGACAAATTAAAAAAAAAACGAGAAGGAACGTTGTGAGCAGCGGCAAAGGCCGCGGCTCTACCTTATACCCGGTACTCAGTCAGTATATATACATATGAGCTTACGATTTATGAAATTTATTATATTTTCGCAAAAGGGAGAAATTAAATTTTGGGGAAAAAGTAATATCTAAAATAAAAAAATTAAGTCGAACCATTATTGGAATTTTTATACATGCTTCCATTTTTGTTTACATATGCTTTTTAAATCTGCTTCTACATTTCATAATGTACATGTATAACTACGTATTCGAGACGTACAAGTGTGTGCGAGAGAGAGAGGGAATGAGTAAGCGCTTGGCAGGCGTTGCGTATCCACTGAAATTTAATTTGTTCCTTCTGTCCATAATAATGATGCGACCTGATCCAGATTTGTCAATTTGTTAGACACGGTCATTTCCCATGATTCTGCGTTTTTCTTTTTCTCGTACCTTAAAAATTGTGGATTCCACAGATTTTGATTTTTTGTGGGTGCGGAAGGGGGCGTGGCAAAATTTTGAAATAAACTCGTGCTGGTTTGATATCACAGGAGTTTTGGATAGAAACTTTGGTTTCCCTAGCTTTTAAAGTCTCTGAGAACTAGGCATCAAAAAATACGAATGGGCAAAGCAGATGGGGTCGCGTGTGAGAGAGAGAGAGAGGAAACGATGCTTTTCGAAATGGTTTTCTTCATTGTGGCTATATTAATAATCAGATCTAATCAAAATTCAACACTCTGAGACAAATGGTTATCCATTATGATTCTGCGTATTTAGTTTCCTCGAATCTTTAAAATTGTGTATGTCACAGATTTTCGTCCTTTCTGCGGGCGGAAGTGGGCGGGATTTTGAAATACACTTGGAGTAGTGTGATAACACAGGAGACTGGGTACAAAATTTGGTTGCTCTAGCCTAAACAGTCTCTGAGATATCGGCGCTAATGAAGACGGACGGACGGACAGACAGACATGGCTATATCGACTCAGCTATTGATGCTGAGCAAGAATATATATACTTTGTGGGGTCGGAAACGCTTCCTTCTGGGCGTTACACACATCCGTTATCACCACAAATCTAATATACCCCTATACTCTTCGAGTACCGGGTATAATTAGCATTAGTCAGTAAAGCCTCGCCAAGCTTCTTGGAGTGAACTCTCCCACATCTTTCGGTATGAGCAGGTGGTGGTAGCGCCGCGGCAACCATGGTATGCTGAATAGCATGAATAGCATCATTCAAATGTACCATCGGCGGACCGGTTTTATGGCGGGAAGACGGTAGGTGAAAGTGTGCGACGTTTGAGTGGTCGCGGTTATCGTCTTCTGTCACCACAACACGCAGGTAAGACAAGAACCTGTATCGTGGAATGATCTAAGTGTCCTGTTTTTGTACAGGTACAGCAGTTTAGACCTGTTGGGACCTGTCTGGAAGACCACCTAACTTTCCGCCGCAGAAGTTATAGATATAATTTGGCCTCTAACAGCGGTTTCTCACCATTGAGGATAGGCATGTGTCCGGGGAGTGCTCGCCGGAACACTACAGGATAATTTATAATATTAAATGGGAAAGAGGAAGGGTCAATACATATCTTAAGCTGAAAGACTGGACTCGCTTTGCTAAAATCGTCAAGAAGATGCTGTTCAAATGCTCACCTTAAAGGTAGATGAGTGGAGTTGCCCAAGTTGAAAAGACAACGAGACATAAGTTATACGCGTCTCGAGGGAGCCTTACGTTATGGGCCCTGCACTATCCCTAATAAGGGTAATGCATTGGCGTTTGCTCCGTCTGAGGCAATGCAGTGTCTAGATAAGGCAATGGTCCACCGTTTACCCATCGGGGAACTGGGCCAGCGCTAGGGCCATGGCTAGAGGTGCCTTGCTGTTAAGCATAATACGCGAAGAGATAGTTCCCCCGAAAAATACTAAACACGTTTGTAATTTTGGAATAGGTTTTCTAAACGCGACTTTTTTCGGTGGCTACAATTATGTATTTATCGGAGAAAGGTTCGTGCCCTTTTCGGTTTCTACGCACAGACTGACCGGACCTAATTTTCCGTCCTCTTCACCCGGCGCTTTGCTCGTTCTTCTCTTTTGAGCTTCCTTCTTTCCACAACAACACTTGGGCCATGCTCATCTGAGACTCTCTCTCGCTCTCAGACTATGCTCTCAGCAACCTAAGCAAACAGCAATGAAGGGGCTTCATGACAGCAAAATAAACAAAATATCGATTGCAAGTATCGTTCGAATATCATTTATTACTTATTTATTGCTCCGACATATTGATTTTTTTTTTCGAAAAAATGTACGAGAGAAATTCTGGGACGTGCGTTCGTTTTAAGAGTGATTCGACGATAATTCATTTTTCTTAATATAAAAACATCTTATCTACGGTGGCGAAGCGGGACGAATTCACCAAGAGCGAGAGAGAGTTTTGTTGCGCTCCTGCTCCACCCTAATCTATTTAACACTATTTAGCAAAATTTGCTGAATTTACATCTGCCTCCCAGAGTCCACCGATGTGCGGTACTCGAGGCGGTATAAAGGCAAACTCGCACCCTCTTCTTGACGCGAATTCGCGTATCGTGTCCGCTTCCGCCTCGATCTTCTCCTTCAGCTCGCTGAAGTGGCGACTGACTCCGACGGAATTAGCCGCGTGGTCGCAATTCACCTGTTGCGGACATCCTCGACGACCGACGAACCGTTGAAAAGCCAATAAAAAGGATCGTTTTCTGCAGAGTTGGATGGTCAGGAACTTGTCTAATTTGACCAAAAGATAAAAGTTCGAAAAATGTTTCTGCACCTATCAACTTATCTATCTTCTGTGGCTTGAAGAAATAAGTGTCTGCAAGTGGTTAGTTCTTCGGGATTCACCAGTCAGCCACATTAAGTGTTCATCCGGGTTATTGCCCGAAATCGACCTTAAAATCCAAAAATCGACCGAAAACTCACTACAAGTAATTCGCGACTTGTGAATTGGATTCATCAATACCAAGCAAGTTGATTCACGACTCCTCCTATGACTCCTACTTATGCATTAAGGTATGGTGTGAGCAGCCACACACTCGACACTTCTTCGCTTTGCATCGTACTACAGAGTGGTCTGCAGTTTTTTCGAACTTGAACTTTTCCATCACTGCTAGCCGACCAAATGGACTGCAATCTGTCAACAAATGGTCTTTCGTATTGCGATAGCTGCACTGTTGGTTTTTGGGATTTGCAGTAGAACACGAATTAAGCTCCGATTACGAGGGTTGCTTGAAACAGCTTTCTGCTCCTGCTTTGGGTTTTCCGATTCTTCGTCCAAAAGATGCTGATGTTTGCGATTAAGCAAATTTTCGCAGTCCTTCCAAAGTGGTAGCTTCTCATAATCGAGCTGTTCTTCGCTTTTTGCTTGGTCACCGAATCGACTCTGCTCTCGACAAAATAAATATTCACTGCAATTTTTATCATTATCAACAATGAACCATATATACATAGATGAGGCAGTATCTTTTAAGTTTCAAAGGACTATGCTGATTGCTGGGTCATTTTGGGAAGACTGGAAGGACAGCAATATGATTTTTAAAAATCATATTATCGTTATCGTAGACTCCATTTAAGCTAGCCAGTGCCTTCTCTTAGTTACTCTCTGTAACTTGGAATACCCTAACAGTTCCCAATGCTTCACCAGAGAGAAAAGAAAGCAAATGGTTGAACTTCTCGATAATTGCAATAAACTAATGAAGTTTTTAAGCTCGGAATAAGTGCCGCTGAATTGCGGCAGTGCTAGCTTCGGAAGTTGAGCACGATTTGGGCCACCAGAAGCTTATACTGAAGGCTTTTATCGCAAGCTGTCTTAAAATCGCATATAAGCCATAATACATTTTTCTTTTTTCTATCTTTTGGACCACTGCACAGTGGTCGATTTCATAGGCCAAAAATTAAAAAAAAAAGTCTGAAATATACCACTGTATTTATCAAAACTATTTCTTATATCACAACGTTCGATTCTCTTTGTAGAAATCAGACGTGTTTTTGTTTTGCGCTCCGCTTATCTGCCTTTTATCTTTTATAAACAGCCGGTGTTTTTTGATTATACCAATCTAAATAAACTTTAAATTACCTGCTTGATTAGAGCTTTTCCGTATGCGCGAGTGCATGCCCTTTAATTGTGTTTTTAGACATAATTTAATTATTTTCCTGTGTCAGTAGTCAATGTGTTTTGTTGTTTCTTTTCGTAAGTACACACAAAATCAAAATCTGCCGCTCTCACCTAGTTGATCTATTGTTTTATCACTCTCTCCCTATTACCCAAACCAACATAACTGTTCTTCCTCTCTCGCTCTCATTACGCTCTGTGTAGTGCGCTCTCTCTCTCTCAACTGAAGCTGCAGTAACCGCTCTCCTCTCTTTCTTGTTGCGCCTTTATCGTTTATCTGGCACACTGGTCTGATATCTATTTGTTTTGAAATTTTATTTGTTTATTTTTTCATATATATTATATTATTTTATTCTTTTTTTCTCATACTGGAATACACTGTTCTCTGTGCAAAGAAAACCTGCAGGAAGCAGATCACCCATGACCAGCCGAGTATCCCCTACTGGCTCTGCGATAGCGTAGTGCACGCTAAATTCGCCGGGTTCTCCGGTCTCGTGGGTGATGCCATCTCCAAAAGAAATGGCTTGCATTATAGCTGTGAGGCATGCCGTCCGGCTGAGGGGGAGATGGCAGCATTTATGAGGCAGACCCGGAAGGGCTTTAGGGAGCTGACCGTGGGCTTCAAAGAGCAGTACAATCGGCTTCTAGCCATGGAGTCTCAGTTTAGTGGCTTCAAACTACTGACTGAGTCTCCTAGGCGCAAAAAGGTCACTCCGCGGGATCTGCATATGCCAGCTGCCCCTCGGCCGGCCGATGCTGACAAGCTGACTCCGACCACCCCAATAGTGCAGCAGCTGATTTCGTTCGCTACTCCAAAAGCAACGACAGCTGCTGGTGATGAAAATTCGGTAGCCGAATTTATCGCGTCGGAGAGCATGCAGCCAAATCCGTCTTTAGCGTCCGTGTCCGTAGTATCAAACTCATTAGCTGTCCCCGCAATTCCGACCACACCAGTGAATAAACGTCCCGGACCACCGGGTATTACCATCACAGCTGAAAGGCCTTTGGTGCCAAGATTGGTGGGGATCCCACCAAAGAGACAAGTTTTGTGGACTCAAACTTCACGTCAGAACTTTTCACAGTCCAGATCCAGCAGGAACTGGAATTTCTGTGTGTAAGACTGATTCTTCCCGCTTTCTCAGTTTTTATAACTTGTTCGTATATTCCACCTTCTTCGGATGTCGCAATTTAAGAGCAGCATTTGTCCGCCTTAGCCGCTATTTCTTCCTCGCTATCAGACAAAGATCATATGATAGTTCTTGATGACTTCAACTTGCTAGGAATTGTTTGATGTTCGTTAAACGGGCCTAATAGCCTAACATGACTTTGTTGACGGCTTGATTGACCTATCTCTGTCTCAAGTTAACCATGTTAAAAACTCCTTGGGTCGATTTTTGATCTGTGCTTTGTAACGGATGCGACCTTAGCGTTGTTAACTCAAGGCCCTTAAAATCAAGACTTTATAAAAAATTTTAAGAAGTTGGCTCTCCTTCTTCTCTCTCATTATGTAATAGCTCGGTCAAACTTTTCGGTTCTTAACGCTCAATGCTACCAGAATTACCTATCTCGATGCCAGATACATTTTTCTAAGGACCCCAAACAATTCTACAGCTTCGTAAACAGTAAGCGTAGAACGTCCGCACACCCATCCTCGGTATCCTTCCTTAATACGTCGGCAGATAATGATCAGGCAATTGCCGATCTTTTTGCACGTTTTTTCCAAGCTACCTATTCGCAGGACGTTTACTCTGGTCAGCCGTATCCATATGGTTTACCGAAGTCGAACAACATTTTCAGTCCTTTGCTAAATGAAAGCTCGTTGCTTCATGATCTACGAACAGTAAAGCCGGTGTTCTCACCGGGTCCGGACGGAGTTCCCGGCTGTGTACTCAGGTACTGTGCCGAGTCTCTGTGTGGGCCGTTGCTTAAACTATTCAACCTATCCATAAATTCTTCATGCTTTCCCCCGATATGGAAGGAGTCTTTTATAATTCCTCTCCATAAGAAAGGTAGAAAGTCTGACGCAATGAACTATAGAGGTATATCGAAGTTATCCGCTATTCCTAAAGTGTTTGAGAAAATTTTAACTCCGCACCTGCAGCACCTATGCAAATCACTTATATCTCCATCTCCATCTTATAAGGCGGAGATCAAACACTACAAATGGAGTTTACCTCCTTTATTATAAAAGGATTTCAAGGTAATTTAAAGACGGATGTTGTTTACACCGATTTTAGTAAAGCGTTCGATTCTGTAAACCATTCCCTCCTAGCACAAAAGCTCGACCTTCTAGGGTTCCCGCCCAATCTCCTGAGATGGATATCTAGCTACCTTTGATTTAGGTCTCAAAGAGTCCTTTTCAAAAACTCCCTGTCCTTTCCAGTTATGGTGACTTCGGGTGTACCTCAGGGCAGCCATCTAGGCACCGTACTCTTTACACTCTTTATAAATGACCTACCTTCTGTTTTAACATACTCTCGAGTACTTATGTATGCGGATGATGTTAAGCTCTGTGTCCAGTATAAGGACATTTCTTTCCAATCCAGGTTGCAATCCGATCTCGATAGATTTCAGTCTTTGTGTTGTGCAAATTTATTAAACCTTAATGCTTCAAAATGTAAAGTAATGACTTTTCATCGCTCCAGCGCCTTTCTGGTTCCTTACACCCTCTGTGGTGGTTCTCTTGAGAGAATTACCCGGGTTGATGATATTGGTGTTCTATTAGATCCCAATTTAAAGTTTTCAGAACACATTTCCACCATGGTGAATAAGGCCATGGGCGTGCTTGGGTTTATAAAGAGATGGTCAAAGGAATTTGACGACCCCTATATAACAAAGACTCTCTACACCTCTCTGGTTCGTCCGATTTTAGAATACGGCTCTTGTGTATGGTGCCCTCAGTACAAAGTACACCAGGACCGTACAGAATCAGTTCAGAAAAACTTTTTACTTTTTGCTCTTCGAGGCCTCGGCTGGGATGCAGGTGTGAGACTACCGTCGTACTCTCATAGATTGCTCCTAATAAACCTTCGAACCTTAGCTAATCGTAGGAAAATGCTTGGTGTGATTTTTTTGCACAACTTGATCAAGGGTGACGTAGATAGCCCTGACCTGTTGAGACGCATAAACTTCACGATTCCTATTAGAAACGCAAAATACTATACACCGTTGTTTCTTCCGCTTTGTAGATCGAATTATTCCTTGCATGAACCGTTTAGGGTCCTTTGCTCGGATTATAATTCCCTCTAACATATTATATCTACCACTAACTCCCTTCCTAGTCTTAAATTACTGATACTCTTACATCTTTCCCGTAATTAGAAATTGCTTAGTTTTTTAGTTAGACTAGTTATAATGTTCCTCGAACACTAGTCTAACACTTATCTTTCCTGCATGTCCGCGATCGGTTCATAACGAGTCGCGCGTTATGCGGCAGCGCCCCTCGGTCGGTTGGGCGGGAGGTGGGCTGCGTTCTTGCCTGGGATCCGCGCGGAACCGCCATCGGCTGGTGTCGCTTGGGCCACTTGATGGTGCAGTCATTGCATATCAACGTCGTAAAGATGTCCCGCAGAATGGCAAAAACTGCATCCAGACGAGTCGGTGGAAGAATTGGAGGCAACAAAAGTTTTCTTTAAATGCAAATTATGGGTTTTTCGCACCTGAGCGCTACTAGCGGGTGCCGCTGTAGCGTATTCCAAGGTCTCCATTTTCTGGCACCGCTTCTCGAAGTATTCATAAAAATCCTTTGCTGTAGGTATGGCATCCAACGACAGGTGTTCTTACCATTTCATTTGCGTCTTAGCGTCCAACTTCTGCAGCAGCAGGTTAATTATCATGCAGTGGGATATCTCCAAATCCGTTCCTAATGTTTGAAAAGCACGCATATGCAAATTGACTGCATCCGAAAACTCCCAAAGCCTTTTAGGAGATGGCGAATCTACTCTCTTGAGCCCTAGAATCTTCTTGATGTGTGCTTGAAAAACAAGTCGCTTGTTACTAAAACGTTTATTAAGTATATCCAGCGCCACACGATAATTGGCACTGGAGAGTTTCAAAGATCGAATCGAATCCAAAACCACATCAGCGAGGCTAGAGCGAAGGTGCTGGAACTTCTCGATGTCGCTGAGATCCGCATCCGCGTCGATGATCGAATTGAACATAGCCATAAAGTCCGAATATTCGACGTATCCACCGGAAAACTTGGGTATTTTTAGCTCAGGAAGTCGCTGCTTGTGGGCCACGATGATGGTACTGTGTCCAGAATGGTTTGGTAGGGTAGTCGAATTGGCAGCAGCGCGCGAGTGGCCTAGTTCGAGATCAGCCAGTAGCTCAGCCTTCAACGATATGAACAGCGTATCAAATTTGTTGCGCATCTCACTCCCAATCTCGTCTTGATTGAGCGCTTCCAGTTCATTATGGGCCTTATTAAATTCCTCTCGAATTTCTGCCAGCATGTCGATGCGAACGTCGATTTCCGTGGCGTTCAAATTATCGATCTTATTGCCAGCGAATGATTCGCCGAGCCCGATCATTCGATCGTACAAAGTCTGAACTTTACGTTTATAAAGACTCAGCCTGTTATTAGCCGTCACAATATTTTCGCCCGCGCCTGTATTTGGATCGCTTTACATGTTTAACGGTGTGAAATGCAACGAAACAACGGAGAATAGATAACCGTTTAAGCGCCGGCGTAGAGAATCGAGAAAGAGAGAGTGAAGAAACGAAAAGTCGAAACCGTGGCTGCAGTTGTGCAGAGAATGAGAGACTTGACGATTATGCGACGGCGCACAGAAGCTGGAGCGAGAATGAGAGACACGAAAAGTCAATAACCGTGTCCGCGGCATAGAATGAGCATAGAATGAGAGATTCGACGATTAACTAACGGAATCTCAGACGACCGCACTCTCACTGAATTTGCACATAAACCGATTTTATTCTGCACAAATGTATTTGTTTGTGGTTAAACTGCACAGAACCAAATATATTGTTCAATTTAAATGTTTTTACACGAAACGCGATTAGCCAATGTCTTTAATCACGTCGGGGTCACCAATGTTTGAGATGCCAAGCTTTTTTGGCACCTATTTTTATCCAGAATAATAATGCGAATTGTTCGAATGTAATAGCTGTGTATTTATACCGGCGGCTGCTAGCGGAAGCCGACCAGATAAATGTACAATCGAGATCCGAATGCAACCAATGCGCACAGAGGTTAGCAGATTACTCGAATTGGCACCGTCGGCTAAGCAAAGCTAGAGCCGAAGCGGCGGCCTTCACAAAGGAAGAGCTCAGCACCGCTGCCGAACGTTGGTGTTTACAGTGCCCTGAATATTCTAAATATGTATAGTTCTAAGTTAGGCCTGTTGTTTAGCGGCTGGCCCGAACAGTCAGAGTTTCCGGAATAGATCGGAAGCTTAAAACATTTTGGTGGTCCTGAAGTGATTCCCGTGGATTTATCCAGTGAAAGAAGTGTTTAAAAAATTTATTTATATCTGTGTCGACGGTTTGGTTTGACATTTGTCGAAAAGGGTTTTCTCTATCGCCGTTTGTTTCAGCCCACTCCAGCTGCTTGCCGGATTGCATTCTTGAGCCTTAAGACAAAGACTGTATTCGACCGGCTTCAGGGCTTCGTTACCCAATTGGACTACGAGAATACAAACTGAAATGATTTTTGGAGCTGGTAGATCAATTGGAATCGAACTTCTACGTAGCACAGAACCGATTGGAGGATTTGTAAGCTGTTAGTAGCGAGTTGACTGGGCAGTTCGGGTCCGCCGTGCTAAAACTGAAGACCATTCTAGACGGTGAGTTGGGTAACCCACGTTTCGAGTGAACCTAAATGCTACAGCTGCAGCTGCCCAAGCTTAGAAGAGAATATGCAGAGTGGACAAAATGTTTTCCATGTTCACAGCTGCATTGATAGTGCAGTTGAACCGATGCAACGAACGCCTTTTTAAGATGCGTAATAAAGGTTTTTCCTGACTTGCTAGAAAGGAAGATAATTTCTCCCAAAATGGAAGACCGGGATTTGATGAAGCTTTATCCCATTTAGCTTGAGTCCACCTGTCCAGCTTTCGTCAGATTGCATAGACGATTATACAATCTGCAATTTCCTCTTTGGTTCCCAGCGCCTCCAACACTCGATGATGTGTGGCAGCCTCGGCAAGTGCCTGCAATTTACCAACAATGCAAGTTTGCATTTCGTTAGTCCACCTGAGATAGTCCAATCGGTTTCTCAAAATGAAGCTGCAAAACCAAGTCATACTGCCATGGTTGCATTATCGTACTCTTTACCGCCAGCCCAGAGATCCCAGAGTCCGTCTGTGCTATTAGCTACCATCGTCGTCCTCGTCAAAAACAGCGCTAAAACTTTCGTGTCATATCGCGCCCTTTTGGACTCTGGATCTCAATTATTCGTCTAGATAATGAGCTTAAACTTCTTAGAATCAAATATATCAACACAATTGCTTACATAGGAGATTCTATCATCTCAACCGAAGATATCTCGGAATACGCTGTCCGCTTAACTATTAAGCGAAGTTTGGAGTTCTTGGGCAATTCCCACTAAGCCAAGCGGCGTTTGGAAAATTTTGAGCGGAATTTTGTGCGTAACCTAGCTGTATTCATCATTTATGTCCTTCGCTCATATGTCTTTGGTGCTCAACAAAAATATACACAGGTATAAATATTTCTTACTCATAGTACCCTTAATATAAGCTTTGCCCGTGGTGCTCTTTACCGCTTTACCGAAATATGTTTTATTTCAATATAACGCGATTTATATATAATACCGTCTTCTTCGGAATGGATATTCAAGTTGTTTAAATATTAAAACAAATTTGTGTAATCTGTGGCTTTTGTCTCTTGCTTGGTATACTATTCTGTCAAAATGAATCTGAAATGTGACGCATGAATACTGTATCTAAAACCTATGAGTACCGTGTATATTTAATATTATTACAATTTCACTTTTAATTTTCGTTAATAGACAAACTTACGCAACATTCAACAAAAATCGTATTTTAATGCCTTGGTACCAAAATGTCCATGCTCACCTTATATGCCTCTTGCCCCAGGAAATCCAATCAGCAAAATATTTCCATCTGAAGATACACTAAAAAGGTTTACTTTTCGGAGTACTAAGAAAATGTTTGCTTTATATAGTAATACAGGTATGTATTAAGCAGTAGATGTTATAGTAGTTGTTTATTTTAATAACATTTATTTTTAAATTTTAATTAAGTTAGGGCTAAGCAGGAGTATTATGTCTGTGTTAAGTCTCTTATATGAATTCGCCCCGCTTTGCTCTGCTTCGCCTTTAAAGAAACATATTTACATCCGTTAAATTCTTTTATTATCCAATCGTAGCCTCTTTCAAATAATTCTAGCAAAAACAACTACATAAATAGTTTATAAAGCTGTATACACTTTTTATGTATAATTTGCAGACAATCATAACTATGGAAAACAAAAACAATCTGTAATGAAAACAAAAATAGCCAACATTTGTGAGCGAGTTATTATTGAAATATGTCGTGATATTATGGAAAAGATCAAAGAATCACTGATCCTAAATAAATATGAACATTCCCATAGTCTAGAAAATATTAAAAATACTGCTTTTAAAGAAGTTCGCGACTCTCTCGTCATTGGAAAAATATGGTCAAGTCCTACTCAAGAATTAAATTTGTATTGTGATAGAGCAACGCTAGATAATATTGAAATGGTTATTATAAAAGATATCTACGATGAGAACGTGGAGTGCAACTGGAAAGAAAATTCCATTATTATATCGATTATGGATGAAATGGTAGGATGTTATGCAAATCGAATCGTTAAATATATGCTTAATAGTATCCGCCTACGAGTAAAACTTTTATGAAATGGTTAAATAAATACTCTTTTTTACTACACCTTTTTAAGAACTGTGCAGTTCTAAAAAGTAATGAATGCAGCAATCAATCGGACCTCAACATTTTTTAGTTTAAGTTACCGTCTGGGATATACGTATGTATCAATGCAAAATTTCATGAGGTATTTTTTTCCAAAATTTTGAATATAAAATCAGAAAGTCTAAACAAATTAGTTTCTTCCCAGCGGATTAACGCACGACAGTGCTATCAATCCGTTTTACGGGACTTTTTGCTCTTTTGCAAGCATATGTCGCAAAAGGCTAGCGTTATTTCTTGCGACCATCATAAACAAAACTTTTACAGGCTTTTTACACTTGGTGCGTTACCTATCGATATCGGAGAAGACGCAGAGAAGCAGGTTTGCCGTTTACACTACAGCGTCTTTGCGTCTTGGGAAGAGGAAGACAAATTTGTAAACAAAAGAAATAATGTCTGAAAATCAACAAAATCTGTCAGAAAGAGAGCTAATTCTTTTATCTGCGGTGGCGCAAAATGAAGCGAATCTGTTAAAGTGCATGGAAATGTCTGGGCTATCCTCAGAAAAGTTGCAATTCGTCTTGCAACTGCAACGTCCTCCTTCCATTTGGACTCTTGTAGGTAAAGAGCAGACAATGTTCTCTCTTTTCAATTAAATAATGTACTCTTCATTGCAATAGCCACGATATGGTTCATTTTGGGAGGAAGATTGTTATGGCCCGCCTTTTTACCACCCTGGTCTATCGCTCCCAGCTAGCTCTCGGGTAAGTCAGGGGTGTTTTCGACCCGATAGACCAAGGGACGGACTGAACAACAAAACAAAACAAAACTGTAATCACCATTGACATCAAACGTGTATAACGGACTTTTCTTCGTTGGCACTCTATTTAGCGTGGGCATTCGGTGTATTTGCCCTTAGCGAGGCCCTCCCTTCCATGAGCGTTGGAGGTTCTTACATCTTGTACTCCCATTTTTTAGTTTATCCGGATTCGCCCCTCTTTCCCGCTCTCGCCCCACCCAACTACAGAATTCTACTCACTCATGTTTTTCTTTTTTTTCAATAATTCATCCTATATTATCTTCTTTTCTTCCTAACTAAACATTAAACAATAAATTTGATTTTTGACTAATACTAACAAAAAAATACTAACAAAAAAAAGAAACTAACAAAAATTATTGGCGAATAAATATACTAAAACTAAAAAAAAATTAACCCGAAAACTATTGCACTCCAGTTGGCAGCCCCATGTTGCATAAATGTAAACAAATATTGGCAATCAGTGAGAAAAATATTGGCAATCAATGAGAATAACCCCAAACTTAAGACTAAGAGCTCTTACTTAAGGTGGTTAGTAGTGCATTACATGTGTTTAAGAATTGCAGGGGGAGAGGGGGGAAAGTGCAATAGCGATCGTTCACATATATTATTTTTCCTTTTTTTATTTTTATTTTTTCTCTTTTTTTTTTAAGCTAGACTTATTTTAATAATTGTTTTGTTTTTTTTTTTTTCTTTTTTTTTTTATTTCTTTTTACTTTTTTTTCTTTGGAGTTTTAACGAGCATATAAGTGTGACTGATAGTGTGACTAAGGTGATTGTTGTTGACGGCAAATTGATGGAGGGATGGGTGTTAGGGCGAATATGGTATGTATGGTATTATGGTATGTAGGATATATATGCGTTTGTGTAGTGTGTTATGGATGGGTGGATGATGTGATTTGGATGGTTCAAAAAAAGGTATGGGTTCCGGGACACGGTGTGCTCCCGGGCGAATCTCCTGAACCCTTCGTGAAGCGATGCTCCAGGCGCTGCTCCAGGGAATCCTCCTCCAGACGCTGCTCCCGGGAATCCTCCTCCAGATGCTGCTCCAGGTCGGCCAATACCGGGCTGTTACGGTGATCTTCTGGCGGCTGCTGGACGGTGTCTTAGCTGTGGTCCCGTCTGGTTATTCCTAGGTTAGGTCTCCTATCTTTTTCTTGTGGTGTTCTTCTTTCGTCACGTGCGCTCAGCTTTCAACTTTGCCGGAAGCTGGCTCTCCAACCTAACCTTCCTGATCTCCCTTTCCTTTTTCCTCTTCCCACGCATCCCTGTTAGGCACTCCCGGGATCCACAACAGGTGACGCTGCCATTCCTGTTCTCCATCCCTCGCAACTATCGGCTCTGCTCGAAGCCGGCCATAACACCACACTGATGTTTCCAGGTCTTGCCGTCGAAACAGTAGTGCAAACCAGGCGGCTTCCGGACATGATTCGATCCCAAACGTAGGCCATCGCCCACACCCTGCGATTGCTTGGTCCCTGCTATACCGACTGTTATGACCGGGCTATTGCTTCAGATCCTTCGCATGGAAAACACCTATACGGGATCCCTGCAGCGTTTCCCACTCATAGAGGCAGTTACCCAATCTTCGGACCACTCGACACTTCACGTATTTCGGGCTGAACTTGGCGTAAACGTTGTCTTTAAAACTACTCAGCTTGAAGTTCCGTCGGTACACTTCCTGTCCAGGTGAGTATCGAATCTCTCGGGCTCAGCAATCATATTGACCTTTCGCTTTTTTGTAGGCCGCATGCGAATTCTTTCGGACCTCATCTCTGACCAGTTCTTGTTGGTCGTACCGTGCCAAGGGTGTTACCCGCGCATCGTTCAAGGCCCCCAGCCTACGTGCAAACTTGTAGTCGCGCATGTGAACATGTGTTGCCCGAACAAAACGAAATACGGTGACGTCCCGATACCCGTATGTATGGCACTTCTGGCTGCACACTCTATCTCAGGCAGTTTCTCGTCCCATCGCGTATGATCGCCGCTGACGTACGTCCTGATGGCTGCCAAGACCGTCTGGTTCACCCGTTCTGCCGTATTAGCCTGAGGTGCGTAGTTCCCTGACCTCACGTGGGTGATACTCCTTTTCTGCAGGAATTGGGTGAACTCGGCTGACACAAATTGTTTACCGTTATCGGTATGTACCGTTTCAGGCACGCCAAACTACGCAAAAACCTCTGCTCGCAAGAATTGAGTAACAGCCGCCGAATTGGCTTTGGACATGGCCTTCAACCAGACATATTTCGACATGTGGTCGAGGACTATCAGAATGACTACCTTCTCGTTCCGTGTTCGTGGATATGGGCCTAAAAAGTCGAGGTAAAGTTTCTGCATTGGCCTCTCGGTTATGGTTTCTTCCCCCATGAGCGGACGGCTACGCTGCGTTGAATGTTTCGTCTCCTTGCAGATGTCACAGCCCGCTACGTATGCCTTCCCTTGCACCGTCATCCGGGGCCAATAGTAATACTGCCGCAGGCGTCCCAGCGTCCTCGCAGCTCCTCCATGCATTGCCACGTCACTGTCGTGCGCTCCCTGGATCAGCGTGTTCGTCAGGGCTTCTGGAATCCACAGCTTCCATTGGAATTCCTCCAACTCTGGCCGGGCGAAAAGCGTGCGTCTAAACAGCAACCCATCTTCCACTTTTAGGTCTGGAAACTTGTCTTCAGCCTGCTGGACTGACTCCATCCTCTTCTTATACTCCTCATCCTCGAATGCGGTGGTGTCGAAGTCCAAGAAGTCGATCGCCTCCACATCAAACGGACGAGACAGCATGTCGGCGACAACGTTGTCCTTCCCTTTGCGGTGCTCTATCTTGAAATCATAAGCCTGGAGAGCTAATGACCATCTGGCTAGTCTCCCATACAGTGCCTTGAACTTCATTAGCCACTGCAAACTCGCGTGGTCCGTTATGACGGTGAACGGCATCAGCTCTACGTAGGCACGGAACTTCTCGATTGCCTTCACCGCCGCTAGGCACTCCTTTTCCGGAACGCTGTAGTTCAGCTGTGCACCCCTCAGCTTCGCCGAGAAGAACGCGATCGGGTGTCCTGCTCCCTCTTCATCCTTCTGGAAGAGCACCGCACCTATGCCTACGTGGCTTGCGTCACACTGGATGAAGAAGTGCTTTTTGAAGTCCGGATGGCGTAGCACAGGAGCGCTGGTAAGTGCCCTTTTAAACTCCTCGAACGATTCGCTCGCTTCCACTGTCAGCTTGAATGCCCCCTTCCCTTTCAGGCAGTCTGTGAGAGGAGCCGCCAACGCCGAGAAATTTCGGATAAACCGACGATACCATACAGCTGTGCCTAAAAATCGCCGAATCTGTCGCACATTAGTTGGCATCGGTATTTGCGATATAGCCTGTACCTTCTCAGGATCCGTTCTCAGTGCGCCGGCGCCTACGATGTACCCGAGGTATTTTAAATATTTGTACCCGAACCGCGACTTCTTCTTTCCAATCGTCAAATTCGCAGCATTAAGACATTTCGCCACTTCATCCAACAGCTTCACATGTTCCTCAAACGTCCGGGAAATCACCAGCAAGTCATCCAAATAAACGAACACGTGACTTCGAAACCGTTGGGGAATCACGCGGTCCATCAACCGACATAGCCGCTGTGCTGCGTTGCACAAACCGAAAGGCATCGACTTAAATTGGTAGAGCGGTCTGCCAGGCACCGTGGAATGCCGTGTATGTCCGACTTTCGGGCTCCAGCTCTATCTGCCAAAATGCATGTTTTAGGTCGATGCTGCTGATAAAGATGGTGTCCTCCACGCGGCTCAGGATCGATTCGATGCATTGTAGCGGGTAAGCATCCTTGACGGTCAGGTAATTCCGTTTCTGCGCATCCAAGCGTAATCGGTTTTTTCCTGGCTTCCTCACCAAAGTCACCCGGCTGCTCCACGGGCTTTCGCTGAGCTCGATGTCTCCCAGGCGCAGCATCTCATCGACCTCGGCAAACAACAGCTCCTGTACTGCCGGGGACACTTGATAAAACCGTTCCTTAATGGGTACTGCCCCCTCAACCAGTCTTATCTCGTTTTTTTCGAGCTTCGTTCTCCCTAGACCGTGTGCGTCGAACGACCGAAACTTCTCTTTACCTGATCCAACCGCCTCTGTTGGGAGTGTGTCAGATCGTGAGGTTCCGTTGGTCTACTCCTTGTCAGCAATTCGGTTTCGATTTCCGCCACCTCTTCTTCTCTTCCTAGACCTAATATATGCGGCGCCAGCCCGAACTTCCGCCAGAAATCGACCCCTAAATATAACGGCTGTTTCAGCGAGGGACACAGAAACAATTCCATGGCATGCTTCTGGCCTCCATAGGTCATTACTGCCGTCACCTGGCCCAGTATCTGATGAGGCGCGCCGCCCGCTGTCTGTACCGAGAACTTGGGCGAGTCGTGGAGTTTCAGCTCTAACTCTTTCACTAACTCTTTCACTAACTCTCTCCCACCTCTCCCCAGCAGACTCACCGACGCACCCGTATCTAGCAGGCCCATTAGCATCCTCGGGCCCAGATCTACTTGCGCGAATGGTCTGTCATCCTGGTTCACCGCCGATCGGATTGCTGCACACACACCACGCTTTATTCGCTGGCGCGCCTGGAACCTACGCCGAGCCCGTTGCGCTCTGGCTGAAACTGTTCGGCAAATCTCTTCCACTTCGTCGCCCATGATCCTCTTCCGGGCTCGTTCATACTGGGTCTGTCGTTCCTCCAACGGCCGGCGATCTGACCACACTGTCTTGGGCAACACCGTCTGATTGGCCTTGTATATACATCCGTATACATCCTTACTACTATTATTACTTCTAGGGGTATTTCCTATGGCTATTTCTAAATGAATGTTGGAGGATCGAGCTACTGTTGGTTTTTTGTGGAACGCGACTCCTCCACTTGTGTCGTGCTCCTCTTCGCGTTTCCCGGCCGACGTTTAGGACATTTCGGTAGAATAACCCCGGCCAATCCACACTTATAGCAGAAGGTGTTCCGTACGGCCGACTCGCACTCAAAATACGTAAGCCCTGGCTGAGCACAATTCCAGCACTTAAGCTGAGTACGGTCGCCCCCTGCCTCCTTTGCCCTGTAGACAGCGTCTACGGCCTCCGTCTGCTCCTCGCAGTCGTGATGTTCGGCCTCCAGCTCGTACACCTTGGGGTCTTCCCTTCGTCTACTCGTCCCGAGATCTGGACCGCTCCTCGCCCATCGCGTTGCCAGCAGCTTCTCCGTATCCGCGCATTCTACCCGCAGCCTCTGCATGTTTGGGATCTGCATTGGGTAAATAACCCGCGACACAGCGTCCCTCACATTCACTTTTATAATCCTTATCAGCTCGTGATCCGAGCATGGATCCCGCAGCCAACATCTCCTGAATGTAATGGTCAGTCGACTCTCCGTGTCGCTGTCGGCGTTCCCGGAGCTCTTGTTCCCTCTCGAACTCAGTTCGCCGCAATTGAAACCGCTGCTGTAACCCATATCGCAGGTTCGGCCAATCCGGAACTCCTACCGTCCTGACGTACATCCAATACCAGTCCCTACCATGGCCGGTCACCAACGTGTGAAAGGCTTTTAGGACGTCCGACCATGGTACACCGACTGCAGGTGTTTCACCCGGAAGGTTAACTCCGCCACGGGCATCCCGTTGGGATCGCCATCGAAACTCAGCTCCCATCGACGAATCTGCACCGGCTCCCTTCTGCCTTCTCCGATGCTTGGACGATTTCGGTTCATGTTGCCTCCTGTACCCCTTGCGTTGGCCAACCAATCCTCCACCGGTCTCGACTCCGCGTGGGACCTCTGCTCGTATTCCAGCGTGCGATTGTCCACGAAGAGGTGAGTCGGTTGTGCCTGCTGGTTCGGAGGCGCTTCTGTTCCCCCTCTTCCTGGGCTGGTTGCGTTGGATCCCTGCACTCTTGAATCAACGTCCCTCTGCACCCTCTCGGCTTTTAGCGAGCCCACTACGGCGTTGATCTCTCGCATGAACTCCAACATATCCGCCTGCATCGATGACCTCAGCGCATCCATCTGCTGCCCGAACGAGGCTCTATACGTCTCCTGTGCCTGGGCCAAGGCCACATTAACCGCCGATCTCAGTTCTGAAGATAGCCCCTGGCTCGTCGGGGTTTGTTCCTGGCCTCCAGTTGCACCAGCCTCGGGGTCTCTCAGGTACAACGGTTCCTGTCCTTGTCCGGTTCCTTGTGTCGTCCCCTCGGGGTTCCTGACGGTTTTACCGTCCTGCGATCGAGTCGTCGGCATCGTATACGGCTGGTACCTGCGCTGTGCCTCCGGACTGCGCCTCGTTTTGCCCGACCCTTTAAACACTTCCGAATCACTCATCAATTGTCCCACCAATCAACGTTTCTCCCTCGTCCAATCCCTATTTATCCCCTATTCATAAACCTATGTAAACCTAGTCTACACACCTATGTGGGTGACAAATAGCCTGGACGATTTACACTTTGACTAACCTAACCTATTCTACTAAACAAAGACCTGACCTACATATATTTGGCGACAACGAGAAAATAACTAAACAAATAACCAGTGTAATAAATACCTACGCGAACAACCCAAGTGCTTAAATAAATAAATAAGTCTAAATAAATAAATAAATTTAAATAAATAAATAAATTTAAATAAACAAATAAATTTAAATAAATAAATAAATTCAAACAAATAAATTTAAATAAATAAATAAATTCAAATAAATAAGTAAACTTAAATAAATAAATAAACAAACCTACATAAATAAATAAACACCCAAATTATAAAACGTCACAATAAATACCACACTAATTACTCTATTACTTTCTCTCCCAAAAAAACTCCTATTCTGATGGCTTAGCTAATACCTACTGCTAAAATTGTCCTTCAACAAACCTAGTGAGGATCTTCAGTCCTCAAAATATGAGTCCTCTTTGGGTTTTACAACAACAAACAAACAAACTCAAAACAACTCACTAAATTTATTGGGTGAGACGAGAGCCAACTGCAACTTTTCGTTGCGGCCGTTGGGCGAACCATTTACTTCTCGCTCGCTATTTACTCCGCTTTGTTTATCCGAGTGCCAACTACTGTGCTGTTTTCTTGCTTTTTTTTTCTCTTTCTCCCGACTGTCGTGGCTCCCTCGAGTCGGACATCGATGCTACTGCCACCAGGACACTGCACGGACCACCACTCGACAGACCCCCGACATCTCCTCCACTTTCCATGTCTCCTCCTCGGACCCTCTGAGTTGGACAACGATGTTAGCGCCTTCTAGGCACTACACGGACCACAACTCGAGGTCCCTTCATTTTAAATTGGGCGCCATTTGTTATGGCCCGCCTTTTTACCACCCTGGTCTATCGCTCCCAGCTAGCTCTCGGGTAAGTCAGGGGTGTTTTCGACCCGATAGACCAAGGGACGGACTGAACAACAAAACAAAACAAAACAAAACTGTAATCACCATTGACATCAAACGTGTATAACGGACTTTTCTTCGTTGGCACTCTATTTAGCGTGGGCATTCGGTGTATTTGCCCTTAGCGAGGCCCTCCCTTCCATGAGCGTTGGAGGTCTCTTACATCTTGTACTCCCATTTTTTAGTTTATCCGGATTCGCCCCTCTTTCCCGCTCTCGCCCCACCCAACTACAGAATTCTACTCACTCATGTTTTTCTTTCTTTTCAATAATTCATCCTATATTATCTTCTTTTCTTCCTAACTAAACATTAAACAATAAATTTGATTTTTGACTAATACTAACAAAAAAATACTAACAAAAAAAAGAAACTAACAAAAATTATTGGCGAATAAATATACTAAAACTAAAAAAAAATTAACCCGAAAACTATTGCACTCCAGTTGGCAGCCCCATGTTGCATAAATGTAAACAAATATTGGCAATCAGTGAGAAAAATATTGGCAATCAATGAGAATAACCCCAAACTTAAGACTAAGAGCTCTTACTTAAGGTGGTTAGTAGTGCATTACATGTGTTTAAGAATTGCAGGGGAAGAGGGGGGAAAGTGCAATAGCGATCGTTCACATATATTATTTTTCCTTTTTTTATTTTTATTTTTTCTCTTTTTTTTTTAAACTAGACTTATTTTAATAATTGTTTTGTTTTTTTTCTTTTTCTTTTTTTTTTTATTTCTTTTTACTTTTTTTTCTTTCGAGTTTTAACGAGCATATAAGTGTGACTGATAGTGTGACTAAGGTGATTGTTGTTGACGGCAAATTGATGGAGGGATGGGTGTTAGGGCGAATATGGTATGTATGGTATTATGGTATGTAGGATATATATGCGTTTGTGTAGTGTGTTATGGATGGGTGGATGATGTGATTTGGATGGTTCAAAAAAAGGTATGGGTTCCAGGACACGGTGTGCTCCCGGGCGAATCTCCTGAACCCTTCGTGAAGCGATGCTCCAGGCGCTGCTCCAGGGAATCCTCCTCCAGACGCTGCTCCCGGGAATCCTCCTCCAGATGCTGCTCCAGGTCGGCCAATACCGGGCTATTACGGTGATCCTCTGGCGGCTGCTGGACGGTGTCATAGCTGTGGTCCCGTCTGGTTATTCCTAGGTTAGGTCTCCTATCTTTTTCTTGTGGTGTTCTTCTTTCGTCACGTGCGCTCAGCTTTCAACTTTGCCGGAAGCTGGCTCTCCAACCTAACCTTCCTGATCTCCCTTTCCTTTTTCCTCTTCCCACGCATCCCTGTTAGGCACTCCCGGGATCCACAACAGGTGACGCTGCCATTCCTGTTCTCCATCCCTCGCAACTATCGGCTCTGCTCGAAGCCGGCCATAACAAGATGTTGTGGAGGACTCCGATGCCTTTTTTAAGGAAAATTTCTGCATGGAAAGGAGTACTTCAACATTTTCGTTGGACTATTACCCAATCTCAAAAAGAACAAAACTCCTTTTTGACTGACAATCCCTCTGAAGAAGAGAATAGCCATAGCCATTTATTGCCTAGGATCGCCTGTGGAATATCGCACGGGAGTCTATTTGGTGTGTCAAGGGCTTTTGTCTGCCGCATATTACTGCAGTTTCGTCGCGAGGTAGTTGCTCAACTCGCTGACAAGTATCTGTAAGAAGACTTTCTTACCCTGAGAAGATCACGGAAACAGTGAAAGGATTCAAAGACATGGGATTTGCAGCAAAAAATTTGAAATCAACTATATTGTTGAAATGCTTTTTTTAATAATAAAATTAGTTTAAACAATTTGTTCTAACCATTACATGAATTTTTTCCCCTTTTTACTCAGTTATTTAATTTTACTATTTATTATAATTTAACTCGGCTAAATTTAAATTTGAATCTGCTGTTTTTTGTTGTGTATAGTGGTGATAGTTCCGCTGATTAGGCAGAAAAGTACGAAAATTGCTGTTATGCGCACAGAAATACCAAAACGCAGTTGCGTCGGAAAATGACGCAACTTTTTGCCATCACTAGGGCCCTATGCTAAACCTATGTAAAAAAAACTGCGTTTCTGGGAAGACGCAAAGAATCAAGACGCAGCCTCAGTATAAACGGCACCTTACTGTACCAAACTGAACGATATATTTTACAGTCGAACTTTTTTATTACGAACATACATAGGTGCAACGAATTATTCCATTTAATGCATTTATTTCCACAACTAGCATAAACATTGCAGCTTGTAGAAAGGTAAGCTGGATCGCCGAAATTATTTCCTTATTATAAAGCAGCGCTTGATTACGTTGATTTTGGGAAACTATTCGATTTCGAGATGTTTGCAAAAATCCAAGACATTCGCATGGCACAAACATAGAAGTGGTTTTTACGGCGATTAATTCAAACTCAGATCTCAGTCAAAGTTGAGGCAATATATTGATGCGAATTTTTGATAAATGTTTTGATTAAATGTTTCTTTTGAAGGGTTATACTTTTACGTAAATATGATCTTTAGTAATCTTTTTATACTCGGTAATCTTTTATGGTCTTGGTGGATGTGTTTAACGCCCAGAAGGTTTTCTGACCCTTTTAAGCTCACATATTCTTTACCAGCATTAATAGACGAGTCAATCTCGCCATAACTGTCAGTCAGATGGACGCATCTTCTGTGACGCCTACTATGTTTGAATTCTGATGTGAATAGGTTCCTCAAGCATCCTTCAAGCAAGACGGTCATTGTGGAATTGTACGCATAAAACATGTGATATATCGACAATGGTATCGCAACAGTTGCAAAAAATTATAGAGTTTAAAAGATATGTGAAGGCTATTTCACACCCTTTTACGAACCATCGAGGCATAGGACACTATCTGCCTCCCCATAAGAGGCGAAGACAAAGAGTCAAACGGTGGGAAACGGTTCGACCCGTCTGAACCCAGGGTCATATATTGTTTTGTTATTTAGGTTTTACTTTTATTTTTATTTATCATTTGTTACAATTGACCATATATTTAAATCATCCCCATAAAAAAGGCATGAGAAGAAGCTTTACCTTGACACTCTATAACACCCACGCACCAACAGCAGCAACGATCCACACCCGAGCGAGAACAAGGTCAACAACAGAGCCAAGAGAGAGGTTAGCGACAGAAAGCAGTAGCAACGAAAGAGAGCGAGAGAGGTGATCGCTGATAATTTCCGTCTTCCACGGCACGCGACAAAAATTACCGGCAGAGGCAACCGACATAGAAGGTGTTGTCGCATACCAGCAAAAGCTTGGCTTGGGAGTCGAAATCTGTGTGAACGAAAAACACTCTCTAGCCAAGTGCTTCAGGAAACCACATGCGACCCCGACCACACCCCTAAGCCACCCCACAAGCCAACGACTAGATCAACACAGCCATGACGCTGCTTCCAAACGCAGAGGAGTCGGTTGTCAGGTACCACGCCCAGCGCAAGATACAGGGTAAGTAAGTCTCACGTCTCTGAGGTGAGAAAGAGCCCAAGATAGATGCGATGTATACTCGTAGCAAGCTAGCAGTTAGGCAAATAAACGAATACAGAATGCCACGGGATCCACAAACTGGGCTCCCCCTCCCTCAGTCATCTTTCCTCGTACAAATTCCTCACAGCTGGGGCGCCAGTTGAGTTAATCTGCAACAGGCAGTCACGAACCGGGCTTTTCCACTTTCCTTAGATAGTTTTGCCCCATCCTGGTAAAATCGGTAGCTTATGCCTCGCTATACGCACGTCAACATAGCGTAGTGTACCAATCTGCTGTATTGAAAATCGGGCAATGGGCAGACTGAGAGGCTATACCCCGGTCAGAGACAGGGGATTTTTTCCAGATAGGAAATCAATCCACAGGATTTTCAAAGGTAGCCAAAAGCGACATCTGATTGGGAAAGAATACACATTAACTTTACAGGTCTCATATTTGACTCTCTTTGAGTTCCGCACAGTTACTGGCTATTTTATAGCAGCGCATATAGGTAAGATTAGGGTTTCAATAACCCCGACCTCGACGCTTGGCTGTCTACAAACAGGTTGACCACATTGTGTGATCGTTCTGTGTGTTGTGGAACCTCCGCTGCTTTCCTGATTTAAAAGACTTCCGCCTGGAATATGCTGCAGTGGTCCAGTAGCTTATATGACAGCCTTCTTTCGGGGGCTGTGCAGTATAAGCCAGCTCCTACTCCTATTTACATCTTGGAGCCATCTGTGTATATGCTGAGACTGGTCCCGTCCTTTTTTCTATTCCTCGGGTCCCAGAAATATGTTTGTTTTGATATCGAGGCAAGATGCGGGGGTCAGTATAACTGATCATGTCCCTGCTAATTGAACTGTGCACGCATCCTTGTGGACACATGTTTACCGACGCAATCAGGCGCTGTGCTGCCTTTCCGTTGCCGTTGAAACTGAGTCCTACTTCGTCCGCCCATATCTCCCTGAGTGTTCGTTCTATAGGCCGTTATTTTTGTGGCCTTCCTTTCGAATGTCTTGATTAGGTCGTCGATCACCAGATTTCACAGGAGGGGCGAAAGGACTCCACCTTGAGGTGTGCCTCTGTGTGCTCCTTGGCTATGGAGGCGGTGCCCCATTCTGATTGAACCCGTCTACAACCTAGGAGGTTCTTTATTCAGTTGTTGATTGCTGGGTGTATGTTAGTTACTTCCAGGCGATCCACTATTGCGCTTGTGGCAACGTTATTAAATGCTCCGGATATATCAACAAATACTACTAGTACATATTTCTTGGTGTTGAGGTAGTGCTGTTCCTTTGCTGTAAGCATGCTGGTTAGTTGGCATCAGTCCCCCTACTTCCTTCCTGATGTGTAGCTCCAGCAGCTTTCCATTGTTTTAAGTAGAAAGAAGGTGAGGCTTATCAATCTATAATCCTTGGGACTAACATGGCTGCACAACTCTAGAAGTTCTCCATTGGATAGGGATATAGCCTGTCCTTAAGCATGCCGTTTATATAGCGAAGAGCCATGGGGTGATCACCTCTTTAGTCACCTGCAATATGGCTGGGAATATTTCATCCAGTTAAGGTGCTTTAATGACTGTAAAGAAATCTATAGCCCATTAGATTTTCTTGTGGGTTATTAGGCCTGTGGGGAGGGTTTGTTCCCCTGTTTCTAGGTCTTGTTGCGTTGCGGAATCAGTGACCTCAGTGCATCCTGGGAAGTGAGCCCCCATTAGTGTTAACAGGGTTTCTTCGCTGCTCTCTGACCATTGTCCATTGTTGAGCTTGAGCTGACTCTGTATGGTAGGTTGCTTAGAAGGCAGCTTCCTGAGTCTTGCCGTTTCGGGCACCTTCTATTTCTCCTTCTTCTCCACAAGCTGCATTGTACCTTGCGTCCTCTGCAGATTTTACTGACCTTGGACTCGCGAGCTCCGAAATAACCGTCTTTCTGAACTTTTCCCAGTTTGTGTTCCGGGGGTTTCTATAGACTATTATCTTCGAAGTGTGTTTAAATTCGTACGTGAACTGAATGTACTATGATCTGAGAAGGATGGTACATACTGCGGTACTCTTTCCCGTTACGAGAGTAACCGTGTGCCTCACATAGACGATCAAGGCGGACAGCGGATAAGGCTGACAGGCCGGATAAGGCTGACGGGCCGGACGCCACGAATATCCGGAGGCCGCCAATTCGCCGCGGGTCTCACCACTGAGAGTTACGGATAAGCCGCGGACGGATGAGAGAGCATGCGAATGCAGACGGGTCGTCAGTCAGATCCCGTAAAGAAATTGGTGGGAACGATCAGCGAACCCGAAGGAAAATCAACGGCAACTGAGGTCCCGATAGGACCGGCCTATAAAAGGAGGCCGGCACCTACAGCGGTCCCGGAACGGGACTGTTCGAACTCCGGGTCAAAGTAAAAAAAAAGGTATTACGGGAAAAACCCAGCGTCAGGGGAGAAAAGGGAAAAAGGGATTCGAGTTCAGTCAGTGGCGAATTAAGAGAAGGGCGAACCGTTGAGTGCGAGTTTAGAGTGGCGAATCAGAGCAGTGGCCGAGATGAGCCTATGATCCTGTGCCCTGTGGGCCCAGTGCGGCCAGGCTTTCGGCGTGCGGTTGGAGTGCTGTTTGGATGAGATGCGGAGATCATTCAAAGAACGGGTGAAAGTCCACGGAGAGCCCGAGTGGGCCGACCTGTTGGAGTAATAGGAGGATCAAACGATGGGGACGTCGACGACGCCCAGAACAGAGGACAGGCAGAGTGCAGGTGAGCGGCTGACGCTGCCACCCGACACAAAGGCGGCTGCCTTGTGGAGATCGCCAGCCGTGGTTCAGCGGGAGCTGATTGCGAGACTGTCGGTGCCGACCTGGGATTACCACCGCAACACCTAGAAAACCACGAGAGGCCGAAAGGGAGGGGCGTGAGTCGCAGGTCACACGGCAGGCACGCAGAGCGAATGCCAGGGACATTAGCCAAAAGGCCGAACGGGAACAACCCGATGCGGAGATGCAACTGTCCGCGGTGATGCGGATTGCTGGAGAAGAATGGCGGGCCACGGTGGACACGGGGGTCACTAACAGCTTCATCAGCTGTACCCTGGCGGAGAGAGGTGAGCGTAAAGAAGCTGGTGCGCATGGCAGACGGCCTTTGATGAGTTGGTTTTGGGGTGGGACTTCCACCGAGCGGTCGGAGCTGAAGTTACCTGTGCGGGGCACAGGGTGTTGATCCACGCCGAAGATCTGAAGGAAAGGTCCGGGAGGAGAGGCTGTCCGTAACGAAGGTTGAGAGCACGGACAGGGCCCCAGAACTGGAAGCGGCAACGGAGATGATCTCAGAGAATGCCAAGGTCAGGCTCCATGGGAGAACCCCATGGGAGGAGAAGAGCCTGTGGAAGAATTCCTAGCCTGGGAGCTGGAAGAGTTTGCCAAGATGAAGGGAGTATCGAATGTGGCAGTGCATAAGGTCACCATGAGTGATCCACAGCCGATAAAGCAAAGATACTACTGTAGTATGCACATATATCGTGGGTACACTGCAATCAATAACAAATAACAGCAATACATTATTGCATAAACACAAACCCAGCAGCGACACTTTGTCGCTGACATAAACAAAACCGAAGAGCCCAGCACATTTCCAGTGCAACGGAATACGATCGCACTTGAATGTAGCTGTCAACGGCCAGACCCTAGTCAGCATAAATGCAGGGTTCTGACCGTATATACATAATATACTATGTGCATACAACTCTTTGTTCTTCTCTTAGTACATAAACACACATACATATACTTATTTTTGCCGCTGCTCCGCTGCTGGCTTCGCCAGCGTAGCAATTGGCAGCCTTAGGCTAAGCTAATTCATAAGAAGAACTGTAAGAATCATTCTTAAAATATACTTGACCTCGACCAGATGTGTCGAACTCACAAGCAAACCTAGTGAACTGGATTGGATCTTTTTACATGGCCACCGTGACAGGACGTTTTCCGTCAACCTGGATCTGGAGGAACCATACCTAAATAAATACTGAGTGAGTACAGGGTATGAGCTCTAGGGCAAAGCCCAGACGCAGTGGCATTAAGGAGCGAATCAGACAAAGAAAGTCTGAGATAGTAAAACTTCTCTATAAATGCGAAACTCCCCTCCGTGGGACACTTCAGTTAAGTTAAATGACGAACTTGAAAATCTCGAGTCGTTGTTAACGAAAAAGAGAGAGCCCTGTCCCTCAGATATTAAAAAACTAATTCTAAGTACCACTAATCGTCCACCGCCGAGCCAAATAGCAGAGCGCCCACGCTGATGCCCAGACTGTGAAGGTCTCCTCTACAGTCCCCATTGCGAGGCCACGAGCCTTATCCAGGAGGCCCATGCAGAATCGACCAAAGCATGAGAGGCAGACCGCCGCTTATGCCAACTTGGGACCTGAAGCACGAGCTGCATGAGAGGCAGGGCGCCGCTTATGCCAACGAGGGAGCAGGCATCCCAGCCAACCAGAGAGAACCGACAGCGCTATAAAGAGCGCCCAACATTTAATATATAATACCTATTATTAATATATATTAAATAATTAAAATAATATACTAAGAATTGTATTGTAATTGTAAAATTGAGTCGACCGGCAAAACGTTTTGGCCCGTACAGCCATTCGGAAAATTAGGCAATAGAATGTAAAACAACAAAAAAAAAGAGGGGGAACGTTGTGAGCCGCGGCAAAGGCCGCAGCTCTACCTTATACCCGGTACTCAGTCAGTATACACATATGTACATACATATATGAGCTTGCGATTTATGCAATTTATTATATGTTCGCATAAGGGACAAATTACATATACTTTTGGGCTAAAAATAATATTTAAAAAAATTAAGTCAAATCATTTTTGGAATATTATACATGTTTCCATTTTTGCTTACCTATGATTTTTACATCTGCTTCTACATTTCTACATGACATGCATAACTACATATTTCAGACGTGGAAGTGTTTGCGAGAGAGAGAGGGAATGTGTCAGCGCTTGGCAGGCGTTGCGTAGCCACTGAAATTTAATTTGTTCCTTCTGTCCATAATAATGATCCCACCTGATCCAGATTCGGCAATCTGATAGATACAGTAATTTCCCATGATTCTGCGTTTTTGGTTTACTTTTGTATTAAAAATTGTGGATTCCACAGATTTTCGTTCTTTGAGGGGGCGGAAGGGGGCATGGCAAAATTTTGAAATACTCTTGTGCTGAATTCATATCACAGGAGTTTGGATAGAAAGTTTGGTTGCTCTAGCTCTTATAGTCTCTGAGATCTAGGCGCTCATTTAAACGAATAAGCAAAGCAGACAGGGTGGCGTGTGAGAGAGAGCGAGAGGGAACGATGACTTTCGAAATGGGTTTCTTCTTTGTAGCTATAATACTAAGACAGTGGACTCTACTGCTAATGTTATTAATAAAATCGAATCAACAAATATTGATACATATTTGACGAATATATTGTTCCCCAAGATTCCCAAGATGTTGGCCGAAATAAATCAGAAGGTGGACGAGCTGCTGGAAATGGGGTGCATCGAGTCGTCAAAGAGTCCGTACAGCTCACCGATAGTGATGGTGAGGAAGAAGTATGGCAAGTGGAGGTTGTGCGTGGCCTTTTGGGCAGGTGAATGCAAAGTTCATAAAAGACACGTATCCGATCCGAGGATCGACTACATTCTCGACCAGTTGCAGGAGGCGCTATTCATCAGCAGCCTAGACTTAAACAACGGGTATTGGCAGATTCCTCTGGAGGAGGGGAGTAGGGCGGTCACGGCACGGTATCGCTTATAAAAATATACAAATAAACGGATAAGTTATAACCGTTTGACCAAAACTTCATATGCCGAATTTCGCCGATAAATTCCGTCAGCCGACAAATAACCGGTTTTTTTTTCCAACAAAAATACCAAAAATCTGTGTTTGTAACAGTTTTTAACGGTAAAATGGCATTTGGGATAGTGCCAAACGGCATATGAAGTTTTGGTCAAACGGTTATAACTTAGCCGTTTATTTGTATATTTTTAACTGCAAGATTCAATACAACCAGTTGTAGGAAACTTAAGTTATGTGAAAAATAGAAGCACTACCTATGTATGACAAAAAATACCAGATTTTTTTTTTAAATTCTTAAAAAAAACTACTCCATGAAAAAAAAACTATAATTCTTTAAAAAATTTTAAATCTCCAAAACTATCAGAAAAAGTCATTTTTGGCGACAGCGAGTAGTGTATTTAGTCGACATAAGTTAAATCATAGCCAGTGGTGCAGCAGTAAAATTACTGCGCACTGCATCACATTGTACATAGACATAAGTTCCCGCACGGCAGCAGCCTATCCATCCGTTCTACCACGTCTTCTACAATACGATAGTATTGCCGCCTGCCCTTTATTAGTTTGCACCTAGCCCTCATATTGTCTGGAGCTAATCTTCGTTGTCATCAGACCGTCTATCGTCGTTATTGCATCGCATCTACCTACATACATATATGTATATACACAATACGTCGGTTCACATATAATCTGAAGCTGATCGTATCGCATCATACCATATTCGTTACATCGATCTTTAATCGGTCTTTCATACATAGTTCGCCTAAACATACATATTAAATAGCGTACATATTTTTACATATTATAAGCTCATTATCTTATCGTCATTGGAAGAACCCAGGATGAACATCAGGAAAACTTGAAGGAGGTGCTCCCCCGTCTGCGGGCAGCTAACTTTCGGCTGAACGCAGATAAGTGTCAGATCTTCAAGAAGCAGCTACGATATCTTAGTCTAAGGTGACGGGAGAGGGAATTTGCACGGACCCCGAGAAGGTCGCTGAGATTGCCGAATTGAAACTACCTAAAAATATAAAAGAATTGCGCCAGTATCTGGGAGTGGTATCGGCGGTTTGTGCCAGGGTTTGCGACCTTGGTGCACCCCTTCACCGAACTATTGAAAAAGAAGGCGGAGTGGGTGTGGACTCCGGAGCGGCAGATGGCGTTCGAGACGGTGACGCCACCTGGTGGCGGACTGATGTGTACCGTCTAACTTTCAAGATAACAATGCTCAACAAAATTCATCTTTTTATTTCCGCTGTCTCCCAAAATGACTTTTTCTGATAGATTTGAAGATTTAAAATTTTTTAATGGCTTAGATTTTTTTCTACGTTTAGTTTTTTTTAAAGAATTTTTTAATATCTGTTTTTTTTTTTTGTTCTTAGAGGTGGTGATTATATTTTTCACATAACTTAAGTTCCTTATAGCTGGTTGTATTAAACTTTACATTTTCGAAAAGCTCACAAATGCAGCTTAGCGTCTGGAAGATATTAACCTGGTATATTACATAGATAGTTAAATAGAAAACATGTTTTTCTAAAGCATCAACTTTAACTTGCGCATTCTGGTCATCATGTCCGTTTGGCTTACAGATCGATTTACCTTTCGTTACTTCGCACGAAAAACAGGCTGTATTAGGTATAAAATTCCATTGAAAATCATATATTGACCGTTTTTTAAGCAATTTTGGGTTAGCCAAACTGATCCGATGGGCAGAATGCGTTTTTAAACTTAGGTAAACAAATATTCAAAAAAAATATATTCATAAAAAATATCTTTGGAAAATGTAGGGGTATATTTTTGTAAAGTGAAGACAAAGTTACAAAATAGACAAAAATAAGGTTCTAATGTATCTAATATTTTTATATTAGTCTGCCCTTGCATATAGTCTTGAGCTGATCTTCATGGCCATCAGACCGTCTCTCATCATTATCATTTTTATTCGTCACCACATGCTTATATACCAATAAACTATAGCTACTATTCATGTAACCAATCGAGCTTTATTTAAACAACACATCGCAACAGCTAGTGAAAAAGCTCATTAGCTTAACAATTACCTTTTCAGAAACCTGGCTCGATTCCTTAATTTCGGATTCCGACATTTTTGTAGACAATTATAACACATGTAGATCTGATCGTCCATCTCGAGGTGGCGGCGTTCTAATTGCTGTCTGTTCCGACTTGACTTCCCAATTCTTTTCCATCGATGAGCTCACCACTATTGAAATAATCGTAGTTAAAATTCGTCTGTGTTCTTTTAATTTATTCATATCATGCTCTTACATCCCACCGTCTTCTGAATTTACAACTTATATGCTTCACGCTGCCCATCTTCAGTCCGTTTCGTCTCAGCTTAGTGATTCTGATCGTCTTATTGTCCTTGGTGACTTTAATCTCCCAAATATCACTTAGTCTCCATCCGAAGAGTCTAACTTAATGTTCTGATCTATACAGCATGACTTCGTTGATTCTCTGTACGATACATCGTTGGGACAGGTAAATGGCATACGTAATAAAATGTGTAGGACCCTTGATCTCGTCTTTGCTACCGATGTTTCGAGCACGTTGGTATACCATCCCGCACTTTCTATTGATTTCCTATTGCCTTCTTCAGGCCCTATAAAGTCGTTCATTAAGCCTTCGAATATCTTTTGCTTTAAGAAGGCTGATTTTCTTTCCATAAATATTGCCCTATCCCAGATTGATTGGTCATTCCTTGACGATTTCCAGGAAATTGAGTCTGCCACTAACGCATTCTACAGCTCTATTTTTTCCATCTTTCCCACGCATGTTCCTTTAGTCACCCCCTCCAGAAATGGTAGTTATGCTGATAACGATTGTGACATTGCTGACCTGTTCGCTTCCTTTTTCCAATGTTGCTACTCTGTCCCTTCTATTAACGTTCTCTCTATCCTAGCCTCATCAAACGACTTTAGTAGTAGTTACTCATATCCTATCCCTTTAAATAGTTCTAGTTGTATCTGTCCCCCCTTCATCGACTTTGATGGTCTCTTAACCGATTTCAAATTGTGCAAGTTTTCATTCTCCACTGGGCCAGACTCGGTTCCGAGCGCTGTTCTTAAACTTTGTGCAGAATCTCTTTGTGTGCCTCTCCTAAAACTTTTCAACTTGTCTCTCAAAACTGGTGACTTTCCCACCGTCTGGAAAGAATCCTATATAGTTCCCTTTCATAAAAAGGGATCTAAATCTGATGTCTCCAACTACCGCTGTATTTTCAATTTATCTGACATTCCTAAATTCATCGAAAAAATCATCACTTCTCAGCTGCAACATTTTTGTAGTTCTGTATTCTCTGAATCACAGCATGGATTCGTTAAACGTCGCTCAGTTTCTACTAATCTCCTTGAATTTTCCAACTTTGTAACTGCTGGATTTGCTAAACAATGTTAAACTGATATCGGTTATACTGACTTTATACTTCGACTCCATCAAACACAATCTTCTTATCCATAAACTATCTCTCCTAGGGTTTCCTACTAAGCTTCTTTACTGGACTAATTCTTACCTGTGTATATGTTATCAGCGTTTCTGCTTAAAGTCCTCTCTCTAAGCCGGTTATAGTCTCATCGGGTGATCCTAATGGTAGTCATCTGGGTCCCTTGCTATTTAACCTGTTTATTAACGATTTTCCCCAAGTATGCTGATGATGTAAAGCTATGTTTTTCCAATAGTGACCCCTTGTCCCTGTTATCTCTGCAATCGGATTTTGACGCTCTTAACAATTGGGGCTTAATTAACGTTCTACCTCTTAACATTTATATATGCAATATCATGACTTTTCACCGCAATACGCCATACCTTTTTGATTACTCAATCAATAACATTATCCTACAACGCATCTTCAAAGTGTAATCTTTCGTTTGGAAAAAATTCCCAGACCGCCGGAAAGTAGGCACCATCAGGGCGGTGTAAGCGGATAAGTGTTCGACGGCGATTTCGGGAGGGCAAGCTTTAAAGCTTATGTCTGTACATTAAATTATATTATAATTTGGTGTCGCCGCCTCTCGCTCAAGCTTGGACGAGGGCAATAACCTGGTAAGGGCCAAAGGACGGGAGCAGTTTTAGGCCCTATATTAAGGGTATTCCCAAGGGGAAAGTGTCGACCCCGAATAGACGGTAAGGCGCCCCGAGCGACGGTCAAGGTGCACTAATCAGCGAAAAGCTGTTAGGTGCAAATGTCAGTGGGTGAGGGAAAGAAATTTGGCACCCAGGCTCCTAATAGTTACCGGTCAAGGCCTCTTCCTTTTCTTCTGACGACAAGCAAGCCGACAAGTCGTGTGGCGCTTTGATTTTCGCCTCTACTCAGTAGAAAAAAATAGTTCGTGACACCATCCCCCGTAGTTGGGATTCCAGGCCGAAACGGGCTTTTGGGGCTTAAAGCCAAATTGGTGTCTCCAAAAATGGACGGATTATTGTGCAGGGTGCCGTGGTACATAAAGGTGATTATTTTCTCAGGGCGTTCGATCATTAGGCGGACGAGATTTGCCATGCACATTGTCTCCGGACTGCGCTCTCTAATTTATTTTTTTTTCCATTCTACTTTCCTGCCAATTCAAAAATAAAAGAATACGACAGAGCGTGGGAAAAAGCTTCCTCCCACAAACGTCCCCGCACCCCGCTTCTAAGTTCGGCATTCGAGCGAAATCCGCAGCTGACATCGACACAGCTTTTCTGTCTCCGCTTATCTTATCCATATACCTCGCAAAGGAGAACTACCAGTCCCGAATTGCGACGATCGTGTGCCCTTTCGGGGCTAAATTCCCCCCGAGGGATCCTATATGAGCAGGTGGAATTTGTGAAAAGAAGGGGTCATACGCTTGGCAGGCGTTGCATAGCGACTGAAATTAAGTTTGTTCCTTCTGTCCATAATAATGATCCAACCTGATCCAGATTTGGCAATCTGTTAGACACGGTCGTTTTAAATGATTCTGCGTTTTTGGTTTTCTTTAATCTTAAAAATTGTGGATTCCACAGATTTTCATCCTTTGTGGAGGCGGAAAGGGGCGTGGAAAAGTTTTGAAATACACTTGTGCTGATTTGACATCACAGGAGTTTGGATAGAAAGTTTGGTTGCTCTAGCTCTTACAGTCTGTGAGAACTAGGCGTCAAAAAATTCGAATGGGCAAAGCAGACGGGGTCGCGTGTGAGAGAGAGCGAGAGGGAACGATGACTTTTGAAATGATTTTCTTCATTATAGCTATATTAATGATGCAATTTGATCCAGATTCAACACTCGGATAGAAATAGTCATCATCTATCATTGCCACACATGCCACACACCTTCGTCCTTTGTGCGGGTGCAAGGGGGCGGAGCGAAATTTTGAAATACACTTGGAGTAGTGTGATAACACAGGAGACTGGATACAAAATTTGGTTGCTCTAGCTTTAATGGTCTCTGAGATATAGGCGCTAATGAAGACGGACAGACGGACAGACGGACGGACGGACAGACAGACATGGCTATGTCGACTCGGCTATTGATGCTGATCAAGAATATGGGGTCGGAAACGCTTCCTTCTGGGCGTTACACACATCCGTTATCACCACAAATCTAATATACCCCTATACTCTTCGAGTACCGGGTATAATAAAAATAAAAATAAAGTGCTATCTCCAAGTGCGGTGCCCCTACGGTTCAACCCGTTAGCTCCCAAAAAGCTCCGTCTCGCGATTTTTTTTGTTTTGTTTTGGTGTTATAATCTTTTTTTGCAGCCACAGTCCCCAGCGCAAGATCTTTCGGTGTTGGACCCTGGCTCTTCATATGCATGTGAGTAACAAAAATTAAGAGCTTTGTCGCCGAAAAATTTGACTTGTGCGACCGAGGGGGTTTTAAAGAAAAAAAAACGGAGCCCGAGAACACTGAGAAAAGCTCGCTCTGAGCAGAGCAGAGCATTTCAAAGCTCCAAAATTAGGTTTGAAAGGGAATCGCTGAAGATTTCTATTCCATATCATTCGGCCGATACAATGGGCTCAAATTAACTTTTGTTGCTTATGCTTCCGTATGCTTACTTAAGCTTAATCTTACTTAAGATTACTTTATATTACCATTATACATATAAAAATTTGTCTACTCCCTTAATATATTATAACACATATCACACATATAACGTTTACATATCGACTTAGTCTTACTCCTTATACAATTATACCTTTTTAGCTATTTAGTGAAGGCTAAAAATTAATACAAATGAAGTCCCATAACAATTTTCCCCTTTTCAATCTGAATAAAAGTAGTTAAGGTAAAATGCATGTGACGCCCAGCGTCATATCCAACAGCGCCAGCGCTACAACATAGCTGACCGACATTCCTAAGTAACTTATAAAACAACTTAAGGTATTCGATTCCAAAATACGTGCCAAAACCACCAGTGGGACCAACACCAGACAGTAAACGGTCACACTAGCCAACGATCATGCCAGTGTGACCGGAGCACGATCGCCAACGGCCACACTATAAGCTGAAACCCAGAACGCGTAACGATCCAAGGCAGGCGCTAGCCCTAACTCCACGGGCCAACAGCTGACTTTCAGGAATAAACGGAGCATCGCCAGCTCGATTCGGGGCAGTCCATCCGGACTCGCCAGCTCGGTAGTTCAACTCTGAACAGCCTGAGAGTCACTTCTCACCAATTTTACAACGGTGCTCGTACCAAAGGTAAAGCTCGGCTTTTCCACTTGCCTGTTTCAATACATTTTCCTCCCGTTTAATACCTTTCCTCGTCCTGATCCACCTATCCACAGAGAGTCCATTCGTCTCCCCAGAGAGTATTACCCTCTGCCACTAAATCGTCTCCACAGAGAGTATTTACCTCTGCAACCACTCGTCTCCCCAGAGAGTATTCACCTCTGTCACTAAATCGTCTGCACAGAGAGTATTCACCTCTGCCACCAGTCGTCTCCCCAGAGAGTATTCCTCTCTGTCACTAAATCGTCTCCCCAGAGAGTATTCACCTCTGCAACCATTCGTCCCCTCAGAGAGTGTTCACCTCTGCCAGAAGCCTTCGCTCCAGAGTGTATTTACCTCTGCCACGATCCTTCCCACAGGGTGCGCCCTACCGCGACAACCCTCGCTCACTCCGAGTACACCTCGGGAGTACCTCTCGGCCTGTCTCGCCGGGACCGACGACCAACCACGACCTGCACGCAGAAAACAGCCACGTGCGGTCGAGTAGCCAAGCTAGAAGGAAGACCCCTACCGGAGGCCCGGTACCACCCATCCAAACATTCCTGTGTACAATTAAGAACAATAAAGAAAACTTTTATATACTGCTTAACCCTACGCCTTATTCTTGAACAAGAGAGCATTTATTATAGCTACCACACCAAGAAACTAACCACATTTCTGTGAACCCCGGCACGACGAGCATACCCCGGCCAAAGAACGTCACATGCACTAGCACTTATTTTTTGTTGGACCCATGCCCGACCTGAAGCAGCGCCCTGACCCATGAACGGTTTTGGGAGGGATCCCTGAGGATGAGTTGGAATATGAGGGATCATGGTAGGGTGGGCATCCGTGCAGATTTGCACCTGCAGCACAAGACTGAGCATCGTCTTCTTTTTTTTGTGTGTCCGTTTAATAGATGAGTCGTTCTTTTCGTTTCCTTCAGTTGCTGTACCGAACCCTTCCCCCTCAGCTAACTTTCCTTTAGTACGCTATTTTCCTCATTAATTCAAAAACAGTGAGCACAATAACCGGAGGCTTTTTCCCAATAACCCACCCCAGCTTACCAGAGAAAGGCCGGAAGCAAGCGCGTACCCCGTCGAGCTATGCAAACACCTCCTCACAGGTTATATGTTACAAAAGTTAACGACTTGAGCATTACCTTTTTGCCTAATCTACATATGTTTCAACTCTCATATTTCTACTATCTCTAACGAACCCAAAGGAGTCCTAGGATTTGTCAAAAGATGGTCTAAGGAATTTGCTGACCCATATACTACGAAACTTCTGTACGTTTCTCTGGTCCGGATATGCTCGAATCAGTACAAAAACCGTTCCTCATGTTTGCTCTCCGCGGACTCAATTGGGACCCTTCGATCCATCTCCCTTCTTATGAAAGTAGGTTGCGCCAAATTAACCTCCACTCTCTTAAATCCCGTAGAATCTGCCATGGAGTTCTCTTCCTCCATAAGCTTCTCTCTGGTGAGGTCGAATCGACTGCCCTCATCAGCCTTATTAGTATTGCTGTCCCTTCCCGCCCGACTAGGCATTACTTTCCTCTTCATCTCCAACTCTGTCTTTCTAACTACTCTGATAATGAATCTTTCCGTATCTTTTGCCGAAACTATAACCTATTTCTCCATCGGTTTGCCTTTGATACTAGTTCTAATAAGGTCAAAATTATCTTAATGAATAACTTAATTTAAATAGCTCTTAAGCCGAAGACCTTTGCAGCCAGCGCTTTAGATATTAATTTAGTGTTAATTTAAATTAAAGCTAACTATTATAAATAAATAAATAGCTCTAATTGGGAATTGTTCGGCTACCGGCTTTTCTATAACCTAAATTTGGCTGTTGGTGGGACCATATCGGCTATTGATTCAATAACCAGCCCCACCGGGTCAGAGTATTTGCCTTAGTCCTTTCGATTAATTAGTTGACATGTAATTTTACCCTTACAGTAAAACTGTAAATTGTTAAACTTTAAACAACATTAAACAATAAAAAATATTAATCTTTAAAAATACCTTTAGCTGTTTTTACACATATTCACAAACAATACCTTAAACGACGCCTAATTAAAACAAAAATACAATACCAAAATATAATTTTTATTTTTTTAAACGAAAGGGAACTTTGTGTCCTGCGCCATTTTCTTTATACCCGTTACTCGTTACGCGATCTTACGATTTATGTAAGTTATGCAATATATAGGTTCCCAAAAAGGGTCAGTCTGAATTTGTACCAAAAAAAATTAAGTCGAGCCTTTTGGGAGATTTTGTATAAATTAGATGTTATCCGTTTCCATTTTTCCTTACATCAGAGCTCGCAATAATTAGGCTCTGTCGCGCTTGTTGTCAGTAAAAAGGAATTTGTCCAATGCGTTTTATCAACGAGCGTTTTTGTTCGCTCGCTCGGCTCATCTGCTCAGTCGGTTCCTTTTAAGCCTAGTATTCAGTTCGGAAAATACGTTTTCAAGCAAAACGTGCAATAGCAAACTACTGACAGCCGAGTGTGACCAAGTTTGCATGCCCTGCGGTAACACTGCACGGTCAGCTGTGGTTTGTTTACGTTTTTAGACTTTGCCGCAAAGTAAGAATTGAATTCTAAGCATAGAAAGGAGTTTAAACATTTAGCATTGGAGGCTTCTTACGTGGCGGAGGAGGAGTTTTCGGTCGTTTTCCATGATTCTGCGTTTTTGGTTTTCTTTAATCTTAAAAATTGTGGATTCCACAGATTTTCATCCTTTGTGGAGGCGGAAAGGGGCGTGGAAAAGTTTTGAAATACACTTGTGCTGATTTGACATCACAGGAGTTTGGATAGAAAGTTTGGTTGCTCTAGCTCTTACAGTCTGTGAGAACTAGGCGTCAAAAAATTCGAATGGGCAAAGCAGACGGGGTCGCGTGTGAGAGAGAGCGAGAGGGAACGATGACATTTGAAATGATTTTCTTCATTATAGCTATATTAATGATGCAATTTGATCCAGATTCAACACTCTGATAGAAATAGTCATCATCTATCATTGCCACACATGCCACACACCTTCGTCCTTTGTGCGGGTGGAAGGGGGCGGAGCGAAATTTTGAAATACACTTGGAGTAGTGTGATAACACAGGAGACTGGATACAAAATTTGGTTGCTATAGCTTTAATGGTCTCTGAGATATAGGCGCTAATGAAGACGGACAGACGGACAGACGGACGGACGGACAGACAGACATGGCTATGTCGACTCGGCTATTGATGCTGATCAAGAATATGGGGTCGGAAACGCTTCCTTCTGGGCGTTACACACATCCGTTATCACCACAAATCTAATATACCCCTATACTCTTCGAGTACCGGGTATAATAAAAATAAAAATAAAGTGCTATCTCCAAGTGCGGTGCCCCTACGGTTCAACCCGTTAGCTCCCAAAAAGCTCCGTCCCGCGATTTTTTTTGTTTTGTTTTGGTGTTATAATCTTTTTTTGCAGCCACAGTCCCCAGCGCAAGATCTTTCGGTGTTGGACCCTGGCTCTTCATATGCATGTGAGTAACAAAAATTTAGAGCTTTGGAGCAATGGGCTCAAATTAACTTTTGTTGCTTATGCTTCCGTATGCTTACTTAAGCTTAATCTTACTTAAGATTACTTTATATTACCATTATACATATAAAAATTTGTCTACTCCCTTAATATATTATAACACATATCACACATATAACGTTTACATATCGACTTAGTCTTACTCCTTATACAATTATACCTTTTTAGCTATTTAGTGAAGGCTAAAAATTAATACAAATGAAGTCCCATAACAATTTTCCCCTTTTCAATCTGAATAAAAGTAGTTAAGGTAAAATGCATGTGACGCCCAGCGTCATATCCAACAGCGCCAGCGCTACAACATAGCTGACCGACATTCCTAAGTAACTTATAAAACAACTTAAGGTATTCGATTCCAAAATACGTGCCAAAACCACCAGTGGGACCAACACAAGACAGTAAACGGTCACACTAGCCAACGATCATGCCAGTGTGACCGGAGCACGATCGCCAACGGCCACACTATAAGCTGAAACCCAGAACGCGTAACGATCCAAGGCAGGCGCTAGCCCTAACTCCACGGGCCAACAGCTGACTTTCAGGAATAAACGGAGCATCGCCAGCTCGATTCGGGGCAGTCCATCCGGACTCGCCAGCTCGGTAGTTCAACTCTGAACAGCCTGAGAGTCACTTCTCACCAATTTTACAACGGTGCTCGTACCAAAGGTAAAGCTCGGCTTTCCACTTGCCTGTTTCAATACATTTTCCTCCCGTTTAATACCTTTCCTCGTCCTGATCCACCTATCCACAGAGAGTCCATTCGTCTCCCCAGAGAGTATTACCCTCTGCCACTAAATCGTCTCCACAGAGAGTATTTACCTCTGCAACCACTCGTCTCCCCAGAGAGTATTCACCTCTGTCACTAAATCGTCTGCACAGAGAGTATTCACCTCTGCCACCAGTCGTCTCCCCAGAGAGTATTCCCCTCTGTCACTAAATCGTCTCCCCAGAGAGTATTCACCTCTGCAACCATTCGTCCCCTCAGAGAGTGTTCACCTCTGCCAGAAGCCTTCGCTTTAGAGTGTATTTACCTCTGCCACGATCCTTCCCACAGGGTGCGCCCTACCGCGACAACCCTCGCTCACTCCGAGTACACCTCGGGAGTACCTCTCGGCCTGTCTCGCCGGGACCGACGACCAACCACGACCTGCACGCAGAAAACAGCCACGTGCGGTCGAGTAGCCAAGCTAGAAGGAAGACCCCTACCGGAGGCCCGGTACCACCCATCCAAACATTCCTGAGTACAATTAAGAACAATAAAGAAAACTTTTATATACTGCTTAACCCTACGCCTTATTCTTGAACAAGAGAGCATTTATTATAGCTACCACACCAAGAAACTAACCACATTTCTGTGAACCCCGGCACGACGAGCATACCCCGGCCAAAGAACGTCACATGCACTAGCACTTATTTTTTTGTTGGACCCATGCCCGACCTGAAGCAGCGCCCTGACCCATGAACGGTTTTGGGAGGGATCCCTGAGGATGAGTTGGAATATGAGGGATCATGGTAGGGTGGGCATCCGTGCAGATTTGCACCTGCAGCACAAGACTGAGCATCGTCTTCTTTTTTTTGTGTGTCCGTTTAATAGATGAGTCGTTCTTTTCGTTTCCTTCAGTTGCTGTACCGAACCCTTCCCCCTCAGCTAACTTTCCTTTAGTACGCTATTTTCCTTATTAATTCAAAAACAGTGAGCACAATAACCGGCGGCTTTTTCCCAATAACCCACCCCAGCTTACCAGAGAAAGGCCGGAAGCAAGCGCGTACCCCGTCGAGTTATGCAAACACCTCCTCACAGGTTATATGTTACAAAAGTTAACGACTTGAGCATTACCTTTTTGCCTAATCTACATATGTTTCAACTCTCATATTTCTACTATCTCTAACGAACCCAAAGGAGTCCTAGGATTTGTCAAAAGATGGTCTAAGGAATTTGCTGACCCATATACTACGAAACTTCTGTACGTTTCTCTGGTCCGGATATGCTCGAATCAGTACAAAAACCGTTCCTCATGTTTGCTCTCCGCGGACTCAATTGGGACCCTTCGATCCATCTCCCTTCTTATGAAAGTAGGTTGCGCCAAATTAACCTCCACTCTCTTAAATCCCGTAGAATCTGCCATGGAGTTCTCTTCCTCCATAAGCTTCTCTCTGGTGAGGTCGAATCGACTGCCCTCATCAGCCTTATTAGTATTGCTGTCCCTTCCCGCCCGACTAGGCATTACTTTCCTCTTCATCTCCAACTCTGTCTTTCTAACTACTCTGATAATGAATCTTTCCGTATCTTTTGCCGAAACTATAACCTATTTCTCCATCGGTTTGCCTTTGATACTAGTTCTAATAAGGTCAAAATTATCTTAATGAATAACTTAATTTAAATAGCTCTTAAGCCGAAGACCTTTGCAGCCAGCGCTTTAGATATTAATTTAGTGTTAATTTAAATTAAAGCTAACTATTATAAATAAATAAATAGCTCTAATTGGGAATTGTTCGGCTACCGGCTTTTCTATAACCTAAATTTGGCTGTTGGTGGGACCATATCGGCTATTGATTCAATAACCAGCCCCACCGGGTCAGAGTATTTGCCTTAGTCCTTTCGATTAATTAGTTGACATGTAATTTTACCCTTACAGTAAAACTGTAAATTGTTAAACTTTAAACAACATTAAACAATAAAAAATATTAATCTTTAAAAATACCTTTAGCTGTTTTTACACATATTCACAAACAATACCTTAAACGACGCCTAATTAAAACAAAAATACAATACCAAAATATAATTTTTATTTTTTTAAACGAAAGGGAACTTTGTGTCCTGCGCCATTTTCTTTATACCCGTTACTCGTTACGCGATCTTACGATTTATGTAAGTTATGCAATATATAGGTTCCCAAAAAGGGTCAGTCTGAATTTGTACCAAAAAAAATTAAGTCGAGCCTTTTGGGAGATTTTGTATAAATTAGATGTTATCCGTTTCCATTTTTCCTTACATCAGAGCTCGCAATAATTAGGCTCTGTCGCGCTTGTTGTCAGTAAAAAGGAATTTGTCCAATGCGTTTTATCAACGAGCGTTTTTGTTCGCTCGCTCGGCTCATCTGCTCAGTCGGTTCCTTTTAAGCCTAGTATTCAGTTCGGAAAATACGTTTTCAAGCAAAACGTGCAATAGCAAACTACTGACAGCCGAGTGTGACCAAGTTTGCATGCCCTGCGGTAACACTGCACGGTCAGCTGTGGTTTGTTTACGTTTTTAGACTTTGCCGCAAAGTAAGAATTGAATTCTAAGCATAGAAAGGAGTTTAAACATTTAGCATTGGAGGCTTCTTACGTGGCGGAGGAGGAGTTTTCGGTCGTTTTCCATGATTCTGCGTTTTTGGTTTTCTTTAATCTTAAAAATTGTGGATTCCACAGATTTTCATCCTTTGTGGAGGCGGAAAGGGGCGTGGAAAAGTTTTGAAATACACTTGTGCTGATTTGACATCACAGGAGTTTGGATAGAAAGTTTGGTTGCTCTAGCTCTTACAGTCTGTGAGAACTAGGCGTCAAAAAATTCGAATGGGCAAAGCAGACGGGGTCGCGTGTGAGAGAGAGCGAGAGGGAACGATGACATTTGAAATGATTTTCTTCATTATAGCTATATTAATGATGCAATTTGATCCAGATTCAACACTCTGATAGAAATAGTCATCATCTATCATTGCCACACATGCCACACACCTTCGTCCTTTGTGCGGGTGGAAGGGGGCGGAGCGAAATTTTGAAATACACTTGGAGTAGTGTGATAACACAGGAGACTGGATACAAAATTTGGTTGCTATAGCTTTAATGGTCTCTGAGATATAGGCGCTAATGAAGACGGACAGACGGACAGACGGACGGACGGACAGACAGACATGGCTATGTCGACTCGGCTATTGATGCTGATCAAGAATATGGGGTCGGAAACGCTTCCTTCTGGGCGTTACACACATCCGTTATCACCACAAATCTAATATACCCCTATACTCTTCGAGTACCGGGTATAATAAAAATAAAAATAAAGTGCTATCTCCAAGTGCGGTGCCCCTACGGTTCAACCCGTTAGCTCCCAAAAAGCTCCGTCCCGCGATTTTTTTTGTTTTGTTTTGGTGTTATAATCTTTTTTTGCAGCCACAGTCCCCAGCGCAAGATCTTTCGGTGTTGGACCCTGGCTCTTCATATGCATGTGAGTAACAAAAATTTAGAGCTTTGGAGCAATGGGCTCAAATTAACTTTTGTTGCTTATGCTTCCGTATGCTTACTTAAGCTTAATCTTACTTAAGATTACTTTATATTACCATTATACATATAAAAATTTGTCTACTCCCTTAATATATTATAACACATATCACACATATAACGTTTACATATCGACTTAGTCTTACTCCTTATACAATTATACCTTTTTAGCTATTTAGTGAAGGCTAAAAATTAATACAAATGAAGTCCCATAACAATTTTCCCCTTTTCAATCTGAATAAAAGTAGTTAAGGTAAAATGCATGTGACGCCCAGCGTCATATCCAACAGCGCCAGCGCTACAACATAGCTGACCGACATTCCTAAGTAACTTATAAAACAACTTAAGGTATTCGATTCCAAAATACGTGCCAAAACCACCAGTGGGACCAACACAAGACAGTAAACGGTCACACTAGCCAACGATCATGCCAGTGTGACCGGAGCACGATCGCCAACGGCCACACTATAAGCTGAAACCCAGAACGCGTAACGATCCAAGGCAGGCGCTAGCCCTAACTCCACGGGCCAACAGCTGACTTTCAGGAATAAACGGAGCATCGCCAGCTCGATTCGGGGCAGTCCATCCGGACTCGCCAGCTCGGTAGTTCAACTCTGAACAGCCTGAGAGTCACTTCTCACCAATTTTACAACGGTGCTCGTACCAAAGGTAAAGCTCGGCTTTCCACTTGCCTGTTTCAATACATTTTCCTCCCGTTTAATACCTTTCCTCGTCCTGATCCACCTATCCACAGAGAGTCCATTCGTCTCCCCAGAGAGTATTACCCTCTGCCACTAAATCGTCTCCACAGAGAGTATTTACCTCTGCAACCACTCGTCTCCCCAGAGAGTATTCACCTCTGTCACTAAATCGTCTGCACAGAGAGTATTCACCTCTGCCACCAGTCGTCTCCCCAGAGAGTATTCCCCTCTGTCACTAAATCGTCTCCCCAGAGAGTATTCACCTCTGCAACCATTCGTCCCCTCAGAGAGTGTTCACCTCTGCCAGAAGCCTTCGCTTTAGAGTGTATTTACCTCTGCCACGATCCTTCCCACAGGGTGCGCCCTACCGCGACAACCCTCGCTCACTCCGAGTACACCTCGGGAGTACCTCTCGGCCTGTCTCGCCGGGACCGACGACCAACCACGACCTGCACGCAGAAAACAGCCACGTGCGGTCGAGTAGCCAAGCTAGAAGGAAGACCCCTACCGGAGGCCCGGTACCACCCATCCAAACATTCCTGAGTACAATTAAGAACAATAAAGAAAACTTTTATATACTGCTTAACCCTACGCCTTATTCTTGAACAAGAGAGCATTTATTATAGCTACCACACCAAGAAACTAACCACATTTCTGTGAACCCCGGCACGACGAGCATACCCCGGCCAAAGAACGTCACATGCACTAGCACTTATTTTTTTGTTGGACCCATGCCCGACCTGAAGCAGCGCCCTGACCCATGAACGGTTTTGGGAGGGATCCCTGAGGATGAGTTGGAATATGAGGGATCATGGTAGGGTGGGCATCCGTGCAGATTTGCACCTGCAGCACAAGACTGAGCATCGTCTTCTTTTTTTTGTGTGTCCGTTTAATAGATGAGTCGTTCTTTTCGTTTCCTTCAGTTGCTGTACCGAACCCTTCCCCCTCAGCTAACTTTCCTTTAGTACGCTATTTTCCTTATTAATTCAAAAACAGTGAGCACAATAACCGGCGGCTTTTTCCCAATAACCCACCCCAGCTTACCAGAGAAAGGCCGGAAGCAAGCGCGTACCCCGTCGAGTTATGCAAACACCTCCTCACAGGTTATATGTTACAAAAGTTAACGACTTGAGCATTACCTTTTTGCCTAATCTACATATGTTTCAACTCTCATATTTCTACTATCTCTAACGAACCCAAAGGAGTCCTAGGATTTGTCAAAAGATGGTCTAAGGAATTTGCTGACCCATATACTACGAAACTTCTGTACGTTTCTCTGGTCCGGATATGCTCGAATCAGTACAAAAACCGTTCCTCATGTTTGCTCTCCGCGGACTCAATTGGGACCCTTCGATCCATCTCCCTTCTTATGAAAGTAGGTTGCGCCAAATTAACCTCCACTCTCTTAAATCCCGTAGAATCTGCCATGGAGTTCTCTTCCTCCATAAGCTTCTCTCTGGTGAGGTCGAATCGACTGCCCTCATCAGCCTTATTAGTATTGCTGTCCCTTCCCGCCCGACTAGGCATTACTTTCCTCTTCATCTCCAACTCTGTCTTTCTAACTACTCTGATAATGAATCTTTCCGTATCTTTTGCCGAAACTATAACCTATTTCTCCATCGGTTTGCCTTTGATACTAGTTCTAATAAGGTCAAAATTATCTTAATGAATAACTTAATTTAAATAGCTCTTAAGCCGAAGACCTTTGCAGCCAGCGCTTTAGATATTAATTTAGTGTTAATTTAAATTAAAGCTAACTATTATAAATAAATAAATAGCTCTAATTGGGAATTGTTCGGCTACCGGCTTTTCTATAACCTAAATTTGGCTGTTGGTGGGACCATATCGGCTATTGATTCAATAACCAGCCCCACCGGGTCAGAGTATTTGCCTTAGTCCTTTCGATTAATTAGTTGACATGTAATTTTACCCTTACAGTAAAACTGTAAATTGTTAAACTTTAAACAACATTAAACAATAAAAAATATTAATCTTTAAAAATACCTTTAGCTGTTTTTACACATATTCACAAACAATACCTTAAACGACGCCTAATTAAAACAAAAATACAATACCAAAATATAATTTTTATTTTTTTAAACGAAAGGGAACTTTGTGTCCTGCGCCATTTTCTTTATACCCGTTACTCGTTACGCGATCTTACGATTTATGTAAGTTATGCAATATATAGGTTCCCAAAAAGGGTCAGTCTGAATTTGTACCAAAAAAAATTAAGTCGAGCCTTTTGGGAGATTTTGTATAAATTAGATGTTATCCGTTTCCATTTTTCCTTACATCAGAGCTCGCAATAATTAGGCTCTGTCGCGCTTGTTGTCAGTAAAAAGGAATTTGTCCAATGCGTTTTATCAACGAGCGTTTTTGTTCGCTCGCTCGGCTCATCTGCTCAGTCGGTTCCTTTTAAGCCTAGTATTCAGTTCGGAAAATACGTTTTCAAGCAAAACGTGCAATAGCAAACTACTGACAGCCGAGTGTGACCAAGTTTGCATGCCCTGCGGTAACACTGCACGGTCAGCTGTGGTTTGTTTACGTTTTTAGACTTTGCCGCAAAGTAAGAATTGAATTCTAAGCATAGAAAGGAGTTTAAACATTTAGCATTGGAGGCTTCTTACGTGGCGGAGGAGGAGTTTTCGGTCGTTTTCCATGATTCTGCGTTTTTGGTTTTCTTTAATCTTAAAAATTGTGGATTCCACAGATTTTCATCCTTTGTGGAGGCGGAAAGGGGCGTGGAAAAGTTTTGAAATACACTTGTGCTGATTTGACATCACAGGAGTTTGGATAGAAAGTTTGGTTGCTCTAGCTCTTACAGTCTGTGAGAACTAGGCGTCAAAAAATTCGAATGGGCAAAGCAGACGGGGTCGCGTGTGAGAGAGAGCGAGAGGGAACGATGACATTTGAAATGATTTTCTTCATTATAGCTATATTAATGATGCAATTTGATCCAGATTCAACACTCTGATAGAAATAGTCATCATCTATCATTGCCACACATGCCACACACCTTCGTCCTTTGTGCGGGTGGAAGGGGGCGGAGCGAAATTTTGAAATACACTTGGAGTAGTGTGATAACACAGGAGACTGGATACAAAATTTGGTTGCTATAGCTTTAATGGTCTCTGAGATATAGGCGCTAATGAAGACGGACAGACGGACAGACGGACGGACGGACAGACAGACATGGCTATGTCGACTCGGCTATTGATGCTGATCAAGAATATGGGGTCGGAAACGCTTCCTTCTGGGCGTTACACACATCCGTTATCACCACAAATCTAATATACCCCTATACTCTTCGAGTACCGGGTATAATAAAAATAAAAATAAAGTGCTATCTCCAAGTGCGGTGCCCCTACGGTTCAACCCGTTAGCTCCCAAAAAGCTCCGTCCCGCGATTTTTTTTGTTTTGTTTTGGTGTTATAATCTTTTTTTGCAGCCACAGTCCCCAGCGCAAGATCTTTCGGTGTTGGACCCTGGCTCTTCATATGCATGTGAGTAACAAAAATTTAGAGCTTTGGAGCAATGGGCTCAAATTAACTTTTGTTGCTTATGCTTCCGTATGCTTACTTAAGCTTAATCTTACTTAAGATTACTTTATATTACCATTATACATATAAAAATTTGTCTACTCCCTTAATATATTATAACACATATCACACATATAACGTTTACATATCGACTTAGTCTTACTCCTTATACAATTATACCTTTTTAGCTATTTAGTGAAGGCTAAAAATTAATACAAATGAAGTCCCATAACAATTTTCCCCTTTTCAATCTGAATAAAAGTAGTTAAGGTAAAATGCATGTGACGCCCAGCGTCATATCCAACAGCGCCAGCGCTACAACATAGCTGACCGACATTCCTAAGTAACTTATAAAACAACTTAAGGTATTCGATTCCAAAATACGTGCCAAAACCACCAGTGGGACCAACACCAGACAGTAAACGGTCACACTAGCCAACGATCATGCCAGTGTGACCGGAGCACGATCGCCAACGGCCACACTATAAGCTGAAACCCAGAACGCGTAACGATCCAAGGCAGGCGCTAGCCCTAACTCCACGGGCCAACAGCTGACTTTCAGGAATAAACGGAGCATCGCCAGCTCGATTCGGGGCAGTCCATCCGGACTCGCCAGCTCGGTAGTTCAACTCTGAACAGCCTGAGAGTCACTTCTCACCAATTTTACAACGGTGCTCGTACCAAAGGTAAAGCTCGGCTTTCCACTTGCCTGTTTCAATACATTTTCCTCCCGTTTAATACCTTTCCTCGTCCTGATCCACCTATCCACAGAGAGTCCATTCGTCTCCCCAGAGAGTATTACCCTCTGCCACTAAATCGTCTCCACAGAGAGTATTTACCTCTGCAACCACTCGTCTCCCCAGAGAGTATTCACCTCTGTCACTAAATCGTCTGCACAGAGAGTATTCACCTCTGCCACCAGTCGTCTCCCCAGAGAGTATTCCTCTCTGTCACTAAATCGTCTCCCCAGAGAGTATTCACCTCTGCAACCATTCGTCCCCTCAGAGAGTGTTCACCTCTGCCAGAAGCCTTCGCTCCAGAGTGTATTTACCTCTGCCACGATCCTTCCCACAGGGTGCGCCCTACCGCGACAACCCTCGCTCACTCCGAGTACACCTCGGGAGTACCTCTCGGCCTGTCTCGCCGGGACCGACGACCAACCACGACCTGCACGCAGAAAACAGCCACGTGCGGTCGAGTAGCCAAGCTAGAAGGAAGACCCCTACCGGAGGCCCGGTACCACCCATCCAAACATTCCTGTGTACAATTAAGAACAATAAAGAAAACTTTTATATACTGCTTAACCCTACGCCTTATTCTTGAACAAGAGAGCATTTATTATAGCTACCACACCAAGAAACTAACCACATTTCTGTGAACCCCGGCACGACGAGCATACCCCGGCCAAAGAACGTCACATGCACTAGCACTTATTTTTTTGTTGGACCCATGCCCGACCTGAAGCAGCGCCCTGACCCATGAACGGTTTTGGGAGGGATCCCTGAGGATGAGTTGGAATATGAGGGATCATGGTAGGGTGGGCATCCGTGCAGATTTGCACCTGCAGCACAAGACTGAGCATCGTCTTCTTTTTTTTGTGTGTCCGTTTAATAGATGAGTCGTTCTTTTCGTTTCCTTCAGTTGCTGTACCGAACCCTTCCCCCTCAGCTAACTTTCCTTTAGTACGCTATTTTCCTCATTAATTCAAAAACAGTGAGCACAATAACCGGAGGCTTTTTCCCAATAACCCACCCCAGCTTACCAGAGAAAGGCCGGAAGCAAGCGCGTACCCCGTCGAGCTATGCAAACACCTCCTCACAGGTTATATGTTACAAAAGTTAACGACTTGAGCATTACCTTTTTGCCTAATCTACATATGTTTCAACTCTCATATTTCTACTATCTCTAACGAACCCAAAGGAGTCCTAGGATTTGTCAAAAGATGGTCTAAGGAATTTGCTGACCCATATACTACGAAACTTCTGTACGTTTCTCTGGTCCGGATATGCTCGAATCAGTACAAAAATCGTTCCTCATGTTTGCTCTCCGCGGACTCAATTGGGACCCTTCGATCTATCTCCCTTCTTATGAAAGTAGGTTGCGCCTAATTAACCTCCACTCTCTTAAATCCCGTAGAATCTGCCATGGAGTTCTCTTCCTCCATAAGCTTCTCTCTGGTGAGGTCGAATCGACTGCCCTCATCAGCCTTATTAGTATTGCTGTCCCTTCCCGCCCGACTAGGCATTACTTTCCTCTTCATCTCCAACTCTGTCTTTCTAACTACTCTGATAATGACTCTTTCCGTATCTTTTGCCGAAACTATAACCTATTTCTCCATCGGTTTGCCTTTGATACTAGTTCTAATAAGGTCAAAATTATCTTAATGAATAACTTAATTTAAATAGCTCTTAAGCCGAAGACCTTTGCAGCCAGCGCTTTAGATATTAATTTAGTGTTAATTTAAATTAAAGCTAACTATTATAAATAAATAAATAGCTCTAATTGGGAATTGTTCGGCTACCGGCTTTTCTATAACCTAAATTTGGCTGTTGGTGGGACCATATCGGCTATTGATTCAATAACCAGCCCCACCGGGTCAGAGTATTTGCCTTAGTCCTTTCGATTAATTAGTTGACATGTAATTTTACCCTTACAGTAAAACTGTAAATTGTTAAACTTTAAACAACATTAAACAATAAAAAATATTAATCTTTAAAAATACCTTTAGCTGTTTTTACACATATTCACAAACAATACCTTAAACGACGCCTAATTAAAACAAAAATACAATACCAAAATATAATTTTTTTTTTTTTAAACGAAAGGGAACTTTGTGTCCTGCGCCATTTTCTTTATACCCGTTACTCAGTCAGAATCTATGTATATGCGATCTTACGATTTATGTAAGTTATGCAATATATTTTATATATTATAGGTTCCCAAAAAGGGTCAGTCTGAATTTGTACCAAAAAAAATTAAGTCGAGCCTTTTGGGAGATTTTGTATAAATTAGATGTTATCCGTTTCCATTTTTCCTTACATCAGAGCTCGCAATAATTAGGCTCTGTCGCGCTTGTTGTCAGTAAAAAGGAATTTGTCCAATGCGTTTTATCAACGAGCGTTTTTGTTCGCTCGCTCGGCTCATCTGCTCAGTCGGTTCCTTTTAAGCCTAGTATTCAGTTCGGAAAATACGTTTTCAAGCAAAACGTGCAATAGCAAACTACTGACAGCCGAGTGTGACACTGCACGGTCAGCTGTGGTTTGTTTACGTTTTTAGACTTTGCCGCAAAGTAAGAATTGAATTCTAAGCATAGAAAGGAGTTTAAACATTTAGCATTGGAGGCTTCTTACGTGGCGGAGTAGGAGGACAACAATCAGACAAAAAGACAATCAGACTACGGGAACGAAATGGCAAGGGCCGATTTATTTACATTTTTTTTACCCTCTCTATGCATCTTAGCTGCCACAGAATCCCAAGCGCCTTTTATTGATATTGAAACAAAACGTTTCCTCTCCGCCTAATTCCAAATCAACTCCTTCTTCTCGCCACTCTTTTTAAGTTTAATAATTTCTTCGTCGCAAAGCTGCCCCAATTTTTTATACCCGGTACTCGAAGAGTATAGGGGTATATTAGATTTGTGCGGATAACGGTTGTGTGTAACGCACAGAAGGAAGCGTTTCCGACCCCATAAAGTATATATATTCTTGATCAGCATCAATAGCCGAGTCGATATAGCCATGTCTGTCTGTCCGTCCGTCCGTCTGTCCGTCTGTCCGTCTTCATTTGCGCCTATATCTCAGAGACCATTTAAGATAGAGCAACCAAGTTTTGTATCCAGTCTCCTGTGTGATCACACTACTCCAAATGTGTTGCAAAATTTCGCCCCGCCCCTTTCCGCCCGCACAAAGGACGAAAGTCTGTGGCGTACACAATGTTGAAGATACGAGAAAATTAAAAACGCAGAATCATAGAGAATGACCATTTCTATCACAGTGTTGAATCTGGATCAGATCGGATCATTATTATAGCAACAATGAAGAAAACCATTTCGAAAGTCATCATTCCCTCTCGCTCTCTCACACACGCGACCCCATCTGCTTTGCCCATTCGTATTTTTTGACGCCTAGTTCTCAGAGACTATAAGAGCTAGAGCAACCAAACTTTCTATCCAAGCTCCTGTGATACCGAACCAGCACGAGTTTGTTTTAAAATTTTGCCACGCCCCCTTCCGCCCCCACAAAAGACGAAAATCTGTGGAATCCACAATTTTTAAGATAAATGAAAACCAAAAACGCAGAATCATGAAAAAATACCATATCTACCAGATTACCGAATCTGGATCAGATCGGATCAATATTATGGCCAGAAGAAACAAATTAAATTTCAGTGGCTACGCAACGCCTGCCAAGCGCTGACTCATGCCCCCTCCCTCTCTCTCTCCTAAACACTTGTACGTCTCAAATATGTAGTTATACATGTCATGTAGAAATGTAGGCGCAGATATACAAAGCATATGTAAACAAAAATGGAAACAAGTATAAAAATTCCAAAAAATTTTTTAATTTTAAATATTATTTTCGTCCCTTTTGAGAACATATAATAAATTACATAAATCGTAGGCTCATAAATGTATGTATGTATATACTGACTGAGTACCGGGTATAAGGTAGAGCCGCGGCCTTTGCCGCGGCTCACAACGTTCCCTCTCGTTTTTTGTGTTTCTGTTAGCCATTTCTTGTCTGTTCATCATCTGATCTTGTTGTATTTGCACACGCATTCACGCAAGCTCAGTTTTAGCTGAATGCCAATAAAACTCTAGGGACACAATGACCATGAAATACTTTTCCAGCATATATCGGCGTCTTTGCTTGGTGACCTGAATACTACTTTCAAACTGACCCTAGCAAATGCATTTTGAGTTCAAAATTTTTTTATCGGTTTCATATGAATATCAACCCTGGTTCTGGCTTCTAGCACTTTTTTCGGATCTCGGCATGGCCCTTTACATTGTAACATACGACAATGCAATGACTCTTTTATTGTCCCCAAGTTACAGATTCGTGTATTACTCTCAACCCGAAACCAAAAAGCGAGAACACGAACGAAAAGAAAAAACAGGGTTGCTGCTCAGACACGGCACTTCCGTCTTATTATACCCGGTACTCGAAGATTATAGGGGTATATTAGATTTGTGGTGATAACGCATGTGTGTAACGCCCAGAAGGAAGCGTTTCCGATCACATAAAGTATATGTATATATTCTTGATCAGCATCAATAGCGGAGTCGATATATCCATGTCTGTCTGTCCGTCCGTCCGTCCGTCCGTCCGTCCGTCTGTCCGTTCGTCTGTCCGTCTTCATTAGCGCCTATATCCCAGAGACTATTAAAGATAGAGCAACCAAATTTTGTACCCAGTCTCCTGTGTTATCATACTACTCCAAGTGTATTTCAAAATTTCGCCTCGCCCGTCGGATTTGAGAAAACTAAAACGCAGAGTCATAGAAAATGGCCATTTCTATCAGAGTGTTGAATCTGGATCAGATCGGATCATTAACATAGCCACAATGAAGAAAACCATTTACAAAGTCATCGTTCCCTCTCGCTCTCTCTCACACGCGACCCCGTCTGCTTTGCCCAATCGTCTTTTTTTACGCCTAGTTCTCAGAGACTATAAGAGCTAGAGCAACCAAACTCCTCTGATATCACTTCAATCAAGTGTATTTCAATATTTTGACACGCCCCCTTCCGCCCCCACAAAGGACGAAAATATGTGGAATCCACAATAGTACGGCTCCTAGACCGTTCTTTAAAATCGGGATACGTTAGTAAAACGTCTAGGAAGACAATATATTTTTCAGTTTCGAAAATGTTTGGGAACAGTTCTATTCTCACTTTTCGTGAGTGGTTCTTGCTGATGTTTACATTTTCGCCTTTGAGTGCGTCCGTAAGGGGCCTGGCTTTCTTTTATGAGGCATCGATAATAGCTTGCAAGCCCTAGAAATGATCTAAGGTCGAAAAGTGTGAGTGGGGTCGGGAAGTTTGATATTGTTTGTACCTTCTCGGGTGAGGTTGTTATCCCGCCTCTGGACACAATCCCAAGTACTATACGATAGTTTAAAAAAACTTGGACTTTTCCTGGGACACTCTCATACCTGCGTCGTGAAAACTTTTAAGGACCCATATCATGATCTTCCTTTGTCTCGGAAAATATAATCACGTCTTATTATTGTCGCCCTATTTTCTTCAAATATGCGAAGGAGTTTCCTGAATTTATTGAATCCAAGAGTGCAAAAAAACATTTACGGTTAAGTTTGACTTTATGCACTCTTCTTCTTGTGTATGTGGCCCGCTTCAACTCTGTTCGATACTTCTGAGTTCTATTCCACGAAAGTTAAAAAACTACCGAAATTTTGTGTATTTTTTAAACTTTCTAATTTAATAAGTATTTCAGTTATATTCAGACAAAAAAACATTAAGATTGAACATTCTTTTCAGATAAAGGACGATAGATGAAGGAGGATATGGATCCTTAAAAGATCGAAGATCGGTTGTTTAAATCGCTCAATATTCTGTTTGAATTTGTTGAAATTTCGTAAATATTGTCTATAGCAAATATTAAAAATTAACCTCAAAAAATCACCCAAAAATAAGAATTTCAATTTTATATATTTAAATTAGATAATTGAATAAAAACAACTAAAAATGCCATAAAATCATTGAAATTGTTCGGAGCAGAACGACGTAAATTAAGTTAAAGTAAATGCCATCGAGCACAATTGTTTGTTTGTTTTGCCTTCTATGTTATCTGCCTCCATAAGCGCTCTCGCACTCTGAGTTTATCTGCTAGCGCTCTTTCTTGAGATCAGAGCTTTCGGCCGCTGCAGCGGGGCCGCGATGATGAAGAAGTTCAGTGCAGCTCCGATCACCAACAAACAATAAAGCATTACTTGATGATTTTTAGCAAACCCAAACTAGTGCCTTATTAATTTAAATATTGGAATACAGGTGATATATTCGATATCTACCTCTAACATTTTGGTGACCCCGACGTGATCTGGAGCCTGTACCGCGATTTAATAATTAAATTGTCGATATCGTTCGGGCAATTTATTATTCGGTCAAGCTGTTTGTGCAAAATATCGGTGCCAATCACATAAAACAAACACAACAAATACATACATGCAAACGTACTGCAGTGATATCCAGTGACATTGTGCATTGCCGGCATTCGGGTGCAAAGTTCGTTTCATATATGTGTTTATATGCAGATAAAATCGGTCTCATAACTGAGTGAAAGAGCCCAACCAAGAAACGGTTTCATTGCGCGTGTATAAGTGCAAGCGCAGTGCAAAGCCCTCAGAAGTTGAGGCAAAGGCAGAACGAAAAATAAACCGTTTGTTTGTCGACGCTTGGTTTTTGCGGCTTGCCGGCGCATACAGGGTGTTTTATTGTTCACCTCGCAAAACTGCTTATAGTGCCCCCCCTTTTTTCTGTGTATAAGCCCTGATCTTGTGGCGTGCATAATGGCTGAAAATCAAGATATTGTTCATGATCTGACGGCTGCGCCTAGTGATGTGGACTTTTACAGGGCAAAAACAAGGTCTATCCAGCGGCAGCTCGTCGAGATGAACAAATCCTTAACGGAGGAGTCCATCCTTCAGTTGGACGAAGCTGACCTGCGTGCGCGATTAAAGCACCACGAAGTAATGTGCTCCGAGTTCAATGCCGCACAGAGCAACTTGGAAAGGCTCGATCTCACGGTGCTCGACGGTGACGCGCGGTCCGAGTTCGCGAAAGTTTTCCTGCAGATCGATGCGAAACTAAATCGCGAGCTAGCAGCACAGCAGAAGGTGATAAGCGCGAACTCAACCAGCTGGCCTCATCAATTCGCTGGAGAAGGTTCGCTCAGCACATCAACTCGGAGGTCGAGGCTGCCGCACATAGAATTGGCTCGTTTTGGAGGGGACTACGCAGACTGGCCAAACTTCATCGCGATGTTTAAGACGGTGGTGGACAGCGAGCAAGAGCTAAGTAGCTTGGTAAAGTTTCAGTATCTTCGTGCTAGCCTAGACGGCGTAGCACTGGAAACCATACGTTTAATCGAACTGTCTGATTTGAACTATGGGATTGCATTAGAACTGCTCACTAATCGTTTTGACAATAAATACCATCATTTTCAGGCACACGTAAAGGCGATATTTGGGTTGCAAGGTGTTGAGATGGGATCTGCGAGGAGTCTTCGGCAACTCAGCGACAAGATAAATGCTCACCTGCGAGCGATTCGGACTTTGGCATCAACTGAGGAAATTTTGGATGGATTTCTCATTCACATTGTGATGCATAGGCTGGACACCAGGACCCGGGAAAAATGGGAAGAAGACTTGCCGTCCCACAAGCTGTTGACATGGAAATCCCTTGCTTCGTTTCTGGAGAAGCGATGCCGGTTGATGGAGAACCAGGAAAATGACTTGGTAATCGAAACACCAAGCCATCAGGTGGGAGAAAAACAGCACAAGCGTAGTCAGAATGTACTCATTGCTTCTCCTAATAATGAAACTATTTCTGGATGTAGATTTTGCGGCGGAAGGGACCACATCATAACCAATTGCGGCATGTTCCTTAATTTGTCCCCTACTCTGCGCTATAAGGAAGCAAAGAGAATGCATCTCTGCCTCAATTGTTTGCGCAAGGGTCACGGCTTGCAGCAGTGTAAATCTGGAAGTTGCAAGCAGTGTCGTATGAAACATCATACGTTGCTCCACAAGGCTCAAAGCCCGGTTCCATCCGCAGTCATTGCTGCAGACGTGAACCTCCCGCCATCGCAATCATCAGCGTTAGTGTCATGCTCAGCCTCTCCACCGTACCCTCCACCTATTCCCAATATCTCGAATGACTACGTGTTGCTAGCTACAGCCATCGTTTTGGTTAAAAATCGTGTTGGAACGCTCGTCCCATGTCGGGCAATATTGGATTCCGCATCGCAGCTAAATTTTATTACGTCTCGTTTGGCTGGTCATTTGCAGCTAAAACATCGGCACTCGCCTATTTCGATATCTGGCATTGGAGAATCTCTTAGTTCGAATAAGGCTGTGGAAGTCGTCATGCAGTCTCAGTATGGCAGCTACAGTTCCTCATTCACGGCGGTCGTAACTAGGGTCATCACTAACTATCAGCCGCACTACGATATTAATGCTGCAGAATGGGACGTACCGAAGAATATAAATTTAGCTGACCCTTGGTTTTTTAGATCTCAGCGAATCGATCTGCTGTTAGGTGCTGGTATATTTTTTGATTTGCTCAGTGCTGGGCAACTGCATTTGGCTGATACGCTGCCATCGCTCCAGAACACCAAACTTGGTTGGATTGTCTCTGGAGGGATGCCTCGCACCACTAACAATCGAGTTACTCTGGCAACGGCAACAGGAACCCACGCACCAAAGAAAGACGAGGATTTTTTGTCGGATGCTGTAAAGCGGTTTTGGGAGCTTGAAAATTGTTACTTATCAGAGGCAGCTGCATCGAGTGAGGACCTACTTTGCGAGCGTTTATTCAAGGAAAACTCCTCTCGTTTGGAAAATGGTCAATTTTCCGTTCGACTCTTAGCTAATGCTGGGTTTGAGGCCCTTGGCGACTCATTCTGTCTCGCTCTTCGTCGTTTCAAAGGTCTGGAGAAAAGGCTGTCAAAAAACCTCCCGCTGAAGGCTCAATATAGCGCGTTCCTTCAAGAATACCTGGATTTAGGGCACATGTCATTGGCTTCCAGAACCATAAAGTTGCCACAGTTTTTCTTGCCGCATCATTGCGTGCAAAAACTCGACAGCAGCAGTACGAAACAACGTGTTGTTTTTGATGAATCTGCAAAGACCACATCTGGGCGCTCCCTCAATGACTTATTGCTGGCTGGCCCAACGATTCAGCCAAAAATATTTAACATACTGCTTCGGTTTAGGTTCTTCAGGATTGCACTTTGTGGAGACATCTGCAAGATGTATCGCTGTGTACGGATTTCACACCCGGATGAATATTTGCAATGCATTCTGTGGCGCGAAAGGCCTACTGATGAAATCCAGATTTACAAGCTAGAGACCGTTACGTATGGAACAAAGCCCGCTGCTTTTTTGGCAATTCGTGCCATGCACCAACTATCGTACGATGAGGAGGCATTATTTCCTATAGGAGCCCCAGTCGTGAGAAGGGATTTCTACGTAGACGATCTCATATCCGGCGGGGACACCATTGAGGAAGTTAATGTGATCCGTCGTCAAGTAAAAGAGCTCCTGCAAGGAGGACAATTTCCTATACGCAAATGGTGCTCCAATGAGCCTGGAGTGCTTGAAGAGGAGCCTGCGGAGGACAGGGAAAAGCTGCTTAAGTTCCATGATGGAACAGACATAGCGAAGGCCTTGGGACTCGTATGGGATCCCAACTCGGATAACCTACTGTTCAATTTTTTGAAGATCATGCCAGAAGGCCCACCCACCAAGCGTACTGTCCTGTCTTCTATAGCCAGATTTTATGATCCGCTCGGTTTGATAGCACCTATTCTAGCCAAGGCCAAATTATTCTTGCAGAGTTTGTGAAAGGAGGACTTAGGATGGGATAATGCACTGCCTGAGCCTCTGTCGGTACTGTGGGCAAACTTGACGTCGCAATAACGCATCGTTCAAAATTTTAAATTTCCTTGTTATGTCATGCTGCAAAACTCATCCCTCCAATTGCACACATTCTGTGATGCAAGCATAGCCGCATATGGAGCTTGCGTTTACATAAGATCGAATATTCATGAGCATGTAGCATCTCGCTTGCTCTGCTCAAAGTCCAAGGTCTAAGTCGCATCTTCCTGTGATATGCACTGTTGGTCAGATTCAACTATTGTGTTGTCTTGGATACGTGAGGCCCCATCAAACTTTAACGGGCTTGTCTCCAACAGAATTGCGCAGATCCAGGAGTTGACCAAGGAAATGAAGTGGCATCACGTTCCAACGGATCTGAACCTAGCAGATGTCGTATCGAGGGGATGCTCTCCAGAGGAGCTCTTAGATTTGGAATTGTGGTTAAATGGACCATCATACCTTTTATCGGACTCTTCAGAATGGCCTACTCAGGCTCCACAAATTTTAGACCTACCGAAGCGCCGACAGAATGCATTGGTTGGATCATGTGTAAGGGACTTCTCATGTGACAGCAAGTACACAAGCTCGTTTGGCAAGCTACAAGGTGTCTTTGGATATATTTATCGTTTTATCTCCCTTCAAAGCAAGGAGTACGTTCGGTCTGGTGCCATGCTCACTGTGCAGGACCTTACCGGCGGTACTCGTCTTTTGATAAAGAGTATCCAGCAAGTTAATTTCTCGGAGGAGCTCGCTGCACTCAAAGCCAACAGGGCACTTCCTGCCAAGAGCAAGTTGCTTTCATTGCGCCCGATGCTCGGTGGTGACGGACTGCTCCGTGTAGGCGGAAGGCTACAAAATTCAAATATGGTTTACGATGCAAAGCATCCAATATTGCTGCCAAAGGGTCATCCGGTCACGAAGGCAATTATAACTTTCTATCATGAAAGGTTTTTGCATGCTGGTCCACAGGCTTTACTTGCATCGCTTCGTCAAAAATATTGGCCCGTTGGAGGGCGAAAACTAGTTGCAAGCGTCACTAGCAAATGCGTACGGTGTTTTCGGGCAAAGCCAAGCTTGGCTGAGCACGTGATGGGAGACTTGCCAACGGATCGCGTCCGACCGAACCCCGCATTCCACACGACTGGAATCGATTTTTGTGGGCCTTTCTATCATAAGGCTGATGTTCGAAACAGGCCACCCTGCAAATGCTACATTGCAATATTTGTTTGTTTTTCAACAAAGGCCACGCATTTGGAGGTCGTCAAGGATCTAACTACAGCCTCATTCATCGCAGCGTTAAGACGCTTCATCAGCCTAAGGGGCAAGCCGCGGACCTTGTGGACGGATAACGCAACCAATTTCGTGGGTGCAAGAAATGAGCTACTGGAGCTCAAGGAGCTTTTCAACAACGAGCCAACCGTCTCCGACATCGCTTCATCTTGCCTAAACGATGAAATCGACTGGAAATTTATCCCTCCTCGTTCTCCTCACTTTGGCGGGCTATGGGAGGCGGCTGTCAAGTCGGCAAAACACCACTTCTATCGAGTCGTTGGCGCAACAGTGCTGACTCTTGAAGAGCTTCGCACTCTCGTATATGAGATTTCTGCCATTCTTAACTCTCGACCACTTTATCCAATTTCAGAAGACCCTGACAGTCTAGATGTGCTTACTCCAGCTCACTTTCTAAAAGGCTCGAGCTTCACTACGTTTCCAGAACCGGACATCACACATCTCAACGCTAGCCGTCTAAATCGTTGGCAGCAGGTGTCATAAATGCAACAAAACTTCTGGCGAAAGTGGAGCATGGAGTATCTGTCTTTGTTGCAAGAGAGGACCAAGTGGAGAGACTCTACGTCAAACATAAGGATTGGAAGTGTTGTCCTTTTAAAGGATGAAAACTTGCCACCCCTCAAATAGCTGCTTGGCCGTGTCGAGGAGGCCATTCCAGGCAAGGATGGAATCATCAGAGTCGCAAAGGTTCGAACAGCGACGGGTCTAATGAAGAGAGCCGTTGCGAAACTAGCCGTCCTGCCCGTCGATATTGGATCAATTGAAAGCCATGTTCTTTCAACAGGGGGAGGATGTTCGGAGCAGAACGACGTAAATTAAGTTAAAGTAAATGCCATCGAGCACAATTGTTTGTTTGTTTTGCCTTCTATGTTATCTGCCTCCATAAGCGCTCTCGCACTCTGAGTTTATCTGCTAGCGCTCTTTCTTGAGATCAGAGCTTTCGGCCGCTGGAGCGGGGCCGCTATGATGAAGAAGTTCAGTGCAGCTCCGATCACCAACAAACAATAAAGCGTTACTTGATGATTTTTAGCAAACCCAAACTAGTGCCTTATTAATTTAAATATTGGAATACAGGTGATATATTCGATATCTACCTCTAACAGAAATTATACAACATTTTTAGTTATGATTAAAAACAAACGTTTTTAATTTTAACATTACAGGTAAAATATCCTTGAAAATATTTCTTAACTTTGGCTTGAATATTAAAGCAGCACGGATACCTGGCACTCTTGACGAACATTCATTTTAAAGCTTGAGAAGTTTTCTATGTTTTCTGCTTTTTACATTTTTGAAATCGCTTCATTAGTTTAAACGATAAGCTAAATGAGCAAAGGCCCTACTGTGCGTGGTTGAAAATAATTGGTATTTTAATTGCAACACAAAGGTATTGCTAGGGCCAGCCGCTAAATAATTGCCCTAAATTAAAACCCTATGTTACTAGTTTATAGATTCGCCAATATTTATCAATGCACTGCAAACGCTAACGTTCGGCAGCGCTGCTACGCTCTCTCTCTCTCTCTGTAAAAGGGCGCTCGGCACCTGTTTCTTCGGATCTAACTGGCTTGGCCGACGGTGCCCAGATTCAGTAATCTGCTAACCTTTCTGCGCATCGGTTGCAATTTTTATCTCGTTTTGCACATTTATCTGGCCGAGAAAAGAGCAAGCAATCGGCTTCCGCTAGCCGCCAGTGTAAATAAACTGTTAAATTGTTATATTTGAAACAACTCTTGTTATTATTCTGGATAAAAATAGGTGCCAAAAGAGCTTGGCATCTCAAACATTGGTGACACCGACGTGATTAAAGACATTGGCTAATCGCGTTTCGTGTAAAAACATTTAAATTGAACAATATATTTGGTTCTGTGCAGTTTAACCACAAACAAATACATTTGTGCAGAATAAAATCGGTTTATGTGCAAATTCAGTGAGAGTGCGGTCGTCTGAGATTCCGTTAGTTAATCGTCGAATCTCTCATTCTATGCTCAGCCGCGGACACGGTTATTGACTTTTCGTATCTCTCATTCTCGCTCCAGCTTCTGTGCACCGTCGCATAATCGTCAAGTTGTGCAAAGGCACAACTGCAGCCACGGTTTCGACTTTTCGTGTCTTCACTCTCTCCTACTCGATTCTGTACGCCGTCGCTTAAACGGGTATCTCGTTATCTCTTCGTTGTTTTGTTGCATTTCGCACCGTTAAACATGGACAGTTATCCGAATACAGGCACAGGCTGAATTATTGTGATAGCTAATAACAGGCTGAGTCTCTATAAACGTAAAGTTCAGTCTTTATACGATCGAATAAGCGGGCTTGGCAACTCATTCGCGGACAAGAAAATCGATAATTTATCCGCCGTGCAAATCGACGTTCACATCGACATGCTGGCTGAAATTCGAGAGGAATTTAATAAGGCCCAAAATGAACTGGAAGCGCTCAATCAAGACGAGATTGGGGGTGAGATGCGCAACAACTTTGATACGCTGTTCATAGCGTTGAAAGCTGAGCTACTGGCTGCTCTCGAACTATGCAACTCGCGCGCTGTTGTCAATTCGACTACCCTACCAAACCATTCTGGACATAGTACCATCATCATGGCTCACAAGCAGCGACTTTCTGAGCCTAAGATCCTGGGAGTTTTCGGATGCAGTCAATTTGCATATGCGTGCTTTGCAGACATTGAGAACTGATTTGGAGATATCCAATTGAATGATAATCAACATGCTACTGCAGAAGTTGGACGCTAAGATGCAAGTGAAATGATAAGAACCCACAACTAAAGTCTCCCCAGATATTTCTCCTCCAGATCTAACCCCAACCAGACGCTATTTCAGCCACGCAGGATTCTGTTAGCAGTTCGCCTTCCCCTGCTTCTACCTCTCTTGCTGCCCAAGGTCTTCACTCCGCTGTTGTGCTTCTGGCTACCGCTGTGGTTCTCGTTAAAAATTTTTGTCCTGCCATACTAGATTCAGGATCACAACTTCATCTCATCACATCCAGGTTCGCCCATCAGCTTCAGTTTAAGAGAACTCAATCGTCTGCACTTGCCTCTGGGCTCGGCGATACCAGCGTGGCTACTGAGGGATCCACCGTGAACATTTATATGCGTTCTCGCACAGCTGATTATACAACTACGCTTACTGCTCTTAAAGCCCCAGAGCATTCTATAGCGAGATTCCATCCAGTCCGAGATTCAGGTCTACACGTTAGAAACCGTCACATATGTCACTAGGGCTGCATCATTTTTAGCAGTTCGCGCAATGCACCAACTGGCCATTGACGAGGGTGAGTCCTACCCTCTTGGCTCAGCTGCTCTGCGGCAAGATTTTTACGTGGATGATCTCATCTCGGGCGGCAGCTCTGTCGCTGAGGTCATGGAAAAGATGCATCAAACCTCCGCCATACTGTCTTGCGGTAATTTTAAGCTCAGGAAATGGTGCTCTAGCCATCAGGAAGTACTTGAAGGAACCCCTGAAGATGACAGAGAGAAATACTTAAGGTTTCATGATGGAAGTGATATAACGAAAACTCTTGGCTTAGCATGGGACCCATCATCAGATCAGCTGTTTTTTGCCTTGTCTGCGCTGGGATGATACGGGATGAGCCAGCCAAATTTTAAGTTTTCGTGGCAAATCGAGTGGCAGAAATTCAGGAGTTGACGGCAGGCATGGAATGGCGCTATGTTCCCACAACATGTTCCCTGCTGACGTTCTCTCTATCTATCTGTATCTAATTTGCGAATTCATTCTTTGGCATGCAGCGCACATTCGCCTACATGCATAAGTTTGTACGGCCGACGGTGCCCAAATTCAGTAATCTGCTAACCTCTCTGCGCATTGGTTGCATTTTTTATCTCGTTTTGGACATTTATCTGGCCGGGCAAAGAGCAGGTTATGGGCCCAGGCCGTTTAAAATAGAAAAAGGTCGGAGACACTGGTGTGTCCGAAATATTAATTCGTGTGTCAATTTAAGCAGGGTATTCGCTGTGTAATTTGTTCGACGAACATGTTTGGTTCGACAAAATTTTCGTCATTGGTGGTAGTGATTGCACATTTCATGTTCGATGTTTCGTTCGACAAAGAAAGAAACGATTCTATCTTGGCTGTATTAGCGCAAAAATCAAAAATATGCGGAACAAACATAAAATCCGGGTATAAATCCGGTCCATTTCACCACAAACAGATTATGAAGACGCAACTAGCAATGTGGATCAACAGGAAAGCTGCCCTGACGAAAGCGGTGATGATGAAGTCAATCTCATATACGGACCTGAAAGACCCCGTATTGTGCGCAAAGGTGCGCCTAGACTTAACGTCATGCAGGCAAAAGAAGAGATTGTAATTCCCGATAACCTGGAAGCTGCACTAAGTGACGAGTTTTCAGATGAATGGATGGCAGCTATGCAGTTTGAGTACGACTCGCTGATGCCACACAAAACCTGGTCATTGGTTGACCTGCCCCCGGGCAAGCAAGCTATCGGATGTAAGTGCGTGTACAATGTGAAGACCGCACCTGATGGCAATATCGATATGTTCAAGGCACCGATCAACCGTCATCAACTATGAACAAACATATTCGCCGGTAGTACGATATGCATCGATTCGTATGGTTATGGAACTGGCAGCGGAACTCGAGTTGCAAAAGCAACCTGAAATGTTCGTCAGCAAGAGATATCCAAGTCGTGTGGCTCAACTGAGCAATCCGGCAGAGAATGGAATGCTGTGCTGGGTAGGGCGCTGCAATGCTTGGGATTTGTTCCATGCATTAGGGAGCCTTGCTTGTAGGTAATCTATAAAGATAATCGTATTAATCTCGTTGCAGTATACGTAGATGACACTTTACTAGCAGGCAAGAGCAAAGACGATATGTATGCAATCAAACAATACATTGGAGAGGAAAGTAAGAAGCTTTGTACGCTTTGAGGTTGAGCGTCCCGAAAAAACTGTAGTGTGTTGTTTGTGTGTCAAACAAAATACATTGAAGCATTGCTGCACCAGTACGACATGACAAATTGCAGGACAGCTGCAACACCACTGGATGCGGTCTATCAGTTAGCATCTTCGGAAAACTTAAAGCTGGTCGACGCAACGAAATATCAAGCCCTCATCGGCAGTTTGATGTACTTGGCTGTTTGTACACGGCCTGATATTTTGCATTCCGTTTTCAAACTATCGCAGATGAACAAGAGGCCCACGGTCGAGCATGACACGGGAGCAAAGCATATCCTGCGATATTTGGCTAGAACAAAAGATGGGAAGCTGCAATACATCAAATCTGGTACTTCCATAGTGGGATACTCTGATGCAGACTGGGGAGGCCACATACCAGATAGAAAGTTCACTGGTCTTCCTGGCTGGTGCGGTATTTTTTTGGGAGTCGCATAAGCAAGCTCCTGTGGCACTTAGCAGCACTGAGGCGGAATACATGGCGCTGGCGGCAGCTTCAAAAGAGGCAGTTTATCTAAGAAGGCTGTTTTCCGAGTGATCGCCCAAGTGTACATTATGTTGCACAAAGAATTTGAGTAAGCACAAACATGTAAAATTGCTAGACATGATGGGATTGACATACATATTGACGGAAAAAAGCTGCCTTCGCCCTATCCTTCTCTGCTAACTGAATCTGATGAAGGACTGATTTTTTATTTCCATATTCGACAGAATAGTCGAAAATGTGGGGAGGGGATATTTATCATCAATCGTAATGTGATTCAGCTTTCTGAAATAAGTAACCAAGATACTGTCATGAGATCATTTTCGACCGTCACCTTTTTATTAACGATCCACGTCGGGTTATTATAAGGTGGCTTTGAGGGTCTGTTAATGCCATTCGCTAGAAGTTGCTTAACCTCTGCGTTGAAAATTCGGCAACGCCCATGGGATGCGGGTATTGTTTTGGGTATACCGGTTCCCCGTTTGTTCGTATAGTTGCTATATACTATAGTTGCTATAGGATAGTTTCTGAAGCATAATCCGTCTTTATTATATTTTTTGTAAGGTCAATCATTGCCTTTACTTTTTTAAGGAGGTCAAGGGGTATAATGCCGTCGAAGTCTTTCAATGTATTAATGATAAAAAAATAAGATTCGACTCGAAAGAGATGAATGAGACATTTTGTTTTGACAGTCGTTCTACCATGAATTGATTTGACCTGGAAAATATTTTCTACTGGTACAATATGTTTTAGCTCGGGGAGAGGCTTAATATAGTTCTTAGAAGCCCATGTGTCGATGAGCAACTTGACTGTGCGCTCTGCCAGTATTCGTGTGATAAAAAATTTCTTGGGACCATAGCGATGTTAACTCGAGTCCCTCCGCTCACTATACCTGAAGATGCCTACCACGACTTTATTGACGGCTTGTTTGACCTTTCTCTGTCCCAAGTTAACCATGTCCAAAACTCCTTGGGTTGACTGCTTAATCTGTGCTTTGTAACGGATTTGTTCAGAGCAGAATGACGAATATATTGTCTAAATTAAAGTAAAAGCCATCGAGCACAATTGTTTGTTTGCTTTTGCCTATAATGTTATCTGCCTCCACAAGCGCTCTCCCCGCTAAAGCTCGCGCTCTACTTTTTATCTATTTGCGCTCTTGTTTGTGATAAGAGCTTTCGGCTACTGCAGTGGGGCCGCTCTGATGAGCCTTATTAGTTGAAACATTTGAATACTGGTGATATATTCGATATCTAACTTTAACGTCAATCATAATCTACTTATTCATAAACTGTTTCTTCTAGGGTTTCCGACTAAGCTTCTATATTGGACTAATTCCTACCTTTGTAACCGTTCTCAACGTGTCTGCTTTAACTCCTCTCTCTCTAAACCTGTTTTTGTCTCATCGGGGGTTCCTCAAGGTAGTCATCTGGGTCCCTTGCTATTCAACTTATTTATTAACGATCTTCCACAAATGTTATCTCATTCCCGTGTCCTAATGTATGCTGATAATGTTAAGCTATGTTTTTCCTACAGTGACCCCTTGTCCCCACTATTTTTGCAATCAGATCTTGATGCCCTTAACAACTAGTGCCTAATCAACATTTTACCTCTTAACATTTCTAAATGCAACATAATGACTTTTCACCGCAATAAGCCTTTTCGACTACTCTATCAATAACTTTATCCTACAACGCCTTTTCAAAGTTAACGACTTGGGCATTACCTTTGTACCTAATCTATGTTTCAACTCTCATATCTCTACAATCTCTAACAAAGCCAAAGGAGTCCTTGGATTTGTCAAAAGATGGTCTAAGGAATTTACAGACCCGTATACTACAAAACTTCTATATGTTTCTCTGGTCCGGCCTATCTTGGAATATGGTTCTTGTGTCTGGTCTCCTCATTACCAAAAATTTCAGGATATGCTCGAATCAGTACAAAAACAGTTCCCTATCTTTGCCCTCCGGGGACTCAATTGGGACCCTTCGATCCATCTTCCTTCTTGTGAAAGTAGGCTGCGCTTAATTAACTTCCACTCTCTTAAATCCCGTAGAACCTGCCAAGGAGTTCTCTTCCTCCATAAGCTTCTCTCTGGTGAGGTCGAATCGACTGCCCTCATCAACCTTATTAGTATTGATGTTCCCATCCTCCCGACTAGGCATTACTTTATAAACAATAGACAATAAATAATAAATAGCTTTAATTTGGAAATGTTCGGCTACCGGCTCTTCTCTTACCTAAATTTGGCTGTTGGTGGGATCTTATCGGCTACTGAGCCGATAATCAGCCCCACCGGGTCTGAGTATTGGCTTTGGCCCTTTCGTTTAATTATTTGATATGTAATTTTACCCTTACAGTTTAACTGTACATTGTTAAACTTTAAACAAAAATAAACAATAAACAATTTACTCGAGTCCCTCCGAACCTTTCTCGCAGGATACGTTTTCCTTTGGACCCTAAACAGTTTTACAGCTTCGTAAATACCCTTTACCGTATCATATCCCCTGAACTAACCCTTAAACATATAGCATTAAGCATTTACAACCACCTGATCTCTGCTAACCTGTAATTTTAATTTTATTTAATTTTATTATAGTTTATCTTTAGTTCTCTCCCTAATTTATATAGCATTATTAGCAGATAATTGTTAATAAAATAAATAAATAAAACAGTAAGCGTAGAACGTCGGAAAAAAATGATGATCAGGCGATGGCAGTTATTTTTGCACGTTTTTTGCAAACTACCTATTCGCAGGAAAGCTACATTGGTCACCCGTACCCATACGTCAGAAGAATTTATAAAAATTTAGTAGTAGTGCTTTTTATTTTCACATAACTGAAGCTTCCTATAAATGGTTTCCTATTTTTAAAAATAACAAAAAGTCAGAGAATCTCTTACAGTGCGCGCTCGATGGCAAGGTTTATAAGGTCTTGAAAGATGGGATCTACTCCACTGCGAATAACTCCACTTCATTCACCATACCATTATTAATAACATTGTCAACACGACATTTCCGCTGTCGCCCAAAATTACTTTTTCTGATAGATTTGGAGATTTAAAAATGTTAAAAGAAATATGTTTTTTTTTAGTTTTATGTTTAGTTTTAGTTTAGTTTTTTTTTAAGGAATTTTTTAAAAATTTGATATTTTTCCTCAGAGGTTGTGTTTCTATGTTTCACATAGCTTAAGTTTTCTGGTTGTATTGAACTTTGCAGTTTTGAAAAGCAGACAAATGCAGTTATAAATCCGATCTAGACACTTTGTAGCTTCAGCTTAACGTAGATAGACACATTAATTAGGAGTTGTTGAAGGTATCGTTTGAAGGAATCGATGGATAAACAGCTAAGTTGCAGCCGATTGGCCAAACCATTTGGCACCATTTCTAATGCCATTTTAAGGTTAAGAACTTTTACAAACACAGATTTTTGGAATTTTGTATGAAAAAAACTGATATACGTCGGCTAACGGAATTTATCGGCAAATTCTCACACAAACGGGAGGTGGCGTTAACCAGTCAAAGACGTGGAGCAATTAAATACTCGCATTTATGTACAATCTCTACTAACACTTTTCGTCGGTACATAATTTGCAAATACAACAATTGCAGTATTCGTTTAGTCTTGCAGCTGCCGTCGAAATTGCCAAAAACCCATTATCTATCGTCTCGATTGCGGGGTCATCACCCTCGCTTTGCTCTCGCGATTCTCGGTTAATTCTATCATTCGCTTGTCACCCACAACGCAAGCACCGACGCTTGCACTCCTTTGCTGCTACCTGCTCTGGTCCAGAGATCAACGCAGTTATCTATTGGAATTCCACCGCTTCTTTTCGTTTCGCTTTCGTTGCCGCCGTCGGAATTGTCGCTGACTCTCTCTCCCTTGGAACAACTGCACTCAACCTTTTGATGCCGCTTTCGCTTCCACCGTTGGATTTGTGCTTTGGCTACTGCTGCCTGGTTGCGTCCGTGCTGTTGTTGCCTGCATTCGTTATTATTGGAACCTCTAATTCTGTGTGCGTGCAATTACACTACACAACAAAATGACGACTCTGGAAGATTTAAAACGCCAACGGAGCAACATAAAACGAAACATATGTAGCTCGAATATAATCTGTGGTGGAAGGAAAGATGGAAAAGCCGATTTGCAATGATGAGCTTCGGTATCGTTTAAGTATCTTGGAAACCTATTTCAAGAAGGTTCTAAGTGTCCAGGCTGACATTGAAGACCTTAACCCAAGTGATGAAGGAGGGGCAGACTTGGAGGATACGTACATACATAGCAATCAAGCTATCCCTAAAGGACAAATTGGGAGGTGACTTAAACACCAGTATGGTTGCGCCAGACTATCACCCACCGCCAGTGAGATCATCATTACCAAGGTTGTCGTTGTCCACCTTTGACGGAACTTATGCGAATTATAAAAACTTCATCAATTCGTTTGAACAACTTGTGCGTGAGTCTGGATTGTCCAATATTGAGAAGTTTAATTACTTGCTGGGCTGCCTCAAGGGGCCGGCGTTAGACACCATTCAGGCATTCCAAGTCACAAGCGAGAACTATCCGAAGCCCCTAGAGAAACTTAGGATCCGGTATGATAATCCAACTCTTATCTTTTTAGAAGGCATTGATGCATTGTTCGCACTACAACCGATCGAGAAGGCCAACTGTCAGCAGCTTCGCAGCCTGTTTGATAAGGCGTCTGCGATATTTAGTTCGTTGGAGTCCATCGGCAAACCGAAGGACATCGCTCAATCCATGCTGATCTACATCATGATGGACAAGTGCGATCAGCTCACTTGGACGAAGTGGAAGGAATCACTGGACTACCAAAAGCTACCGACCTGGCTAACATGCACACAGCTTGTGGAACGCCACTGCCAATTCCTTCATTCGTCTGGAGTCTCATCTGGTACTCCGTCGCAACGAAAGGCTGAAAGCATTAAGTCCAATCGTCACTCTAATCCGCAGATAAACTCGTCGTTTGCCATTACTAATCCGTCTTGTCCACTTTGTTCTATTTCTGGCCATAAAATCACTAACTGTGCGCAATTTAAGGCAATGAACAGCAACCAACGGTTCGATCATGTGAAACGCCTCGGTCTCTGCATCAACTGTCTTGGGAACGGCCAAAGAGTGGCGCAATGTTCATCGACTCATCGTGGAACCGAAGCCTTCTATGGAGCACTAGCTGTTGGACAGATTCGCATTGGCCCGAACCTTCCCACTTTACAAAAGACGCTGTTTGTTTGTGTTGTTGCTGGGAGGTACCAGCGCCAACACAACAGACAGCCACCATTGTGCTTGGCCACTGTAGAGGAGTCGATCGACGAAAACCTGCAGCAACTATGGAAAGTTGACTCTATTGTCGTCCAACCTGAGTCAATTCTTCCAAATAATTATAGCTGTGAGGAACACTACAGGGTTACAACACATAAGGATGCCTGTGGCCGAATTGTCGTTCGCTTGCCATTCCGAGAAGACCCAGGATGCCTTGGAAGTTCAGTAGACACAGCTCGAAGTCGATTCGTTGCCATTGAGAGACGTCTCTCTCGTCTACCGGACATTCGATTGCAGTATACATCATTCATGCAGGAGTATGAAAGTCTCGGACATATGTCCCTCGTATCAAATCCTAACTTGGAGGAACCTCATTATTATATACCTCACCATTTCGTTATCGTTTCGTTGCATCCAGTACCTTGACGAAGCTAAGAGTCGACTTTGACGCGTCTTGCCGTACGTCATCTCAAAGGTCTCTTAACGATCTACTCTTAGTTGGCCCTACCATCCAGGATGAGTTGTACTTGCAACTCGTAGTTTGCATTTCTTAGCTGAGGAGTGTAAAGATGAATGGCCCTTAGGAGCCGCAGCAGTTAGTACTGCGTTTTATGTTGATGATCTTTTGTGTGGGCCTGATGACATAGACACACTTCTCAAACTGAAAAAGGAAATCACATCGACTCTAGCTTGTGGTCATTTTCCATTATGCAAATTATTCAAATCATCCAGGTGTAATGGAAGATGAATCGTCTAAGGAAAGAAACGTGACTTGGCATCAAAGAAGTGATGCATTTAGTTTCACTTTCACACCCAAGGAAGTCTACCCTTCTACCACAAAACGGACAATTTTGTCCACTGCGTCATCGCTATTCGATCCAATCGGTCTGCTGTCACCGTTAGTCATTGTCTCTAAGATCATTCTCCAGGAGTTTTGGGTTTTGAAACTCGACTGGGACGAGTCTGTTCCCCAAAATCTAAGCTGCGCATGGAGCACTTGTTTAGATTCATTGAACTCACTATCGTCACTAGCGGTATCTTGTTTTTGTTTGCAGCCCGACGCTAGAAGTATTCAAATACACGGATTTCGCGACGCATCGATTCGGGCATATGGCTGCTGTCTTTATGTGCGTACTGAGAATTCGCTTGGACAGGTCTCCTTGAAATTGTTCACGTCCAAGTCCAGAGTAGCACCTGTGAAGAAGCAGTCTCTCCCGAAGCTGGAACTATGCGGCGCACACTTATTTGCTCAACTGTACAGCAAAATCAAGGCCATCTTCAAAAAACGCACCATCACGACTTATTTTTGTAGCGACTCACAGCTCGTATTGCATTGGTTGAAACAACACTCAGTCACTTTATCGACCTTTGTTGGAAACAGAGTGTACGATGTTCAAACTTTGTGTTCGGATGGAAAGTGGCGCTACGTGCCAATAAATCAAAACCCGGCTGATCTTCTGTCGCGAGGCTGCAACGTGAACGAGTTGATCCAATCTACATGGTTTTCAGGTCCTTCATTTCTACTCGAGGATTCGCTTAACTGATCCGCCACAGGGGAACCCAAGATATTGACATGCAAGCCAAAAATTATCTTCACTGCCGTACAGGAGACAAACTACATCCTCAAAATCGTCGATAACATCAGTTCATATTCACATAGCCTTCGTCTGATCGCTTGAATGATAAGATTCATACGGATGTGTAGGAAGCAAGCGACGTTTACCACAACCTCGCCGACACCCGATGAACCTTGTTTTGCTTCGCATCGCCTCATTTGGAATATTAAACAAATCCATTTTGCAGAAGATATTCGCTTACTTCAGAAGCAAAAGTATTTAAAGAGTAGCTTAAAGCTTCTTACTCCTTTTCTAGATAAAGAGAACGGATTTGAACTCGTCAAAGTAGGCGGACGATTGGAACACTCAACCCTACCAGACGGCCAAAAACATTCGTTGCTTCTGCCGAGCCAGTCTCAATTTGTTTGGAGTTATGTTCGCCATTTGCATCTTCGGAATTATCACGCTGGACCTAAAGCCTTAGTCGCACTCATTCGCTTGGAGTATTGCATTGTTGTGACTTGGCACGTCGAATTGTCCGCTCCTGTGTACACTGCGTTCGGTACAGACCAAAGTTGCTGCAACAACTCATGGGCTCATTACCACCTACTAGACTTTCTCCTGCTCGACCTTTTGAACGCTGTGGAATTGACTTTTGTGGACCCATCAATACGTATCTGCGCATTCGAGGAAAGGGACCTACTAAATCGTACATAGCCGTGTTCGTGTGCCTCATCACCAAGGCTGTTCACATCGAAGTAGTATCGGACTTGTCAACGAAGGCGTTCTTAAACGCATCAAAACGGATGGGAAGTCGTCGCAAGCTGCCGGCAGACATATTCTGCGACTGTTGAGCTACCGAGCTTTTTCGGCAGCGTAGTTTGCGAGATATCAAACACGGGAGTTTAATATGATACAGTTTATTGTGGGGTATATATGTAATAGGATAGCGAGTGGAAAGAATACAGGAAATGCACGAAGAGTCTGTTTAGCTCGATTAAAGACGGGGTCGAATTGAAGACGCGAGGGGTCGGTTCAACGACAGTGTCGGTTGAGAAGCTAAATCCAGACGCTGCAAAGGCAGGCGGGCCGAATTGCCCGTGCCCTAATGCGAGCGCGAAGATATCCAGACTGATTTGAGGGCAGGCGGGCCGAATTGCCCGTGCCCTACTGCAAGCGAGAGTGCGACAGATCCAGAGAAGAGAGCAATAGCGAAGACGAAAGATCGAGAGAGTGATAGAAAAGTCGAAAGAAAGAAGGAAAGAAGACGAGAGAACGGCTGGATAGGCTGCTGCCGTGCGAGAGCTTATATGTATATATATGTGTACAATGTGCAGTGCAGTGGGCAGTGCAAACAAAAAACAATAAAAAAAGGGAAATTAATTTACTGCTGCACCACTGGCCATCATGCCTCCATCAAGTCTCCCAATATTGGGCTGCGGAACCCGACAGCGACAATGCCACTAATTTTGTAGGGGCATCGAATCAAATGCAGGAGTTAAAAAGGTTTTTGTTCTTGATGGAGACACAGGATGAAATTTACAAATATTGCGCATCCGACTTTATTAATTTCCACTTTATTCCCCCCAGAGCTCCTCATTTCGGAGGACTTTGGGAAGCGGCAGTCAAGAGTGCCAAGGGACTGTTAAATCGTACGTTGGCCAGCACCAGATTCACCTTTGAAGAACTGAGCACTGTCGTCGTCGAAATAGAAGCAATCCTCAACTCGCGACCACTATCACCGCTTTCGTCAGACCCAAACGACTATAGCGCTCTCACGGCGGATCATCTCTTGGTTGGTGAATCATTACGATCACTACCTGAGAGATCTCTGGAACACATCAAGCTGACAAATTTGGACCGCTACGATATGATTGCGGCCGTCAAGCAACGTTTTTGGAAGCAATGGTCGGCTGATTACGTCAACGAGTTGCGATCGCGGACGAAGTGGACAGCACCCTCAACGAACCTCTCCGAGGGTACGTTGGTCATCATCCATGAGGACCATCTGCCCCCACTACGCTGGAAGTTAGGCCGAGTGCAGTCTACTGTGCTTGGGAAGGATGGTCGTGTACGAGTGGTGCACCTCCGCACAGCAAATGGAACATGTTGCCGGCCAATACACAAACTGGCAATTCTTCGGTTGTTTGAAAGCAGTCCTTTCAACGGGGCCGGGATGTTCGGTCAAACTTGGTCCACCCAACTAATTTAGAAGTAATTAAACACCTCTCGTAGCGTACGCTCACATTTGCACGCTCTCACTATTCTCGCTTATGCTCGGTGCTCATGCAATAAGAGCCTAATAAAGTAGTCGTCGACTGATACTCAACAGCACCCCATCGTCGTTATTATTTCTTGCAATTCGGTTTTAATTCGCTAGCTTGGATTTGACACACCCTCACAATTAAACAAATAAATATCTACAAGAAAAACGCTTCTTGTTCAAACAGATGATTCAGGATTTTACCGAAAAGAAGCAGACTGCCGTATGCCCGATCATGCTGAAGATCGTGCCGGATGAGAAGATAGCGCCGTTTCGACATGCGCCCAGTCGAGTGGCCATTAGCGAGGCCGACATCGTCAAGCAGCAGGTGGATGAATGGGCCAATGCTGGGATAATACGACGCTCTTCATCAAATTTCTCTAGCCGTACAGTAATCGTCAAGAAAAAGGATGGAAGCAGCCGAATAAGCTGAATAAGATGGTCTTGAAAGATTGCTTCCCCGTTCCAATCGTTGAGGATGTGCTGGAGAAACTGGAAAATGCGAAAATGTTCACCATCATGGACCTGGAAAATGGATTCTTTCACGTTCCTGTGGAAGAAAGCAGCAAGAAGTATACGGTGTTCATAACGAAGGAAGGCCTCTTTGAATTCAACCTTTTGGTTTTTGCAATTCGCCAGCAGCTTTCATCCGTTTTATAAGTCATGTATTCCCAAACCTCATAAATGAAAACATTCTTGACCTGTACATAGACGATATTGTTATACACGCCGAAACCGCCGACGAATGCCTGGGAAAGCTGAAGAAAGTCTTTGACGCAGCAGCTGAATAAGGACTAAAGATGAAGTGGAAGAAGTGTCCTTTTTAGGATTAGCTGGTTTTTTTCGTAAATTTAAAAAAAAAACTATTCGATAATCGCAAAACCATTGACGAATCTGCTGAGAAAAGACGTTAAATTTAAAATGGGTCTGGAGGAGCAGCAGGCGGTCGCCATATTAAAGGGGGCATTGGTAAATTAACCGGTGTTGAGGCTCTATCGAAGGAATGCAAAAACCGAGATCCACACTGATGCTTCGAAGGACGGGTTCGCAGCCGCGCTGATGCAGTGGCACGAAGAACAATTGCATCCGATCTTATTCTGGAGTAAGAAAAACCTCGGAGTCCGAAGCACGACTGCATAGCTATATATTAGAAGACAAAGCTTTTTTTCTCGCGTGCACAAAATTCCGCCAGTACATATTGGGAACCAACTTTAAGCTCGTGACTGATTTCGCCGCTTTTAAGCAGACGTTAAGCGAGAAGGACGTTCCGCGGGAGGTAGCCCAATGGGTTCTGTATCTGCAGGACTACGATTTTGAGGCGGAACACAGACCAGGGGAACGGCTGAAGCATGTGGATTGCCTGAGTCGATACCAAATTGATGTCATGATGGTATCGTCGGAAGTCACAGCAAGGATTAAGAAAGCCCAGGAGGAGGATACGATGATCAAGGCAGTTACCGAAGTTCTGAAAAGTAAACCGTATGACAACTTTAAATTAAAGGCTGGTCTTGTATACAAGGTTGTGCAAGGCACGGATTTGTTGGCAATACCGAAATCACTAGAGAGAGAGATAATAACCGAAGCTCACAACGGACGCAGGACCCTTTGCCGCACAAAAAACGATGCATGCCGTACAGCAGAGGATTCCACATCTGGAAGGAAAAGTAATGCAAATCATAAGAAACTGTATGAAATGTACATATAATCTACAACAAGAAGCTGGGAAAAAAGGAAGGATTTTTGCACCAAATCGATAAAGGATCAGAGCCGCTTCATACTCTACATGTGGATCATCTGGGACCGATGGATGCTACTTCAAAGCAGTACAAGTACATCTTCACGATGGTGGTAAGTGGTAAGCTTTAGTAAGTTCGTATGCATGTATCCTACTAAAACAACAGGCGCAGCCGAAGTTCTCAAGAAGTTAAAATTATGGTCTGATATCTTTGGAAATCCGGCTCGTATAGTAAGCGATCGTGGAGACAAATTGAACGCGTGAACCGATCGATTCTGAGCATTATTTCAAAATTGTTGTCGGAGGAACCTGGAAGATGGTATAAGTTCGTACCTGGAGTTCAGAGGGCTATTAATAGCACTGTTCATGGGTCAACAAAGCGTTGTCCATTTGAGATAAGGATCGGAGTAAAAATGCGTTGTGGACCAGATAGCGACATACTGCAGCTGATAGAAAAGGAGATGGTTGATAATTTTTATGACGAAAGACAGAAGATGCGACAAGAAGCAAAAGAAAATATTCAGCAGGCGCAGAACAGATACAAGGAATAATTCGATAAAAAGCGGAAATGAGAGTACGGATACAAAGTTGGTGATCTTGTGGCTATACGTAGAACACAGTTTGTAGCTGGAAGGCCAGGAAGATGGCCAGCGAATTCTTAGGACCATACGAAATAACCAACATGAAGCGAGGCGGACGCTATAATGTTCGAAAAGCAGCAGACGTCGAAGGACCAAACAATACGACCAGAAGCAACGATAACATGAAACTATGCAGTTTTTTTGTAGAAAACGAGGACGCATGGTCATCAGGGACTGATGACTAATCAGGATGACCGAGTGTAAAAGGTGGGTAAGGTAGGTAGAGGTAGGTAAAAAGTAGGAAGGCCGGCCAACTGAAGGAGCGTCGGCTAACAGCAGTAACTGTAGCAGCAGAGTAATAGCAGATAAGCAGATCAATAGCAGCACCAGCAGAACAACGGCAGAACGAGAAGAACAGCGAATAAAATCAGGAGAGAAGCAGCAACGACAGAAGGAGAACGAACAGCAGTAAGGAAAAGAGTAGAGAGAAGACAGACGGAGTTCAGCAGCAGCAGTCGACATCAGCAAAAAAATCAGCCGAGATCAAGCCGTGACACCCAACCCCAACATATCTTACTTTATACCTTACGCGATTAAATAATATCAATAAACTATACTTAAATAATATCTTACATTCATCAATATTATAACTTGCCCTATTCATATGTTCATAATCGTATTGCCGCGCTTATGCACTTACTTTTACGCGCATTGGTGTTGTTATTGCGTGTGTACAAAAAATCTAACTGTAACGCTCTCAAACAAAATACATCGAGGTGCACCGTTATTGCATTGGACGTCGCATCGCATGATCTTCTCAATCCGCTTTTGCTCGACTTCTTTTCGTGGAGTTGATTTAATAGAAATTTCTAGTCGCAAAGAATCGCATGCATATCGCTACCCTCCCGCTATTCATATAACCCAAGTCGTAAATCGCCAATATTTTATTATCACCATATGGTCTTTGACCGTTTCCACCAGCTGCAGTGCAGTCTGTTTTAACTTATATAAAACGAAAAACAGCCCTCATGTCACCTAAAAAATTGATCGTGCGTGCTGTATCCTTGCTTAACTTACCTCACAAGTGTCTTGCCGGTGAAATATTTATAGTCAAACATTTGATCGAATTTCTGGTCTTTCAGTAATGCCCCGGTTACAATTACGTACAATAAATTGGATTTTTGAATGAACTAGTTTTATTAATCGCAAGCACTTTTTATATTTACCGCTCAAGTTCTAATTGTATCCCATAGGACTATATTTATTTCTAATACAAAGTAACGTCTTAAGCTTAACGGATAAAATTTTATATAAGAGCCGGTTTAATGGACAAAAAATAAGTATGTAAATAGTTAAACTTTACTTTTTTACTTATACAGAAAAATTAGGTATACATGTAACATATATGCCGCACAAACTAGATGTTCAAAAGCATGCATGCAAATTCTTGTCAAATTGTAAATTGACAGGATGGATTTCACTTTTCTTCCACTGCTGAGATGTGATCAGGAAGTTCACTGTTTGCAAATTTGTCCCACATTCGAGAAAATAATTGTTCTAATCCTTTGGCATACTGTGTGCAATCAAATAATGGACTCTCAACGCGTGCTTTCCATACTTTTGCCCTTTGAGCTTTTAAATATTCTCTTTGTGTTCCTAGACGAATAGCAATATCTTGATATTCCGCCCTTGTACGTGCTATTAACTCGGGACATCCAAGCGTTACCAGCTGAGAGGCAGCCACTCTGAAATTATATGAAAAAAAAAACATTTTAACAAGCCAGAACGTGATATTATCTATTATTATTATATATTATATTATTATTAAACATATTTATTTTTATATAAATATATAAATTCAGATAAAATGAATAGATTATATCGGGTTCTGAGTAACATCAGCACCAACTTTTCAACACCGATATATTCTTGACTTTCCTACTTTCTTATACCCATACTTACAATTGCAAAATGTATGCAAAATATCGTTGAGGTAGCTCTAAAACCAAGAGACTAGGTCGGAAAAGCCTTCTTTTCTGAGCTTCTGCAAACTTGTAATGTAATTGTAATTTTCCACCCAAAAGAGTGGTGTCTGTGACACTTACTTCCTGTTACACTCTATATTAGACCATCCTTAACATTAAAAATAAATTCATTTATACAAATTTACTTTAGCTTAGACTACTTTAGACCGACAATAGACTCACCTTGAAGCTAGTGTCTCTCCTGGTAAAGTGACCACCGGAGTTCCTGTCCATAATACATCCATGGATGTAGTATGACCATTACATAATGGAGTGTCGAGACATATATCAGCTAATTGCCCTCGCCGTACATGTTCTTCTTTAGCAGCTACATTTGAAAATATTACTCTATCGGGAGATATTCCTGAAATAATTTTTTTGTTTAAATTGTTAAGTAAGATTTGTATATAGTAAACTTACCTAAGTCACTGACAGTTTTTTTTATATTTTGTTCGCCAACTGCTGGAAACCTTAATAGCCACAAAACCGATTTAGGCACATTTTTTAAAATTTCTACCCAAGACTCAAGTGTTTGTGGGTCTATTTTATAAAGTTGATTAAAATTGCAATAAACAATAGCGTCATCGGGCAACATATACTGCCGACGTGTTGTAATTACAATATTTTGCGGCACTTCTTCTCCGGTTGCGGCCTTATTGTTGGTTTGTGTAGTCGCTAAACCGTTTTGGACAACCACACCATTTAGGGATGTTTGAACTTGCCCAGAAGCAATCATGGATACTATCTGGGTGGAACTTGGCAGTTCAGCGACTTTATGCGTTATTTCGACGGGCTTTTGCGCATTAACTACTTCTTTTATCACTTTCACATCTGTATTTTCTACCAGAGGTGATAAGTCAGTGGCATTAATAACAGCAACGTTATCTGCAACAGAAGATTGTTGTTTGTCACACACAATAATTCGTTCCTTTAAATGAGGGAACATTTGCTTATGATCGCCAATAAAATATGTAAAAGGCATATATGACAACTTTTCACTGTATTGGTACGCCAAATCCAGTGGGCTAGTTATCGCATCAGTAATAATATAATCCATGAAACTGGCTCCACTTGTGCCTGGGTAACCTAACCACATAACTTGAATTGGAGCAGGCCGAAGAGCAAATATTTCGTTCCGTGCTCCTTTTGTGTAACCATTCATATTCACTAAAATATGTATACCATCATTATATATTTTATCTGCTGCCTTTCCATTGCAAGGAATTTGTGAAAGATCCACAAAGTGCTCAGCTTCACGGCTTATTTTGTAACGAAAAGTTGTGCCATCATCAGAGCTTAGGGCATAGCAGAAAATTTCGACTTTTGAACGGTCATGTAGTCCTGGTACAGACTGCATTAGATGAGAGGTAGGATGATTTCCAAAATCAGAACTTAAGTATCCAATGCGTAACCTTCCATTGCTTGGCAAATTTCTTATAAAATTATACTGTTGTTTATGAAGCACATGAACTTTTTCCAAACACAAATTAGCGTGCCGTGCTGCAATGGCTTTCCGAAATTCATGCGTTAAGGGGTAAAGCATAGAATGGTGGGGATGTACAGATGGTAATCGGTTCTTTTCGAGCTGTTCAGCAACAATGCTAACTAACTTTTTCATTCGTACGTCATAGTCAGTCCAGTCACAAACTATTTGCAAACAATGTGCCAAATTACAATATGCATCGGGAAAGTCCGGTTTTAACTTTAGAGCTGTACGGTAGGATTGAATTGCTTCGGGAATATTTCCCGAATCTTTATGGATGCTGGCCAAGTTACTGTGGGCATCAGCAAAAGCCGGGTTAATTTGAATGGCTCGAGTGTAGCATTGCAGTGCCCCACTAACGTCTTGCAATTCCTTAAGCGTATTTCCCATATTTGAATATGCATCAGCAAAGGTAGGCTGAATTCGGATCGCTTCCTTGTAATGCATTAATGCTTCTTTTAGTTTCCCTTGTTGTTGCAAAACAGATGCTAGATTTGAATGCGCAGCAGCAAAATCAGGAAAAACTTCCAAAGCTTTCAGGTAGAGGCGCGTAGCCTCTTCAATAAATCCTTGTTCTCGTTTTATGTTTGCTAAATTGTTTAGAGAATCTGCGTGATTTGAGCACAACCTTAGCGCAGTGTTATAGCAATCTTCAGCTTCTTTGACCTAAAGTACAGAAAATATAAAAACAAAAATTAATTGAATTGAAGTAAATAATTTAATTTAAAATTGAAAATAGCGAATAATACCTGTCCTTTCTCTTTGAGAGCGTTTGCCAGATTACAATAAGCATCGGGGAAATTTGGCTGCAATTCTATTGCACGCCTATACGTGTCAATAGCCAAATCAATAAGGCCTTGTTCATAATAAACACATGCCAAATTTCCATGGACTACAGCATTATTCGGCGATAGATTCAAGGCACGCAAATAAGCAGCTACAGCTCTGAAATAATAATCGATATGTACATTCAGTACACAATACTCTAAATTATTTTTAGAATTAAAAATTTTTTAAATTCCCCGAGTGAAAAATTTTATAATATTTACCGTCTCCAACAAATCACCAATTGTACAAAAATTTCACGGAAACATTTTTTTTTGGGGTTTAAGTATATCTGCTTGTTGTTCTTGATTTGATTATGAAAGTTTATTGGGACTATTGTATAAATAACCACGCATTGACAATCCATTATGTATATGTTCTATGAACCAGGGTATGAACTTTTGTTTTTAAACACATTTAATATAAAATATTACATGTACATTTAAATTAAGGGGTTTTTTTTTTTTTTTGTTAGAGTTTTTATTTTTGCTTTTTTTGTGCTCTTCAACCGAGAATGTGTACACATACGTATCACCTTCAATGACGTAAATAAACGCAAACGTGCATATATGTATGTATATGTACGTTTGTATGCATGAGGAAAACAAAAAATCTTCACATTAATATATACAGCATGGAACTGAGAATATGGCATGTCAGTCTTTATATAATTGTCTTTTTTATCTTCAGATAGATGAAAACATTAAATGTTTGTTATTAAAAGGATGCGGATTCGTTTGTGAAAAATGTAAAATAGAAAAACGACTTTACAACCAAAACTAAATATTTTTCATAAAATAATTTTTTTTTTTCTGTAACCTAATAATTTTGTGAAATTAACAATTAATGGGGTAAGGAAAGATCGTATTTTTATACCCGGTACTAGAAGAGTATAGGGATATATGTATGTATTAGACTTGTGGTGATAGTAGATGTGTGTAACGCCTAGAGGGAAGCATTTCCGATCCCGTAAAATATATAATATAATATATAATTCTTAATCAGCATCAATAGCCGAGTCGATATAGCCATGTCTGTCCGTCTTCATGAGCGCCTAGATCTCAGAAACTATGAAAGCAACAGCAACCAAATTTTGTATCCAGACTCCTGTGATATCACACTACTACAATTGTAGTTAATAATTACGCCCCGTCCCCTTCCGCCCATGCAAAGGACAAAAATCTATGGCACGAATAATTTTTTTGATACGAGAAAACTAAAAATGCAGAATCATAGAGAGTGTTGAATTTTGATCAGATCGGCTTATTAATATAGCCACAATGAAGAAAACCATTCCGAAAGTCATCATTCCCTCTCGCTCTCTCTTACACGCGACCCCATCTGCTTTGCTTATTCGTATAAATGAGCGCCTAGTTCTCAGAGACTATAAGAGCTAGAGCAACCAAACTTTCTATCCAACCTCCTGTGATACCACTTCAATACAAGTGTATTTCAAATTTTTTCCACGCCTCTTTCCGGCCCCACAAAGGACAAAAATCGGTGGAATCCACAATTTTCAATATACAAGAAAACCAAAGACGCAGAATCATGAAAAATAACCGCATCTTTAAGATTGCCGAATCTGGATAAGGTCGGACTACTTTTATAGCCAGAAGGAGCAAATTAAATATCAGTGGCTACGGAACGCTTTTCAAGAGCTTACCAATACCCGCTTTCTCTCGCACAAACTTAAACGACATATACAGTAGCGGACATAGAAATCCGGACACCTCGGTATGGCCTCTATATGCAAACTTTGAACGGGCGTAAAATATGTAAAAAAGGTTCAATCGGTTTGGATCTTTTTTCGCGTTGTCTATTAAGTATTTAGTTTTAAAATTCCCACCTCGTTTGGTGTAACCTAAGCTTTTGAAGTGAAAAAAATAAATAAAAAGTGAAAAATGTCGAAAATGACTGAATCTGAAAAGGTGCCTCCGCGATATAAGCGCTAAAGTTGGCTTTAGTAAATCTTCTGTCGGAGATTTCTTAAAGAATTTCGAGAAGAAGGAAGACAGGAAGAAAAAAAGAAGACCAATGACCAGGAAGATCGTATTCTGAAGCGCTTAAGCATGGCCAATCGTTTCAAAACTGCAGAAGATATTAGATTCGAGTTTGTTCAGTCGAAAGGAGTCGATATTAGCACTCGAACAGTATGAAGACGGCTTCAGAATGCAGGACTTAATGGGCGCAGACCAGCAAAAAAACCGGTTTTGACCGCTCAAATGCGTAAAAAACGGCTACCATGGGCTAAAGAACACGAATCTTTGACCTTAAAAGATTGGAGAAACGTGATATTTTCAGATGAGTCCAAAATAAACATTTTTGGTTCCGATGGTATGGCCTACGTGAGACGCAAAGTCGGAAAAAGATTCAAAGATTCAACTCAAATCAAAACCACTTGGTCCACTTGTCTGGGCTTATATTACTCCATTCCTCCAGTAGAGCTTTCCCCTTTGCCCATACCATGACACTTTATGATATAGTTTTTAATTTATATTAAAAACGAAGCTGTATTTTAGCTACAAATAAAGTTCTTTTTTTAAATGTGATATAACATAGAAGAAATTAGCGTTTTTTCTCTAGCTTAAAGTGTATATCACCTTAAACTTTTTATTTGACACTGCATCATCTGAAGTGTGAGTCACTGTATCTCCCGTATGCGAGTATTGCATAATATATACATAGAGGAGCACATATTTATTTACCCTTTAAAAGGAAAGCGTAAAAATTTGGCAACTATCTGGCAGCGGATATAGATATGGATCAGCTCTATGAAAGCCCTATTGAAAGGGGTGGGAAAGGGTATCCACTTTCTGATGCTTTTTAAGTGCGGGGTTTTCCGAAATGTTATTCGATTCGTCCAATTTTATTTTTCAACGTTCAATCATCGAGCGATTTTGTTCGCTCGCTCGGTTTTACTGTTCAGTCGGGACCGTTTACTTCGTAAAAACTCGGTAAACGGTCTTTTGAGTATGTACGCGCTTGGAAGGCGTTGTGTAGCCACTGAAATTCATTTGTTCCTTCTGGCTATAAAAATGACCTGGTCCTGATTCGGCATTTGTGCAGGCGGAAGGGAACGTGTCAACATTTTGAAATACACTTGTAATGAAGTGATATCACAACTGCTTTAATAGACGGGCGGGGCGTAATTATTAACTACATTTGTAGTAGTGTGATATCACAGGAGTTTGGATACAAAATTTGGTTGCTCTTGCTTTCATAGTTTCTGAGATCTAGGCGTTCATGAAGACGGACAGACGGACGGACAAACATGGCTATATCGACTCGGCTATTAATGCTGATCAATAATTATATATTATATAATATACTTTACGGGATCGGAAACGCTTCCCTCTTGATGTTACACACATCCACTGTCACCATAAATATAATATACCTCTATACTTTTCGAGTACCGGGTATAAAAAAGCGCACCAAAACAGTACAGCGCAATCACATTTGCACGCCAACACAGATACGGGTTTTTTCAAATCAAAATTATCACATGCAATTTCTCAGGTGTGTGCGCAGCCAAAAATTTTTTTTTTTCTGTTGACTTCTATGGTCTTCCAGGTAAACATTTGATAATTTCTTCACAATCGTACGAGCCGACAGCAGTTAATCACAAAATTGGACGTTATGAGTTTTAGTATGTCGTTTATGACCAGTGGTCGAACAACCGATCAGTATAATATAATACATATTAGAAACATATTTTAGTCAGATTATTCTATATT